>CM044013.1:10622211-11134711 GCA_024085815.1 Flaveria linearis
TATCCACTTCCACGTATCGATGACTTGTTCGACCAATTGCAAGGATCTAGCTACTATCTAAGATTGACTTGAGATCGGGTTTATCATCAGTTAAGGGTTTGAGAGAGGATATTTCGAAGATGGCGTTCCGGACTCGCTATGGACACTATGAGTTTGCTGTAATGCCGTTCGGACTGACCAATGCCCCAGCAGTTTTCATGGATCTCATGAATCGTTGTTCTGCAAGCCTTATTTATTTGGATAAGTGTCATTGTATTTATCGATGATATACTGATCTACTCCCGTAATAAGGAAGATCATGAGGAACATTTGAGAACCATACTGGAATTATTGAGGAATGAACAACTTTATGCCAAATCTCAAAATGTGACTTCTGGATACGTGAAGTGCATTTCCTTGGCATATGGTGAACGATAAGGGTATACATGTGGATCCATCAAAGATTGAAGCCATCAAGGATTGGCCAGCACCGAAGACGCCTACCGAGGTACGACAATTCCTTGGTTTGGCAGGCTACTACAGACGATTTATTGAAGGGTTTTCAAAAGTGGCACAACCTTTGACTGCCCTGACCCATAAGGGAACTATTTACAAGTGGGGTAGAAAAGAAGAAACAGCATTCCAGACGCTTAAAGACAGACTCTGCACTGCACCAATCCTAGCCTACCAGAAGGGACTGATGACTTTGTTGTTTACTGTGATGCTTCCATCCAGGGTTTGGGATGTGTACTGATGCAACGTGACAAAGTCATAGCTTATGCGTCTAGACAACTCAGGGTGCATGAGAAAAACTACACAACACATGATTTGGAATTGGGAGCTGTAATGTTTGCCCTGAAGATCTGGAGACACTACCTATATGGAACCAAGTGTACGACTTATACGGATCACAAGAGCCTCCAGCACATATTTGATTAGAAGGAATTGAATATGCGACAACGACGGTGGTTGGAATTACTCAATGACTACGATTGTGCAATCAAGTATCACCCGGGTAAAGCTAATGTGGTAGCCGACGCCCTTAGTCGGAGAGAAACATTAAGACCTCGTCGGGTGCGCGCGTTACAGATGACCATACATTCTGATCTACCTGTGCAAATCAAGGCTGCTCAAAGCGAGGCCTTAAAGACTGAGAACCTAAAAGCAGAATCCATGCGAGGCATGGAGAAACAGTTGGAGATCAAAACCGATGGAATCCGTTACTTCATGGAACGGATCTGGGTACCACTGTATGGGAATCTGAGAGAACCGGTAATGGATGAAGCTCATAAGACGCGTTACTCAATTCATCCAGGTTCAGATAAGATGTATCAAGACCTAAAGGAGTTTTACTGGTGGCCGAACATGAAAGTGGAGATCGCCGCATATGTAAGCAGATGCTTAACTTGCTCCAAAGTTAAAGTGGAATAACAGAGACCATCCGGCTTACTCCAGCAACCAGAAATCCCAGTGTGGAAATGGGAGCAAATTTCTATGGACTTTATTACGAAGTTACCCAGAACTCCCAGCGGATGCGACACCATTTGGGTTATAATAGATCGCTTAACAAAATCCGCACATTTTCTGGCGATCCGGGAGACGGACCGAATGGAGAAACTGACACGCATTTACTTAAGAGAAATAGTCTCTCGGCATGGCGTGCCAGAATCTATTATATCCGATCGTGGCGCTCGGTTCACTTCTCATTTCTGGCGCTCATTACAAAGATCATTGGGAACACGACTAGATATGAGCACTGCGTATCACCCGCAAACCGATGGCCAGAGTGAGCGTACGATCCAGACACTAGAAGACATGTTGCGCGCCTGTGTGATCGATTTTGGCAGTAGCTGGGAAACTCATCTACCATTGGTTGAGTTCTCCTACAATAACAGTTATCACACCTTAATTAAAGCCGCACCATTTGAGGCACTTTATAGACGTAAGTGCCGGTCACCTGTATGTTGGACAGAGGTTGGAGAAAGCCAACTTACTGGTCCAGAACTAGTGCACGAAACAACTGAAGAGATTGTACAAATACGTAATCGGATGGCAGCTGCACGTGATCGACAGAAAAGTTATGCTGACAAGCGTCGTAAACCATTGGTATTCCAGATTGGCGACAAGGTACTTTTAAAAGTCTCATCGTGGAAAGGAGTAATACGTTTTGGCAAGCGTGGGAGCTAAGCCCTAGATACATGGGGCCATTTGAGATTGTCAAACGGATTGGCCCCGTAGCCTATCAGTTGAATTTACCCGAAGAACTCAGGGGGATACATGATGTGTTTCACGTATCCAATCTGAGGAAATATCTATCTGATGAATCATTGATCGTACCATTGGAGGAACTAAAGATAGATGATCAATTACATTTTATCGAAGAACCAATGGAGATCATGGATCGAGAAGTCAAAACCCTAAAACGTAGCAAGATCCCTATTGTGCGTGTTAGGTGGAACTCAAAGCGTGGTCCAGAGTTTACCTGGGAACGCGAAGATCAAATGAAAAAGAAGTATCCGCAACTGTTCAACAATCAAACTTCAAATTCCTGAAATACAGTTGTAAGATATCTTTTCCTTCAATTTCGGGAATGAAAATCCCTTCAACATGGGGATAATATCGCAACTCTTGCAAAAGCTTAGGAACCCTACGTTCCTTTACTTTGGATTTATTCCTAATCTCTCAAAAACCTTAGCACGTCTACATGCTGGATAACTAAATAGTTTGCTCACAACGCTTAGTTTACTCACTACGTACGTTGACTCAGTGTTCCAATTTTCGGGACGAAAATTCTTTCGACATGGGGATTGTAACATCCGACCCATTTGAAATTGTAACCCGAACTCGTTTATATTAGTAAGTGAAATCTATTCGTTTAAAACATATTAATGTTGTCATTTAATTCACATTACAATCATATAGTTATTAATATGATTTTATAAAAAAATATTATAAAATTATATTAGTAATTATGAAGTTTAAACAAAATAATAATAATAATAAATAAATAATAATAAATAATAATAATAATATTAACAATATTAATAATAATAATAAATAACAATGATAATAATAATAATGTTGATGATAATGAAAAAGTAGGTTTTATAACTTTAAAAATTTATAACTAATAAATTTGTACACAAAATAATAACATTACAAAATAGGGGGGTCAAATGGTAATTTGTTTAAACTAAAACAAAACTTTAGTTTTGTTTTGACAATTGTTATAAACCACAGGGACCAAATGTGAAACTTCTTTTTAAAACTCATTCTCCCCCGTCGAACCACCTTCACCGCCGCCAAACTCCGGCCAACTCTCCGGCGAAGCACAAATCGACCAAGACACTCGATTTCGAACCCCACATCTTGACCGAGTCAATCCTTGGATCCAATTCGAACTGGAATCCAACAAAACACGCGTTGAATCAGTCCACTAACGGCTCTAAATCTCACTTTATTCTCGGATTCTAATCCAGCTCATAAACCCACCAAACAACAATAATAATTCAGTTAATCGAACGTGGACGATGTTATACATATTCCTAATCTATCCTAGCATTGATTCCACTTGAAAAATCACACGAGCAACTCCATCGATCAACCACCATACCCGCGACCTGCAACACCATTAAAATCCCATCTCCGATCACTTTTAACTGGAATTGATAAAGGGCTTTTGATCCTTATCATCATGCGAAGCTAACCTCAAGTTTAATTCGATTATAATCACCATTTGAGCATTATTCGATTTACACTAAGTCGCGGCCTGTTCATCGATAGTTCAACATCAATTTGTCATCATACAGGTAAATTACACACACACACATACTCGATTCTTCATGGGAACAAAAGCCCCATGAATTCAAATGCATTCCATATCGAATTGAGCTTCAATTTGACCCAAATCGATCTAGGGTTCATCCTCAAATTGAGGATGTTTGTTGTTGTTATTTAAAAACAAAGGGAACAGACTCCTTTCGCGAATTGGGCTTTGGTCCACTGGTTCCTGCGCTCTTTCCCCATCGGAGAGGTCCCGGGTTCGACCCCGGGCCACCTCAAATATTTTTTTTGCTTCTTTTTAAGCTCTAAAAATTCAAAATAAATTCCTAAAATTATAAAAATGATTTTTCAAACATTAAAATTTTTAAAACAACTTAATTATTTTTCTGAAATTTATTTTAACATTTTATCTATTCATAAATTGTTTTAAATAAATAAAGTTACAAATATTACAAAATTAGTTCTATAAAAGTGAACTTTTAGAATAATTTAATTTATTAAATTATTATTCGACACTATATTATTTTAATTATTCAAGATAATTGCAAATATATGTATTTTATAATTTTACAGATTATTTACAAAAGTCGTTTTGTGTTATTTAAATAATTAAATATATTAATTACTTATCATGTAATTGATTAATAAAATTAATTATTTTTCCCACACATTAACAATAAATCAAACAGTTACGTATACTGATACATACATTTTTAATAAATTCTAAACACAATGACTTTCAAATTCATTTATTTATTTCAAGACAATTAAACTAAATAAAAATTAGTTTATTTAAACTACCATTCAAACCCGATGGAAACCCCAACCTCCTTCCAAATTTTCACATTATTATTATTCTAATTCGAGACACCGTTCCTTAGGTTAATCATAAGGAATTCGTTGGTGTCTAATCTATCACGTTCAAAATCCAATCTCATCAATCATGTGAGTATTCATATCCCCTTTTTATATCATTTCCTATTTGGGGGAAATCATGTGATACAATATATTCAATCATGATATTCTATTGTTATTTCATTCTAAATTCAATTCAAGACAGGTTATGTTATTATTTGCAATTATGTGAACATACTGTGATAAACTGGACGACAGTAAAACCCTAATTCAATCAATCAATCAATCCTGGCAACAATGTAGATCGACTGGTTTGGATAACCCACCCCATATGAATAGTCGAGAGGTGATTGTGCCAGAGGCAGGAGTTAATCTATGGTATATGTGTGGAGTCTATTATATGCAAGTGTCAAGTCAAGGGGTTGTTATTGTGTCAGTTTATCTATATGCTTTACTATTGCAATATAAGTCTTAACGTTACCTTGTGAATTGGATTATTCTCAATCAATCAATCAATCTATATGTATACTCAAAACTGTGATTACTCACCAGCTAATTCGTTAGCTGACTTTATTTTCTCACATGATTTCAGGTTAAGCAAGCTAGTGGACTTCTACTTGATCATATAAGACCTGGACTTAGTCAAAACAAAAGACAATTATTATTTGTGACTTTAACTGTTGTATTTGTATCTGTTAAATTCATGTTATCCTGCAATCTGATTTTAATATTATTTTCACTATTAGACAATCATGAGTTATGAACAATCAATCATTCTCTCGTCCGCTCCGATAATTCCGCCGTCGGTCGGGGTGTGACAGATTGGTATCAGAGCCATGGTTATAGGGAATTAGGTTATTAGAAATGGAATGACCTAGACTATAACTAAGTACCTTTACACATGAGTCCTCTCATGTATTTTATATGCATAGATAGGATTATATGTGCTTTACATGTTTATACTTGATTATGTGATTATATGCCTTATGTGATTCTTCTTATACTTTGATTCCTATCAATGCACATACAAATTCTCAGATCATATTCTAAGGCATTATGTGCCTAATTCAAGTGATTTCAAACTCCAAAACTCGATTGTTATTCATGGTTTTCAAAATCTCGTCAAAGTTTGTGTCTCACAACTGAATACATGCAATGCTGGAAGAGTGGGATGCCTGTATCTCGGGGTGTTCTGTCTAGGCAAGGTATTCGCATAAATCCAAACCAACCGATGGACTTGTTAGCCTTACCTGGGAACCCTCGGGATGAGTATCTGCTTATAGGTACGCATGTCTTCAATAAGGTTGTGTTGGACATAACACTTTGATTAGTCAACGTACTCGCTTTGATTTACGAATCAAACGATTACACTCGGAACATATCATCGTTATTATGCCAAATTCTCGATTCTCGTTTTCATGTTGTATAGCTCATATTACCCAATTCTCATAAACTATCTCAATGATATTTCAGAATGTCTTCTCGTCGAATCCGTTCACGATCTAGAAACTCTGGCCGTAAGATTTCTGCTATTGTAGCACGTGAAGTTACTGCGGTCATCCCAACTCTACTTACCCATTTGAACCAAGGCAACAATACTGTCCAAAACCCAATTGCACCAAACCCTCCCAAAACGTGTACTTACAAACATTTCAGTTCTTGCAACCCCAATAAGTTCAGTGGAACTGAAGGTGCTACTGGATTACTACAGTGGTTCGAAAGCATCGAGAACACTTTCCTAAACAGTGAATGCCCTGAAAATCTGAAAGTCCGGTATGCCACAAGTGTTCTTCAGAAACGCGCACTTACTTGGTGGAACGGAGAGAAACGAACCCGTGGAACTTAAACTGCTCTAGCCTTAACATGGACTGAAGTTAAGGAGCTCATGACTAAAGAGTTCTGCCCAAGAAACGAAGTCTGGAAACTGGAAGCTGAGTTCTGGGAATTAACCCAAGACAGTGGCGAGAACCTAGCATACACTAACCGATTTCACGAACTGAGCCTTTTGGTACCGCACCTTGCTACCCCTACCTCCCGAGCCATCGAGAAATACATTAGTGGTCTACCTATGCAGATTCAGGATACGGTGTTAAGAAGAAATCCTTCAACACTAGAAGATGCTATCAGGCTGGCTGCACAGTTAACCGATAATCATGTGAAAGCTGGTTCCTTAACCAGGAAAGGATCGAAGAAAAATACCGATAAACTTCCTAACGAAACCGTCAAAACCGATCAACCCGAGCTTTCTAAGAACAAGAAGAGGAAGGCCAATTCTCAAAACTTTGCTGTGATTACCCCTGCTGTGCCAATTAATCAAGTCCCTCCAACTCGTCAACCAGCGGTAAACAACCAATCACTAATGAAAAAGTCATACGCTGGACCCTATCCGCAGTGTAACAACTGCAGTTATCACCATCCCGCTAACATTCAGTGTCGTCAATGCACAAACTGTGGTCGTTTGGGTCATACATTCAACGTGTGCAGGAGTGCTGCTAAAGCTCCGACCAATGCACCAGTTCACCAACATCTTCCTGCAATTACCCAGGGTCGTGCATGCTATCAATGTGGTGATCCGAACCATTTTCGCAATCGATGCCCTCAACTTGTCATCCCAGTTCCTACGGCTCAAGGACGTGCTTTCAACATTAATGCTCAACAAGCTCAAGCCACCAATAATGTGGTGTTGAATAATTCTTGTCCTTGATTTCATCTTCCTGATTTAATTCAAGATTTGTAATCGTGATTTCCTTGTTACATTGATGTAATTTGAAAATTTCTAAATTTCTAATTGAGATATTTTTCTTTTCATTGTTATGTTGAATTTTGAACCGTTTGCATCATGGGAGATGCAAGAGTTTGCAAGTCAACCCATGACTAAGGACACTCATATCTCCTAAATGATTCTAACTCATCAAAACAGGGTGATTCCCTTACTTTGGGGATGAATCTTTATTCATTTCAATAAATGTTTTTCAATGATGTGTTTTATGAAATTTTATCCTCTGGATTAGGGTGATTTCCTTATCTCGAGGACTGACTTCAATTATTCTCTTTGAAACTTATATTTTACAAATGATATGATCTCACCAAAATAGGATTGAAACCCGTACTTTGGTGACAAATGTCAATCTTCAATTGTTTTCTTGTTATTATGAAATTCAATCATCAAGATACGCGTGAAATTCATACCTTGATGATAATATCATTCTTATGGATTGCATTTTCTCAAATGAAACGACCTCATCAAAGTAGGAGTGAATCCTGGATTTTGATGAAGAAGTTCATCTTGTTATATTTTGTTTTTGTAAAAAAATTCATCGTTAAGATAGGAGTGATTTCCCTTACCTTAATGGTGAGTTATCTCGTCTTATTTCTGTAGATTCTCAGATCAAACTTTTTGGATTGGTAAGCTAGTGGTCATACCTTGAAAGTACACCATCAAGTTAGGGGTGAAAACCATACCTTGATGACTATTCTCATTTCTTGATCTTCAACTTACCAAGGTTGTAATCAAGTGACGAGAGGCATGTAGTAACTTGAAGGGTGAAATAATATAGTGTTTCGACCTATCAAGCCAAAGCATGATCTCTGAACTTGAAAAGAGACCCGATCGCTTTAAGTTGATTTTGATTCCAAGTTTGGAGCATTTAAATTCTTAAATCAATTTCTTTCCCTTTATTCTCATGTTTTGACTCGATGTAGCTACATCAAACCATTTATTCCTTATCTATCAACTTCTATTGTGAGTTATCATCAAAACCTGATTACGTGGTGGTAGTCTTCCTAAACAATCTATTGTCAAGTAAAGATATTATCTCTGATCGTGATGGTCGCTTCATCTCTCGTTTCTAGAAAAGTCTCCAATCAGCCCTTGGAACTCAACTGAATCTTAGCACAGCCTATCACCCGTAAACCGACGGTCAGATTGAAAGAACGATACAAACCCTCGAGGATATGCTCCGGGCTTGTGTCATTGATTTCAGTGGATCGTGGGATTCTCATCTTCCGTTGATTGAATTCTCTTACAATAACAGTTACCAGACCAACAGATGGCACCATTTGAGGCCTTGTATGGTCTGAAGTTGGTGAATCACAAATTACTGGTCCGGAATTGATACAAGAAACAACCGACAAAATTCATAAGATCCGTGATAACTTGGTCGCTGCTAGAAATCGTCAAAAGCATTATGCTGATAAAAGACGTAAACCCATGGAATACAATGTCGGTGATCTCGTACTTCTTAAGGTATCACCTTGGAAGGGAGTGATTCGCTTTGGAAAGAAAGGGAAACTAGCACCTCGTTACGTGGGTTCATTCAAAGTGCTCGAGCGAATTGGGAAAGTGGCCTACAAGCTTGAACTACCCCAAGAACTTAGCAATATACCTCCGACGTTTCATGTTTCAAATCTCAAGAGATGTTTTGCCGACGAAAAACTCCACATTCCACTCGACGAAGTCCAGATTGATGAATCTATGCACTTTATTGAGAAACCTGTGGAAATTATGGATCGGGAAGTCAAACAACTCAAACGTAGCCGGATATCTATTGTCAAAGTCCGCTGGGAATCTAAACGTGGCCCAGAATTCACCTGGGAACGTAAGGACCAAATGAAATCCCAGTATCCTCATCTTTTCGTTTCAGCCTCCTCGTGATTAAAATTTCGGGACGAAATTTCCTAAAGCAGGGGAGACTGTAACATCCGACCCATTTGAAATTGTAACCCGAACTCGTTTATATTAGTAAGTGAAATCTATTCGTTTAAAACATATTAATGTTGTCATTTAATTCACATTACAATCATATAGTTATTAATATGATTTTATAAAAAAAATATTATAAAATTATATTAGTAATTATGAAGTTTAAACAAATAATAATAATAATAAATAATAATAATAATAATAATAATAATATTAACAATATTAATAATAATAATAAAATAACAATGATAATAATAATAATGTTGATGATAATGAAAAAGTAGGTTTTATAACTTTAAAAATTTATAACTAATAAATTTGTACACAAAATAATAACATTACGAAATAGGGGGTCAAATGGTAATTTGTTTAAACTAAAACAAAACTTTAGTTTTGTTTTGACAATTGTTATAAACCACAGGGACCAAATGTGAAACTTCTTTTTAAAACTCATTCTCCCCCGTCGAACCACCTTCACCGCCGGCCAAACTCCGGCCAACTCTCCGGCGAAGCACAAAACGACCAAGACACTCGATTTCGAACCCCACATCTTGACCGAGTCAATCCTTGGATCCAATTCGAACTGGAATCCAACAAAAACACGCGTTGAATCAGTCCACTAACGGCTCTAAATCTCACTTTATTCTCGGATTCTAATCCAGCTCATAAACCCACCAAACAACAATAATTGTTGGAGCATATATAGTCATATATAGTGTGTCCGTCGCTTGACGAATAGTCTAGGCTTAATGTTATACACCTTGTAAACACATGAAACTGGGTCATTCGCAGGAGCATATGCGAATGAGACTCAGTCGTACGACTAAGCCATGCTAATGGACAAGTCGTGCGACTGAGAGATGCGATTGGGGCATTCGTAAGACTGAACCATAAGAATGGTCCAGTCGTACGATTGAACCATACGCATGGTCCAGTCGTACGATTGAACCATACGCATGGTCCAATCGCACGAATGGGCCCAGTCGCATCTAATATGGGCCGAGGCCTATATATACCAGTTTCAATGTGTAGAAACCTAAGGGTTTTCATAGTGTTCCCGGCGCCCAGGCGCTGCCGGATGAGAGGGGAGATCATGCTCGATCTCCCCTTGCCAAAAGTCTTGATTCTTAAGTTGTAACGAGCTTAAAATCGTTATGTTTTATCAATGAAATCATTCGATTCTTGTTCGCATTATTGATTGTCTTTTGGTTGTTTATCCTTCCGTCAAGATCGTGCTCGGATGTTTACCGATCCAGTGACTTCATAATTGGTATCAGAGCCGGTTACTGCTAGATTGATCTAACAATCACTCTAGCAACCCGAGCTCTTGATCTCTGGATCTATTTCAGGTTCTTTGACGTTAAACCGCCTTCGTGTTCTTCGTGTTCTTTGTGTTTTGCTCAAATCTCATTGTGTGTGATGTTTATTTGTTAAAACCGGACTCGGAATCTTCTTCAGATCATAAAAACGAATCCAATGATACAAATTTTGTGTTGTATCTCGTCCAAATCATCGGATTAGGGTTTTTCAGCCTTGTGGCGGCTGCAGATCTGGTTTTCTGCGTTCAGACCCGTTCATGCGATTGGGCCATGCGACTGGACCTCATTCGCACGATTGAACCATTCGTATGGTCCATTCGTACGTCTAACCCAGTCGTATGTCCATTCGTACGAATAAACATTCATTCGCACGACTGACCCTCTCGTGTACTTCATTCACACTACTGAACCATTCGGAGTGTCCATTCGCACGAATCACCCATTCGCACGTATGTCTTCATTCGTCTGTTTTAGTCGCACGAATGAGCTGTGTACCAGACCAAAAAAAAAAAAAAAAAAAAGAGTCTGGAACAGCTTCTTGCACGAATTTTTCCCTAAACCATTTTTATCAGTCGGGAAGCCTTCTGAAAAATTTTGGTAAAATAAAATTTTTAGGGAAAATTATCGGGTCATTTTCGGTTCATGTTCGGGTCAATAGTGAAGATTCTTCTGGAGAGTTTATGCAAGAGTTGAGGATGAGCAAAGCACATTCACCCTGAGTTTCTTATGTCAAACAAGTTCGATGGATACCCCATTATTCGTTGGACTTCCAGAATCGGTGAATGTTGTTAGAACACGAAAGAGAGAAGAGAAGATGTCAGCTGTCGGTGCTGATTTTGTGGGGTAGTCAGGAGCATCTGACTATTTATGGGCCAATCAAGTTATATTTATCCACACAGAGAGGATTCTCAATCTTAGGGGGAATCCGTGTATAGAGAAATTGAAGACGCAATCAGAAAGTGATGATGTGAGCAGGTTTCTGATGATGAATCTTCGTGCATGCTGATTTGTTTGATATTGTCGGCTATGGATTGGAACCTTCAACCTTTTGCCCAATACACCGTATGAAGACGTTAGGAGAGCACAACGTTTATATATTGGGATATGCTGAATGTGAGGGGGAATTTCTACAGTTGTTAATGTTAAACAGGTTAGACTGTGTGAAGATTGAAGCAATGGAAAACTGGTCATGTCATTATCTGGAAAATCAGTCATTTGGGGAATCTTACTGCTATAATGGTGTTCTGCAAAGTAAACGAAAGCTATTGTGCCTAAATTCATTTTCAGGGATATTGTGGTAACCTGACGGATCAGCAATGTTGGCTAATATGGTTGTTCGTTTAATTCTATTGGAAACCAGAGCAAAGATTGACTGAAGATTGTAAGAGGTGTTATCTACTATTCGCAAGCAACGTCCAAGGGGGAATTTGTTGGAGCATATATAGTCATATATAGTGTGTCCGTCGCTTGACGAATAGTCTAGGCTTAATGTTATACACCTTGTAAACACATGAAACTGGGTCATTCGCAGGAGCATATGCGAATGAGACTCAGTCGTACGACTAAGCCATGCTAATGGACAAGTCGTGCGACTGAGAGATGCGATTGGGGCATTCGTAAGACTGAACCATAAGAATGGTCCAGTCGTACGATTGAACCATACGCATGGTCCAGTCGTACGATTGAACCATACGCATGGTCCAATCGCACGAATGGGCCCAGTCGCATCTAATATGGGCCGAGGCCTATATATACCAGTTTCAATGTGTAGAAACCTAAGGGTTTTCATAGTGTTCCCGGCGCCCAGGCGCTGCCGGATGAGAGGGGAGATCATGCTCGATCTCCCCTTGCCAAAAGTCTTGATTCTTAAGTTGTAACGAGCTTAAAATCGTTATGTTTTATCAATGAAATCATTTGATTCTTGTTCGCATTATTGATTGTCTTTTGGTTGTTTATCCTTCCGTCAAGATCGTGCTCGGATGTTTACCGATCCAGTGACTTCACAATAATAATTCAATTAATCGAACGTGGACGATGTTATACATATTCCTAATCTATCCTAGCATTGATTCCACTTGAAAAATCACACAAGCAACTCCATCGATCAACCACCATACCCGCGACCTGCAACACCATTAAAATCCCATCTCCGATCACTTTTAACTGGAATTGATAAAGGGCTTTTGATCCTTATCATCATGCGAAGCTAACCTCAAGTTAATTCGATTATAATCACCATTTGAGCATTATTCGATTTACACTAAGTCGCGGCCTGTTCATCGATAGTTCAACATCAATTTGTCATCATACAGGTAAATTACACACACACACATACTCGATTCTTCATGGGGAACAAAAGCCCCATGAATTCAAATGCATTCCATATCGAATTGAGCTTCAATTTGACCCAAATCGATCTAGGGTTCATCCTCAAATTGAGGATGTTTGCTGTTGTTATTTAAAAACAAAGGGAACAGACTCCTTTCGCGAATTGGGCTTTGGTCCACTGGTTCCTGCGCTCTTTCCCCATCGGAGAGGTCCCGGGTTCGACCCCGGGCCACCTCAAATATTTTTTTTGCTTCTTTTTAAGCTTTAAAAATTCAGAATAAATTCCTAAAAATTATAAAAATGATTTTTCAAACATTAAAATTTTTAAAACAACTTAATTATTTTTCTGAAATTTATTTTAACATTTTATCTATTCATAAATTGTTTTAAATAAATAAAGTTACAAATATTACAAAATTAGTTCTATAAAAGTGAACTTTTAGAATAATTTAATTTATTAAATTATTATTCGACACTATATTATTTTAATTATTCAAGATAATTGCAAATATATGTATTTTATAATTTTACAGATTATTTACAAAAGTCGTTTTGTGTTATTTAAATAATTAAATATATTAATTACTTATCATGTAATTGATTAATAAAATTAATTATTTTTCCCACACATTAACAATAAATCAAACAGTTACGTATACTGATACATACATTTTTAATAAATTCTAAACACAATGACTTTCAAATTCATTTATTTATTTCAAGACAATTAAACTAAATAAAATTAGTTTATTTAAACTACCATTCAAAACCCGATGGAAACCCCAACCTCCTTCCAAATTTTCACATTATTATTATTCTAATTCGAGACACCGTTCCTTAGGTTAATCATAAGGAATTCGTTGGTGTCTAATCTATCACGTTCAAAATCCAATCTCATCAATCATGTGAGTATTCATATCCCCTTTTTATATCATTTCCTATTTGGGGGAAATCATGTGATACAATATATTCAATCATGATATTCTATTGTTATTTCATTCTAAATTCAATTCAAGACAGGTTATGTTATTACTTGCAATTATGTGAACATACTGTGATAAACTGGACGACAGTAAAACCCTAATTCAATCAATCAATCAATCCTGGCAACAATGTAGATCTACTGGTTTGGATAACCCACCCCATATGAATAGTCGAGTGGTGATTGTGCCAGAGGCAGGAGTTAATCTATGGTATATGTGTGGAGTCTATTATATGCAAGTGTCAAGTCAAGGGGTTGTTATTGTGTCAGTTTATCTATATGCTTTACTATTGCAATATAAGTCTTAACGTTACCTTGTGAATTGGATTATTCTCAATCAATCAATCAATCTATATGTATACTCAAAACTGTGATTACTCACCAGCTAATTCGTTAGCTGACTTTATTTTCTCACATGATTTCAGGTTAAGCAAGCTAGTGGACTTCTACTTGATCATATAAGACCTGGACTTAGTCAAAACAAAAGACAATTATTATTTGTGACTTTAACTGTTGTATTTGTATCTGTTAAATTCATGTTATCCTGCAATCTGATTTTAATATTATTTTCACTATTAGACAATCATGAGTTATGAACAATCAATCATTCTCTCGTCCGCTCCGATGATTCCACCGTCGGCCGGGGTGTGACAGGGATAATGTGACACCCGGTAATTGTACGTTACCAAACTCCGTCAGTCTCGTTGAGTCTTGCATACACGTGTCTTGAGCACACACGGGTTATCGTTTGACGTTGGTGACCTAATAATAATTAATAATGTTAAATTAAAGATAATTTAACTAATCATGTGATTATTGCGTTACGTTTATGTGCTTGTGTGTTTTACATGTAAACTGAGAACTAATTGCGTAACGTGAAAACGTGTGCATAAATTCGTATATTTTGTGTTTTATAAAGACTAAATGTATAAATGTTACCATGAGTTATATGTTTATTATTTTAGTTAAAAAAAAATAATATACTTTTAAAAAGAGTTTAAGGCTTACTTTTATAAAATGCAAATTACAAGGGCTTAAAGGGTAAATATGGAAATTAATTAAAACAAAATACACCTCTAGAACCTCCATCGACCACCTCTTTCTTCTCCACCCTTCTTTACTTCGAAAATCAGCCAAGAACAAGCATTTGGCTGCGATTTTGGACCGAATTCAAGCAATACAACAAGTTACATGCATCAATTTGTGTTCTATTGCAAGAATTAAATGTTAGTTTTAAGGTTTTGTGAAGTTCTTATGTTGGCCGAAGGTTCTAGGGACGAATTGATGTACTTGGATGTCGAATTGTTGTTGTTTGATGATGCTAGTGGTTTAGTTTGATGGTATACATGTTGCTTGATATTGATTATGCAAGAATTATAAGTTTTTGATGAATAATTCATAGGCTATGCCACATGATGAACCCTAAATTTGAAATTGAGATTGATTACTTGAAATTGATGGTTAATCCATGTTAGTATTATGATATTGATGCTAGATTAGGTATCAATTTCATGTTTGGTTATGGATTTTGGATATTCTAGCCAAATTAGGTCAAACTAGAGACTTTAATTTGGGGAAACTTCATGATTGATCAAATTGATGTTGTTTACTGGTTGTATGATGTTAATTAGATGCTATGACCTTCCTTAACATGATTCTTGTATTAGGAAATCGTTATGTGTTATGTGGGGTATGACAAATGTAAAATGTGTACACATTCTGATTTCTGGCAGATTGCATACCCTGTTTTCATCATGACATAACTAAATGAAGACGAACCAAAAACTGGTTTTCTTGAGTCTATCATGTTCCTCATGGAGTCTAGTTTTCAAAACATCCAACCTTGTCCAATTTGGACTTGTAAAACTTGAGTTATGATCATTTTAGTGAAGTGTGGTCAGAAACAGACTTTCTGACAGATTCTGAGTATCATTTCGTATGGGGCACAAACAGATCATAACATGTCCAAATGATGTGTTTCTTATGTCCAAATTGTGTGTTACTGAGTCTAGTTTCCATAAAGGGTAACCACCCTCCAATTGGAGGTGGTTAAGTTGGTGTTTCACTTGTTTTGGCTAGAAGGGTCAATTTTGTCCTCTTGGACAGAATGTATCTGTTGACTTGTTTAATGTGCCATTTTCGTTTCATAGAACCTGAGACCAAACCATATGGTCAAACATTTGTCCTAGGAATTCTCTGAACTCCAAAAAAAGAATTAACACAATAGCTATTTTTAAATGGGAATTATGCATAATTTGGCAAGCTAACTCCAGCAACCCTCCGGTTGAGAGCTGTTGTAATATTTTAGTTTTTCTAGTAACTTCAGGCCCTTAAAACCTAAAAAAACTTTTCATATACTTAATTGACTCATAGGAGAGCCTACTGGAGTTTGGCCTTGGCCTAAATCCTTGGTTGGTTATGTGCTTGACCGTATCTCCAGAACACCTAGAATCTGCCGGAAAACGCAGATTCTGGAAAATGAATACCTACAACCTGTAGCATATTTACTTGGCTTTTGCGTGTAATGTTAGTGCTACTAGAATCTATTTTGATGGTATGAGTTGTGTATAAGTCTAGGATCATGCAAGAATATTTATTAAGGATGCCTATTATGATGAAATGTGTTAATTGGTTTGTATGGAACTTGACGATCATATATGATGTTGAATGATGATTTCTAATTAGGACACCATGTTTGGGACTGGAAATTAATTGTTATGATGTATGTTAACCATGCTTGAGGAATGATTATGTTACTTAAAGGAATTACAACTCATAGTGTCACCAACAAACGGGTCAACCGGGTTAAACATGTCTATTTTTCTGAAACCTTGAGTCTTTGGTTATGTATGCTTAGGGTTTCACATGTTCTCGGTTTACACGTACTTATGCACTTACATGATCTAGGTAACCTCTGAAGGTTGTCAGTTCACTTATTCTCCAAGTAAACTTTAAATAGTTGTTACGCATACCAGGTGAGTTTACAGCCCCACTTTTACTTTATACTCTTTTTGGGGGAGAGAAACATGCTGCTTTTATAAACGTTACATTACATTGGGTTTTTGTAATACTGCATATACCTAATACTATGGTGTTATACTTTGCCCTTCGGACCGTTAATATGCAAATAGCGAGGTGACTGTTAGTAGATCTACTGGGATTGACATACCCCGCCCGGGCTAGTCGCGCTAGCTTGACTGGAGGTCAAACGGGTGAACGGTCAGCCTGTTTTACAGTGTTGTGGTGGGGAAACCACAGCCGGGCCTACACTATTACTATTGATTACATGTCTGCTCGGTCGCGACTTCATACACATAGTGATTGCTATGGGCTAGCTACCTATTATATGCTTTGATTACTAAATTCGGGAATTACATTACTGATACTTACTGTTTTCTGATAAACCTGTGAACTCACCAGTCTTGTACTGACTTTTGCATGTTTTCTCTCAAGACATTGAAATGGCACGTTTAGGAGCACAGCATCCACTACATGTCATTCCACTTTCATCCCAACTGTTTTCAAGATTTAATTTCATGTACTTTACATAAATAGGATTGGACGTGTGTTTGCGTGTTCCAAAACCGTTGTTAAATGTTTTCCTGTTTTCGCTTCCGCAATACTTAAATACAAGTTGGTTTATTTCATTATTACTAAGAAACTATCATGTTTTGTAATTATCGAGTCGTTTGGTGTAACTGATGCTTATCTGAGATCCTGGTTATGTCACACGCCTAGCGGTAAAACCCCGTTTGTGGAAATTGAGGGTGTGACAATTAGCTTCAAATCTAAGTGCCCGGGCGGTTTCAATTAATTGTCTATGTTTTCTCTCCACAACTCCGTTCTGTTATGGTGTATGAGGACAAGTTGTTTCAAGTATCATTCCTTGTTCACTATAGAACTTGAGCATATCATTAGACGTGAACTCACCACCGTTGTCACTTCTAATACGTTTTACTAATTTCCCGAATTGTGTGTTTATCATTTTGCAAAAAAACTTTAGGCATTGGCTCGCTTCATGCTAATGTTTTAGTAAGAAAACCCAAACGCCCCTACTAAAATCGTCGACTATAGTTAAAAAATAACTCGCACCCGAAAAAGAAGGGGTGCGATATTTTCCCCAAATGTCACAATGTAACAAATCAAAACAATCCCGTGTTCTAGTATTACTATCTTGAAAAGGAAGGCGAGTGTGTTTTGCTTTTCAGCAGGAATCACACAATTTATTGCAAGAAAGTTTACCAAGGAGATCTATTTGAGCTAGTTTGTCAGCGGAAGCATGTCCCAACCTCTTGTGCCATGTATCCCCCGAGATCATCATGGCCTTTCTGCTGTTGCTAATCAACCGCATCCTGTACAAGCCTCTTCTGCACTCACCCGTGCCGATCAATTTTCCAGTGTGTAGTTTTTGCATTACACAAAAATTAGGAAAAAACGTTATAGCCGATTGTAAATCATTGCACAACCGACTAACAGATAATAGATTGCATGTAAACTTCGGTATATGTAAAACGTCTTTTATCTTCGTTCCTCCCGGTAAGGTACATTCACCTCTCCCTTTAACAGGTATAGCATCCCCGTTAGGAATCACAACAGGAGTTTCAAAGCGATTTTGTGTTCTATCTTCGAGGATGTCATTGTTGTGAGTGATGTGCTCTGTAGATCCCGAGTCCACAATCCAATCATCATTGTCATCCCTCTTATCTGCCAAAAGGCTGGTCGGTTTCACCCGTGTTGATTTGTCTGGATGGTATGGTGAGTTCGAGTCACGAGGCTCTCCCCCGTTCTTCTGTCTATCTGTAGCGACTTCTCTACGAACCATGGTTATTAGGTTTGATTGTGATTAGGGTTTTGGGTTGAACCCGCTCTGATACCATCTAAGACGATGATATCAAAGATTGTTCATATTCATTCATAAAATGCATAAAGGGATTGAAAATAAATAATAGAAGAAAATGGATGAGATATTCGTTGAAAAGAAAAGGAAATAGAATATGGCCACATAAAAAAGAGAAGAATGAGTGGACCATATTAATAGACAATATTAATTCCAATAAAGTATGCATAAATATAACTATGTATTTGTATATAATGGGCCAAATCTACTAGAGTGCAACGTATAAACTATATATACATATTAATTCGATCCGAACCGAGCGGACCTTTGCTCGTGCTTGGCTCATTTACAAACCGATTCGATCCGATCGGCTCGTTTACAACCGGGCAAAAATTCGAACGAGCATTTCTCGAGCAAATCCGAGCAAATCCGAGCAAACGTCGAGCGATCGTCGAACGTCGAGCGGTTTGAACAGTCTTAAGCTCAGACGAAAGGCTGTTGATCGAGAGTTGAGGAAAGAAAGATCAAGAATCCCTATCAGACGAATTTATATAATCCTATGGAATTATTGATAACAATTATTTTTTCATGCCTGAAAGAGTTTGAAAATTTCAAAATTAAGACAGGTAAATAATATTACTTTGAATTTAAGGATGACATATTAACTTTTAATTTAAAGAACTGATGTTGATCTCATGATAATGAAACTATTGCTAACAATTATTATTTTATATTTTTATGTAATAATGGAAGAAAAGAATTCGTTAATAAAAATTGCACAGCATTATAAATTGTTATAACACATCCAACAAAATAAATTCTTTATTTTCAATGTTAAAAATATTTAAAAGAAAATAATTGAAATGCAATGAATTTATCTCTCTTAATATTAAAAAAATATATGACATATTTTAGTTATATATAGAATCTGTATACATGTAAGTCATGTGTAGTGTATATTACATAAATAATACTTCATAATAGTTAAAGATTAAAAAAATGCATGTGAAAATATTTTCTGATGTTTTTATATACATATTCACATTTATATACTAGATATATAAATTTTATGAAATATAAATTGCTAATAATATTAAACGATTCAAAATTGTTATTATTGTTCTCTCAAATCAAAACTCACCCTAATTTTGTAAGGCTAAAATAGTTACATGAGAGCATGTTAGAAATTTTTGAAAAATAACAAATGAGGATTGCTAGGATTAAATTAAAGCCGACAGATAGAGAAGTTAGAAAACAAGGACTAAGTGGACAAATTAGTGAAAAATGATTACGTTAATTTAATATATAATTAGGAGCTGTTGAAGACTTATTAAACGATGTAGACACGTTATAAATTTAGTCAAAAACTTATTTCACGATAACAGTAAAACAAAACTATGGATAAAAGGCCAACAATTAGCTTTGTAATCTTAGGTTAATTGTTCTGAAAATGAATTCAAAGCAAACAAATATATTCATGTCATTTCCTTCTACCGTTCGCGTACTCTTTTATGTTCTTGTTATATATCAAAGTTACACAACCATCTCAGCTTCCAACGCGAATGGAAATGAGACCGACCATCAGGCTTTGTTAAAGATCAAGTCGATGATCACTGAAGATCCGTATGGAGCTCTAACATCATGGAACAATTCTCTTCATTTCTGTGATTGGAGTGGTGTTACATGTGGGAAGCGACATAGAAGAGTGACTTATTTACGACTAAGTTCGCTAGGTCAAGAAGGCTCTTTGTCACCTCATGTAGGGAACCTCAGCTTCCTTCGTGGATTTTCTCTCACCAACAATAGCTTTCAAGGAGTTATTCCTCATCAACTCGGTCGGCTATCGAGGCTACGTTTCCTCTATCTTGGCCATAACAAGTTCAACGGGGTAGTTCCAGCAAACATATCTGGTTGTTATAATCTTGAAGAGCTTGATATTTCCTACAACGAGCTAATTGGAAGCATACCCAATGAGATTAGTTTTCTTTCCAAACTTACTTTTCTCTCACTACAGAATAATAAGTTAAGAGGCGGAATCCCACCTTCCTTAGGGAACATCACATCTATGGAATCGTTTTCTGTTAAAGAAAATCGTTTAGGTGGGAGCATTCCAAACACGTTAGGCCAGTGGAAAAGTTTAAAAGAAATTTATTGTAGTCATTGTAATTTATCAGGAATCATTCCTCATTCTTTTTATAACCTTTCACTACTAACAACGATTAACTTGGCTGATAATCAACTAAGTGGTAGTCTTCCTCAAGCTCTAGGTGTAATGCTCCCTAATCTTGTTTTGCTTCAGTTATGGGGTAACCAACTAAGCGGACCACTTCCACCATCTATTGCTAATTGTTCGAGGTTAGCCGACCTTGAATTGGCTAGAAATATGTTAAGTGGGAAGTTGATAGTCGACTTTGCAAAACTAAGAGATATTGAATTCATATCCATAGGCTTTAACAACTTTGGAAGCAATGAAGCTGATGAAATGAAGTTTATTGATTCTCTACAAAACTGCACCAAATTAGAGATGTTGGATGTTGCTCATAGCAAGTTTCAAGGAGTGCTTCCTAAATCAACAGGCAATCTTTCTGATCAACTCCTTGGAATATATTTATATGCAAATCAGTTACATGGAAGCATCCCTATATCAATCGGAAGTCTGGTTGGTTTGCGCGGTTTACATTTAGATCGAAACCAATTCACGGGAAACATCCCAACAACCATTGGTAACCTCCAGAACCTACAACGCCTTCATTTATATGAAAACCAACTTTCAGGGCAGATTCCTAATGCCATAGGGAACTTATCATCTTTGATCTCTCTTAATTTGGTTTCAAACCAATTGGAGAAGGTTATTCCATCAAGCCTAGGAAATTGTCATCGTTTATTGGAGTTACATCTTAACGACAATAAACTTAATGGGAAAATACCTAAACAACTTTTTAAACTTTCATCTTTATCCATAAGATTAGATCTTTCTCAGAACAACCTGTTTGGTTCACTTCCGAAGGAGGTTGGAGACCTTAACAAGTTGACCGCTTTAGATTTATCTTACAATAATTTATCAGGCAACATTCCAAGTAGCATCGGTGGTTGTGCTAGCCTTTCAAGATTGTCTTTAGAAAATAACTTATTTCAAGGTATTTTACCACCATCTCTAAGTTCCTTGAAAGGATTGGAGGAACTTGATATTTCATACAATAATTTATCAGGCCAAATTCCTCAATTCTTAAAAGGTTTGCAATATTTGAATACATCATATAATGATTTTGAGGGTGAAGTACCAACGTCAGGAGTGTTTTCCAATGAATCAGCATTCTTTGTATTGGGGAATAATAGACTTTGTGGTGGCTATGACAAACTTGGGTTACCTAAATGCAAGGTGACAAATAAACATAAAGAAAAGATTCGTGTGCTTCTGATTATCATTTTGACTACATCCACACTTTTCGCCATCATATGTTCAACATATGTTTGGCATAAGAAGAAAGGCAAGAACCAACAGTCTCAGCCATCGATAAGCAAACGATTCTTAAAAGTTTCATACAATCAACTTCTCAAGGCTACGGATGGGTTCTCCGAAGCCAATTTGATTGGAAATGGTGGTTTCAGTTCTGTTTATAAAGGAATCCTTGATGAATACGATGATAGATTTGTTGCCATTAAGGTTCTACATCTTCAAAATCGAGGAGCTCTAACGACCTTTATGAGAGAGTGTGAAGCATGGCGGAACATTCGGCACAGGAATTTGTTAAAAATAATAACTTCATGTTCAAGTGTTGACTTCCAAGGAAATGATTTCAAAGCTTTGGTGTATGAGTACATGCCTAATGGGAGTTTACATGATTGGTTGCATCCAACATCGAGATTGAACCTTCCTCAAATAATAAATATTCTCATGGATGTAGCTTGTGCTCTTAATTATATTCACAATCAATGCATACCAAGTGTTGTTCATGGTGACTTAAAGCCTAGCAATATTCTACTCGATGATGATATGGTGGCTCATGTTGGAGATTTCAGTTTAGCTCGATTTCTTGGAACAACTTCTTACCAAAGCACCTCAACTGAGATACGAGGAACAATTGGTTATGCTGCTCCTGGTAATATAATCTTGAATTCATAGACACACATAATTACTTGCTTGTTGTATTACCTTTACTTCTAATGTAACTGTTTATGATTTACAGAGTATGGTGTCGGGAATGAGATGACATCTAGTGGGGATGTCTACAGTTTTGGAATATTGTTACTCGAGGCTATGACTGGGAAAACGCCGACCAACACCATATTTACTGAAGGCTTTAGCCTTCATAAACATGCATCCTTGGCCTTGCTAGATCACGTAACGGATGTTATTGATGTTAACATTCTATACATTTACAGAGAGAATGAAACTTTTATGCAAAGCAAGGAAGCAAATGCAAAGAAAATTGAGGAATGTTTGACTTCAACAATCAAGATCGGAGTATCATGCACTAATGATTCCCCACCGCAACGGATGGATATCAAAAAGGTTATGCATGAATTGCAACATATTCAAGACGCCCTTCGAAGTATTTGAGATATAATGTTCATTCTTCATAAGACTGGTTTGATTATATAATTTATGTTGTAATAGTTGCAGAAATATATATATCTCATCATATGACACTAATCATTTTTGCTAAATTCCCTTTTTGGTCAAACAATAGCTATTGGGTACATAATCAACCCGATTCACGTAGTATATATCACATGTAAACTCACACATGGATATAACAAGTATCTTATGTGACTACGCGAACATAATAAAAGAGTAGAGGAAAACGTATCACAAACAAATTAATAAATCTCTGCTCAACACCAATTGATCGTAGCCTCAGTATTTGTTGGTTTTGTGGTTATTGTTAAGGTGTAAATATAAAAGAACAACATCTACTGTTCAATGCTTTAAGACAAGTGTTATTTATCCTAAAAGTTCTAAGAATATATCTTTTAAACAACATAGATTTCATTTTTATAGCTATAATCTAACTCCATCGATGTTCACATTTAAAATCAAGTAATATATGAAGGTTCTTTCATTCTCACATGTTTGTTTCGCGGGCTAGAGCTCTATATTGATATTTGAAGGAACTAAACCTGTAAGCCTAGAAATTAGGTCTCCAGTGTGAGAGTAATTGAGTAACAATTAGATATATTACAGAAATCTGGTTGTTGATAAATGATTAGGGATGTTTAAAAAGTACGCGTCTCATGGCATGTAAACGAGTAGATCCCAAGCTAAGGTCAGCTCGGCTCGTAGCTCGCTCGTTAGTTGGCTCGCTGGCTAGCTCGTTTGAAATAAAGCCTAATATATAATTTATATAAATCTTAAACAAGTTTGACATATTACATTTAAATAAACCAAAGACACAATGACGTCATTGTGTCTTTCATAATGACATCATTACGTCTTTCATAATGACACAATGACATCATTGAGTTTTTCATAAATGACACAATAAAAAAATTAAATTTTTTTTATTTTTTTCATTTTTTCGTTTATTTTTTTCTTGGTGAGGATGGCTAGTGGAACAAACACTTAGAATTACTTTTTTGAAATTCGATTTAGATTGTCATATATAATTTCTTTGTGAATTTTTTGACTCATTGTGTATTCTCACACTTTGTAGCAAAAATACACTTTATATTTGAACTTGTTTTATATAATAAATTCATCCGATGACTTGAAAAATATGAGAATGAATAAACAAAAGGAGTGCTTGAAGACTTCTTGACTTATTATAAACTTATGAAACAACGTGGATGCTTCTTGCTCACTATTTCATGCCCTCTCACTCACGACGATAACATGCAAAAAATAGGATAAAAGGCCAATGATTATCCTTTGTGATCTTAAGTTTCCCAAAAATGTATTCTAAGCAATCAATTGTTCTCTTATCATCTTCCTCTCCGGTTCATTTCCTCTTTTATGCTCTTGTTGCATTTCTAACTTTCACCGTCGTTTTAGGAGGAAATGAAACTGATCATCAGGCTTTGCTTAATATCAAGTAGATGATAACTAAAGATCCATATGGTGATTTAACCTCATGGAACAATTCTCTTCATTTCTGTGATTGGTTTGGTGTTATATGTGGGAAGCGACACATAAGAGTCACTTATTTACGACTAAGGTCGTAAGGTCTAGAAGGCACTTTGTCTCCTTATGTAGGGAACCTCAGCTTCCTCCATGAGCTTTTTCTCATTAACAGCACCTTTCAAGGAACCATCCCTCATGAAATCAGTTGCCTGTCTAGGCTACGTGTGCTTTCTCTTGGACTTAACAAGTTTCATGGGGTCATTGCAGCTAACATATCTAGTTTTTCTAAACTTAGATAATGAGGTTGTTGGAAGCATACCCAAGGAAATTAGCTTTCTTTCCAAACTTACTTTTGTTTCTCTTCAAGGTAATAAGTTCACAGGTGGGATTCCACTTTTTTTAGGGAATCTTACATCAATGCAAGTGTTTGCTATTAAAGAAAATCCTTTGGGTGGGAGCATTCCAAACACCTTAGGCCATTGAAAAATTTTACAAGAAATCTATATAGGTGCAATGTTCCCAAATCTTTCATACTTTCTATAACCTTTCACTCCTAGCTTATGTTACCATGTTTGATAATCAACTCACCGGTAGTCTTCCTTCAACCATAGGTGCAATGTTCCCAAATCTTGTTCTGCTTGGGTTATGGGGTAACCAACTAACCGAACCTCTCTCACAATCCATTTCTAATTGTTCAAGATTAGCAGATCTTGAAATAGCAAAAAATATTTTATATCCTTATATAGTAATCAATTTGGAAGCCAAGAAGCTGATGAAATGAGGTTTATTGATTCTTTGAAAAATTGCACTAAATTAGAGACTTTGGATCTCTCTTATTGCAACTTTCAGGGAGTGCTCCCTTCGTCAATAGATAATCTTTCTAATAAACTTGAAGAACTTTATTTATATGCAAATCAGTTACATGGAAGCCTCCCTAGTTCTATAGGCAATCTTGTTGGTTTAAATCATTTACACTTAGATCAAAACCAATTCACAGGAAACATCCCCTCAACCGTTGGTAACCTTCAGAAGCTAAAAGCTATTTATTTATATAAAAACCAACTATCAGGGCACATTCCAGATGCTATTGGAAACTTATCATCGTTGATCACAGTTTCTTTATTTCAAATAAGCTGGAAGGGGTTATTCCATCAAGCCTGGGAAATTGTCATAGTCTATTAGAGTTGTACCTTAATGACAATAAAATTAATGGAAATATACCCAGAAAAGTTCTTCAACTTTCATCTCTATCAATAAGACTAGATCTTTCTCAAACAACTTATCTGATGCACTTCCAATCAAGGTTGGTGACCTTAAGATGTTTGCTGAACTTGATTTATCTGAGAATAGTCTATCAGGTTACATTCCTAGTAGCCTTGGTGATTGTGGTAGCCTTACAAGTTTGTCTCTTAAAGACAACTTATTTGAAGGTAAAATACCCCCATCATTTATTTCATTGAAATGATTAGTAGAGCTTGACATTTCTTATAATAAATTATTGGGTCAAATTCCTAAATTTCTACAACAATTACAATACTTGAACCTGTCATATAATGATTTTGAGGGTGAAGTACCAACTTCTGGAGTGTTTTCAAATGCAACAACTTTCTTTGTATTAGGGAATAATAGGCTTTGTGGTGGTTTTATTGACCTTGGCTTACCTATATGCAAGGATAGAAAGAAACATAAACCAAAACTTCCTATGTTTGTAATAGTGATCTTGATTGCATCTACACTTTTCACCATCATATGTTTATCATATGCTTGGTGTAAGAAGAAAAACAAGAATAAACAATCCGAGTCAGCATTGATCAAACCACACTTGAAAGTCTCATACAATCAACTTCTCAAGGCTACAAATGGGTTCTCCGAAGCCAATCTGATTGGAAAAGGTGGGTTTAGTTCCGTTTATAAAGGAATCCTTGATGAATACGATGATAGATTTGTTGCGGTTAAAGTTATACATCTTCAAAATCAAGGAGCTAGAAAAAGCTTTATGAGAGAGTGTGAAGCATTGCCAAATATTCGACATCGGAATTTGTTAAAGATAATAACTTCATGCTTTAGTATCGACTTCAAAGGAAACGATTTCAAAGCGTTGGTATATGCGTTCATGCCAAATGGGAGTTTATATGATTGGTTGCATCCAACATCAAGATTGAACATTCTTCAAATTATAAATATTCTCATAGATGTTGCATCTGCACTTGATTGTATTCACAATCACTGCATGCCAAGTATTGTTCATGGAAGCCTAGCAACATTCTACTTGATGATGATATGGTTGGTCATGTTGGAGGCTTTGGTTTAGCTTGATTTCTTGACACTTCATAACAAAATAGCTCATCTGGGATTAGAGGAACAATTGGTTATGCTGCTCCGGGTAGTACATTAATGTATTCATATATGTCCATATTTATTTTCTTATAGTATTATCTTTATTTCTAAAGTATGTTCTTATTAATTGTAGAGTATGGTCTCGGGAATAAGATGACAACTAGTGCGGATGTTTACAGTTTTGGGATATTATTATTAGAGGCATTAACCGGGAAAACGCTGACAGACAGAATCTTTAATGAAGGCCTTAACCTTCACAAGTTTGCTTCCATGCCTTACCAGACCATGTAATTGATATTGTCAATGCTAACATTCTAAATGTTTATCAAGACGATGGAATTTCTACGCAAAAGAAGGAAGCAAATGCAAAGAAAGTTGACGAGTGTTTGGCTTCAACAATCAAGATTGGAATATCATGCACCGTGGATTCTCCATACAACGTATGGATTTCGAAAAAGTTAGGCATGAATTGCAACATATTCTGGAAACACTTTAAAATACTTGTGGGAGGGGTTTCATTGTTTAGACATATAATATTGTCTTTGTGCAGAAAATCAAGTGGTATTAATAGTTTAGTCTTTGGTAACAGTAAGTCATGTATTACGTATGTCTGTGTGTCTATATACATAATATGTTTTTGAATCCTTGTAATTTTTATATAAATCAACATGAAAGCAGATTTTTTATCAAGTGTAAATGCCTTCTCACCACATATCTTGGTACAAAGGTGGTCAAAAGTACAAGTAAGTCTACTTTGTTTTCACATAAAAACCATGTATTTATGGAAACCGGAATTATGAATTTCATATGAACAAATTTCTTCAGGTCACTCGGAAATGCGTATGTAGAAGGTGACGTTTCAAGCGCAAATTACTTCTTGGCTGGTGATGCCATAACTGGTGGCACCATCATTGTTGAAGGCTGCGGAACAAGTAGTTTACAGGTGCACAATGACTTTCTCGTTTTTATCTCCTTAAATTTTACTATAAAAGTTAATTCTGAGTTGGAGGTCAAATCGTTGCTGTCTGAAATACTCTGAATTACATCTAAATGGCTTTTATTAAAAATCATTATATAAAAACCTCCTGTTACAAGTATTTATGCTGATTTTCTTGATAAATATAATCATTTACATTGTGAACCTTTGAGAATTCAAGTCAAGTTTTATCTGAAGTTAGGCTTTTTGACCTCAAAAGTCGAAATTATATGTGGCAATTTCAATGGATTGAACTGTTCAATCCAATGTTGTACTGTAGTATAAAGGGTAAGTATAAAATTAATAAAACTAGTTTGGTACCCGAACGCGCGTTGCGCGTCATAAAGACGGGCTAAACGGAGGCTCAGGACTCTGTCATCATAGCCGCATGCTAATACTTTTAACAAACAATGAGAGTCGATGACAAGAGGCAACATAATCAAAATATTGCTTCTCAAAACTAATGGCTGGTGTCGACTAAAGTATGTCGACACATAGCAACAGTCCATACTCCACGTCAAAGCTCAGACTCATTTTTGCGTGTCATCACAAACAACAATATTCAACAATAATAGCAGTACCCAAATCAAATTCATGACACAGGTAAATACAATGACAAATCCAGTATTGCCAATGACATACATAGCCCTCAGATGCGCCCAATGGCTATCGTCATCAAGCAAACCATGAAAGGCAAACTTGTAAGTATAAAAGCACAAATGCTATAAGGATCAGAAGCAGTTGTTCGTTGCGGCTGCAAACATCAGGTTTACCTCGCCGTAACAATAAACATAACATTCTTTTCATCATCATCACCTCAAAACCATCCAACAGTAACCTCTAAACACTTAATGAACAACCGACAACATGCATACGGTCTCGGATGAGGTTACGCTCATCATCATCGACTACTACACCATCTAAGAGATGAGAAGAAAGAATCAGTTCCAAAGAGTTCAGTCCAGTGATACCAACGGCTGTCAGACCCTAAGAAGAGGTCGTCACGCTTCCTTAGGAAACCAAAATAGTGGAGATAATTGCCCGGCTACGGATGATATCCGACGGAGGGAACGGACGGAAATGCTTGTTAAACATGCAATCGGCCGCACCTCCACGGCCGCCTACCCAACACCGACCACCATGATTACCTACCAAATCAAGGAACCCTAGAGCCCCCCTGAACACGAAACCCACGGCTGGAACCCTAACAACAATAAGCTCTACCAAAATCGCCAAAACATGGTTTGTGAAGGTAGAATCGATCCAGTAGGCCAGACATAACCAATAACAGAACCAGAACCCTAAAAGGGTATGAAAGAGACATGGTGGCCAAGGGGCAACAAAGGCGGTCATAAAACGACCATCACCACCATGAATAACCTCAGGCCGCCGATGGTCGTGAAACGACCACCAGAGTTACAGAACCAGGCAGGTCTAAACCGAGTAAGGCCGGCGAGGCGACAATCGAGCACATCGGCGGCCATGCAACCGAGCACATCGACGACGCTGCAACCGAGCACATCGGCGTCGTCGGCATGGCAATCATGGCCATAGGCCCAGCGACTTGAGCCATCGCCGTCCGATGACCACAAACAATCCGCTCAAAACCGAGATCCACCGCAACCCTATCGCCCTCTCTCTCTATAAAGAAGAAATGCAAATAGCTGAGCCAAAAAGAGGATTTAAAGAAACGGATGGTATCATTGCATTACCAAGTTGTACACAACGCATCAGTACCGTTTTTTAGGTGGAGAAAGCTGAAGATCAACACGTGTAACCAAAATGCCACGCAGAAGTACGCTATTAGGCTATTGTTCATTCCGTTCTTGTATTAACATATAGGAAAATTAGCTAAAAATGAAAATGGTCAAATTGGTGGAGCTGTAAGCAGACCAAAAGTCTTATAAGTTATAACGTGCGTTCAAATGCTTACATCTAAAATCTTCTTTATTTGAAAGAAATTTTATTATTAATTTGGTAATTTTAATTTAGTAATCGTATCTAAAAGTGTTGATGGGTCAGCCTGTTTGAATCCAAACCCATTTTCTCCAAACCCATTTTCATGTGCTACGACTGTTATCCAACCCTTCCGTTTTACCACCTCTAGTCAAAGTGCATATTTTCTGTGCGACTTATTGTGCATTCTATGCACATTTCTTTGACATTTTTCCTCTCAATGAAGGGTGATGTGAAATTTGTGGAGGTTCTTGGACAAATGGGTGCCGAAGTAACATGGACCGAGAACTCTGTCACGGTGAGAGGCCCGCCAAGAGATTCTTCCGGAAGGAAACATTTGCGTGCTGTAGATGTCAACATGAACAAAATGCCTGATGTTGCCATGACTCTTGCTGTGGTTGCTTTCTATGCAGATGGTCCTACAGCCATTAGAGACGGTATTATTTTATATTTATCAAGCCTTCTAGTTGAGAGAGATTTTGACTAATGATATAATTCATTTTTCAGAAAGTATAAGTAAGCACATTCTAAGGGTTCAAAGTTGCATTTTGAATTTGATTCATCTGAATAATCAGCTTTTAACCTTTCAATAAATTGGTTATCAGAGGGTGAAATAATATTACCTTGTTACCCCTTCCAGCATGTGTCAAAGTGACACTCAAACAACTTATGCATTACAAGTTTACAACTTCAGATAACTAGAGCACACCCGAACAATATCTCCTACAAGTCATTTTATTACAACATATTATTTGATTCACATAATCACTTTCAAAATACACATCCAAAGTTCCAAACACCACTTAGATGTCCATATTATGGATTTGCTATCCATTATATACAATTCTGATGGTATTAGCATTGCTAGCTGGAGGGTCAAAGAAACTGAAAGGATGATCGCCATTTGCACAGAACTCAGAAAGGTAAAACGGGCCTTTGAAAGATTAAAATTAATATTTCAGACAATTTTATTTTTGTAATTACATCTTGTTACCTCTACTCATACAACACTTAATGGGTCAAAACAATTTCAGTTGGGAGCAACAGTTGAAGAAGGACCTGACTACTGTGTGATCACTCCACCCGAACGGTTGAATGTGGCGGCAAGAGACACATATGATGATCACAGCATGGCCATGGCTCTCTCTCTTGCAGCCTGTGCAGATGTTCCTGTCACCATCAAGGATCCTGCTTGCACTCGCAAGACGTTTCCTGATTACTTTGAAGTTCTTCAGAGATTCACCAAGCATTGATTTTTTCAATTGAGTTTTCGTTTCATTTGTTTGGTGCACAATGTGATCTTTTGAACAAATATTTGTTATGAGATTTGTAATTCTTTATGAGCATGAATGGTAAGATTTTAGTGTGACCTTGCTCAACTCCAGATAAAATTATTCAATAAGATGATAATTATCAGATATCCACCTTTCAGCCATAGACTTCTGTCATGATGTGTTTTGGTTTGGTTGAAATCTACTTTACTTTTAGTCATCCCTGCTATACAGAATTTAATAAAACGAAGAATAAGTTCATAAATCCCAGTCTTAAAAAACACTTAAATCTTTAACTTGAATTAATTACACCTAAGATAACTTTCATAAATCAAATTTAGTACAAAAATCTATAAAAAGAACCAAATCAAACTACAATAACACAAAATGACTCCTGTATTTTGTTTCTTGACATATATTTAATCCCCAATTGAAATTGTGGGGTTTTCCTAGTCGAATTCAAAAATCATACTTTGTCCGCCCACTGCGTAATACAAGGCATAACATATCTGATAAATCATGAGAAGATAAAGACTGCAAGAAGTTCCAAGACTCAAGCATAAGACGTTTTCTTGATCCCTTGAAATGAACCACCTGAAAAACAACACATCAAACTATTAACAAGCGAATTCTGATTGCTGCTTATCAAGGAATCAACTTTGTGTCATTTTTTACTACTCGCGTCCGATTATCATTGGTTGTGTGAAAAATGTAAAAAAGAATAACAAAGTATGCAAGCGCAAATATAAACCGCTATACATGTCTCATAAAGCGAGGTATGATGGTTACCAAAAACAATCACTTGTTAACTTTATAAAACACACATAGTATGGTATATCTTATTTTGTTTACCTTGACATCCAAGGGCATGCCATGAAATTGGCCAGAATCTTCAGGAGGGGTACAGTTGTAAACAGCACAAGGCAAAAAGAGCACAGATGCACCATTGATGTCTTCAAGGAAAGGTTGGTGTGTACTAAATGTTTTTGCATCAAATGAAGCATGAGATTTTACCACTGAAGCAATTGCAAGTTGATCGCCAAGCATTCGTGAAGCTTTCATGTATTCTGAACTATAAACTTTCAACACTTCCTCCAAGAAGATCTTTGCTCTGGATCACATTCATGAGGAAAGGAATATTATATTGATTTCATCCTATAAAAATGGAACGCTTTAATCTTTGGAACACTTTAATCTTTGGAGTACCGATGCAGATTATGGCATTTCAATTTTTGGAAAGTTTTGAAGTTACAGTTGCCTATTCGTGCATTGTCATTGGTATAAAAGAATTAGGGGTGTCGATTTTTCATACATTTACTTATAAATGGCTACACAAATAGTCAAATATTCTAAATTCTCTGAAGTTTTCAAGGCACAATTACCTATTTTGACCATTGTTCATCATTCCAACAAACATATGCTATAAATTCAGGTCCATGCAATTACCTAACTTTGTTATTACTAGCTAAACATTTTCCTAATATCATGTCAGTCAAATATTTCCGTGCAGTTATTCCTACAGTTCCCTATTTGAGATCGCTACTAAACTGATGCTATCAACTTGCCTCTACAAGATCTCCTTATTTTGCCATTCTTGAAGGTTATCATTGCCAAAGTCAAACATTCGACATATAATATCGGCCAAAGTCAAACATTGGAGTTTTCATAAGGCAAAAGGAGTGATTTTAACATATTAAAAGAGACATACCTTAAAATTCCATCAGGAGTGCCCCTGACTGCAATGAACCCTGAATTCAAAGGCTGCTGTTTGTTGTTACGGAAAGTGAGAGCCACATGAAAGTCTTCATATTCGCTAAATATTTGGCCCACATCACCAACTACTGCTAAGTCAGAGTCGGTGAAGATAATGTTACTAATTCTTTTTCCAGGTTCCCTTGACTGTTCTTTAAGCTTTTCCTCTAAAAAAGCCTGCAAGAATTATAAAGTGTTAAGCAAAAGAACATTACAGGAATTCCTCTAAAATTTATACAACAAAGTATCATTACTAGAAGAGGCAAAATGGATCGGTAAGGTGGATTGTGTACCAAGTGAAAACAGTAGTTTATGTACAAGTCAAAAGGGGATGGGACGGGTCATGTTGACCCGCAACATGGTTTGCCAATTCTTTAAAGATAATTCTGTCTTGCATATGATTACAAAACATACATTACTACAACTATAATCTCACTTTCTAATAAAGCAATTGAGTAGGTTCTATGCACTAAACTATAACCCATTTGAACCGTTTTCTGTTTAGTTAATTATTTGTTTTTACCCATATGACCGTTGGGAATCAAGTATAACCTTACTTGACCATTTACAAGTAACTGAGCAGAAAATGTCACCTCTAATAATTACTAATGTACTACATAAATGAAAAAAAAAAACATGGGTTGAGGGTGATTTAGTCTTTAACGACATTATTGGTTAATGCAATGTGCTCTTACAATGTAAGACCTGATTCTTTGAAGCATCAACTTATCTCGTGAATATTCACCTTGAATGGGATATACCATCACCCTGTTTCTCTTCAAAGGGAGGCTGGATGCCGGATCAGTGAGGATAATTGTGTTGCTTTGAGGCATCATCAACTGCAAAATATAAGTTATAACCAAAATTTGACGTATAAGAGCTATCAAAATACAAAATATGGAAATTGATGGTTATGCTCAATTGCTCATCAACATACTATAAACAAATCTCACAAACCAAGTGAGTATAGCAAGAGATTATATGGATTAATAGACGGGCCATGATATTACTAAAAATCTCACATATGAGTTGTATTTGAGATGTACCTGTATGAAACTAATGAATGTATTCAAGATTGCCATTGACCGGCCAACCTTGTCGTATGATACTTTCCCCACCATGGTTGACTCACTTGATTTGTCACCAACACTAGTAGAGTTATAAACCGTAAAAACGGTTACAAAAGTAACACCATCACCACCATTTGAAACATTGGAGGATGCTGATACGTGAGTCTTGTTAAGAGCCTTATTACCTGCAAGAACAGAAATGCATTTTACTCTATTGCAAGGAAACAAAGAGGAAATACAGATTCAATAGCTATGCATGTGACCTGTGTGCTTAATAATTAAACATTTACATAATGGAGGATCATTCAGTTTAATCCATAAACCCTTTATTGATAATCACCTCTATACCATAAAATGTAACAAATAATGACAGTTGTGCATAGAAGAATACCTTTGCAATGCAAACGATTTGGTAAACCTTCACCGGCAGAGGGTCCAAAAACAAGATGATGAAATTTCTTGGTTTTGTTTTGGTGTGAACCAGATGGGTCCTGATGCAACTCCAAAACTAACATAACAAATCAATTATGTTCTTTATGATCAAAATATGCAAAAGCATTAGAAAAACCTATAAAAAAAAAGATTATAACCTGAGAGAAAATGAGTTAGAAAGAACACAAGTGCCACAAACAAAAGAAACTGTCGCCATCCAAAACACACTCTCATTCCTAAAGATCAATCCTTGTCTGTAGAAACAAAGAGCAATCACGTCATATTCTCATCCAGAAAACTGTGACTTTTAATTAACATGTTAAGATTTGTTAGATCATCAGTAAAAAATCTAAAATACTTTATCATAAAGACAATAATTGGAGACCTTGAGCAAAAAAAAACTGAACCTTTTTTTCAATTGGCGATGGTGATTTTGATAAACCGATGGAAATTGGCGTGGGGCGATGGAATCGATGGGCACTTGAAGAGGGAGATATCTGTTCTAGCCCATCCTGACCCGACACATCTTTGATCCATTAAAATATCTAATCTTAATCTTATTTTATTCAGATTCACCATTAATTTTTCTTTTAATCCAAGACCCAACCCAACATATCATAACATTAACCCATTATAACTCAAAACTTAAGACATGGACTATTATTGTCGGGCCTACAAAGCACCTCAACTGGGATAAGAGGAACAATTGGTTATGCTGCTCCTAGTAACATAATCTTGCATTCATAGACACACAATTGGTTATGACACTAAGACACTAATCATTTTGCTAAATTCCCTCTTTGGTCGAACGATAGCTGTTGCATACATAATCAACCCGATTCGCGTAGTATGTATCATATATAAACTCACATATGGATATAATAAGTACCTTATGCAACTACGCGAACATAATAAAAGAGTAGAGGAAAGTGGATCGCAAACAAAATGGTAAATCTCTGCTCAACACCAATTGATCGTAGCTTCGGTATTTGTTGGTTTTGTGGTTAGGATATTTGTTAAGGTATGACTATAAAAGAACAACATCTACTGCTCAATGCTTTGAGACAAGTGTTCTTTATCCTAAAAGTTCTAAGAATATATCTTTTAAACAACATAGATTTCATTTTTTGTAGCTATAATCTAATTCCATCGATGTTCAGATTTAAAATTGGTAATCTACAAAGGTTCTTCCATTCTCACATGCTTGTTTCGCAGGCTATAGCTATGTATTGATATTTGAAGGAACTAAACCTGTAAACCTAGAAATTGAGTCTCTAGAGTAATTGAGTAACAATTAGATATACTACAGAAATTTGGTTGTTGATAAATGATTAGGGCTGTTCAAAAAGCTCGCGTCTCATGGTATGTAAACGAGCCGAGTTCAAGGTAAGGTCAACTCAGATTGTAGCTCGCTCGTTATTGGCTTGTTGGTTAGCTCGTTTGAAATAAAGCCTAAATATAATTTATATAAACCTTAAACAAGTTTGACATATGTGTAAAAAAATTGTTTATAAAAAAGAAAAATGTTGGCGTGCGCTCATCTCGTCTCGTTTACAAATGAATCAAGCCTAAGCCCACATTTTGAACTCGTCAAGATAAATGAGCTGACTCGGCTAAGCTTGACTCGGTTTTTCAATGTGCCAAGCCGCTTTGCTTGAGTCGACTCGTTTTACATCCTAATAATGATAGATCGGCTACAATATATTGTATTTTGGTTATGAACACAAAAACAGTTGGATTATTTTTCTTTGCTTTTGTATATTTTTTTCGGTTACATTTACATCTTATACTGACACCTGTAAATTGAGTGTTATCATAGTCATTGTAGTTTAATATTAAATAAAAATAAGAATAAACGTTGCCACACATTAAGCTGTGTAGAGTGCGCCATCGTACACGACTATTTTTAATTTATTTCTAGCACTGCACGGCGATTCAAGGGGGAGAGAACCCCTAACTAGTAAGTAGGTGGTTCAAGGACGCGTTGCTCTAGTGGCGTTTAAGGAGCAACGTCAAAAGTGAAGTTTTTAACCCTTTTGTATTATTGATCTAAAACATGTTCACGATATTAAGACTAGACATACATACAGGGGCGGACCTACCCCCATGGGAGGGGGGCGGCTGCCCACCCTAAAATTTTTTTTTATGTTAATATATGCTCGTTTTCTCGTCCGCCCCCTGTAAAATTTTGCAATCGCCCCCCTTCGAAACCCAATTTTACTTGTCTTCTTTCTTTTTAATGAGCCGACCCGATCCAACCCGTTACCGAGTTAGTCAACCGACCTTTAAAAATTTTCTGCCCTCCGTGAAAAATTTTTCTGGATCCGCCACTGCATACATAGCATCTTTACTAAACGTAACATGTGTTTATCTTGAGACATACAAGAAACATAAATTAGGCTAGCAATTCAAGTTTTTAACAAAATAAAATAGTTCAAAAAGCGAGACTTAAAATGCTCAAACATTAACTTATGATAAAAATCAGATTAATATATTCATCAAGTCATAGTATGATATATTTACACGTAAAAGATTTTACAAGATCACATCCTCCGGATGCTAGATTAGACGAGATATGACCATTAATAATATTATAGATATCAAGAAAATGATTGATCATCACTTCTTTCACTTATATTGGTTTCAGGTGTTATTAATTAAAAAAATATTTTTTAAGGGGTGAGATTATTCTACAAGCAATAAGGAAGGCTTTTAAGATGAAAAGCCCCTATTGAGTACGATTGCTCTTTAGTTGCCATTAGTCCAATCACTGAAATCTAAAAATCAGTTTAAGTGTAATTTTGCTACAAAATGTGAGAAGTCACAATAAGGTTAGAAAAGTCATAAAAAATATATCTCACAATCTAAATCGATTTCAAAAAAGTACTTCGGAGTCTCTGTTTTTCTCGTCGTTATCTTTCAGAAAAAAGAAAAAATAATAAAAAAAATTTCGTTGTGTCTTTCTATGACACAATGACGTCATTGTGTCTTACATAATGGCACAATGACGTCATTGTGTCTTACATAATGACACAATGACGTCATTGTGTCTTTCATAAATGACACAATAAAAAAAACATTATTTTTTTATTTTTCGTTTATTTTTCTTCTTAGTGAGGACGACTAGAGGAACAAAAGCTCGGAATTACTTTTTTGAAATTCGATTTAGATTGTGAGACATAATTTTTTATGACTTTTTTACTCATTGTATCTTCTCACACTTTGTAGTATAAATACACTTTGTATTTGAACCTATTTAAATTTTAAGCTCAATTCATTAATGTAATAAGTTTAACTTTTTAGACCACTTTATTTCATGATTAATATTTGAAGACTTTTTAATCAAGGGTTGTTTTAATGAAGCGACGGATGGAATTTGGAAGTTAATCAACTTTCAAAAATTGAACATGAATAAATTAATATTGTTTGTTTATAAATAGGGATCCAAACTGTTCAATGCTTATATAATACCTACGTTACTAAACAATTTTGTTAAATCAGTTTCATTCTATTATTTTAAAAAAAAACTTTAGACAATACAACTAAGTTTATATCTGTTTGGATTTTAATTAAAAGTAGATTATAAGTTAAAGATTAAATTATCATTTGCATCCCTGACGTTTACCCATTTTAACCACTTGTATCCCTGCAGTTTCAAAGTCTCGATTTACCCCCTAATATTTCCTTTTTATCTCCATTTGAGTACAAAACACTAACGGCGTTAGATTTTTCTGTTAACTTTTATAAAATGACAAAATTACCCTTATTTATTAATTCACATACCCCACATCCTCACCCTCACTTATCTCTTCTCTCTCTCTCTTCTTCATTTCTATGCTTTTTAGTCCACACCAAATCACCACTACCATCACAGTCACCGATGCTGCCGCCGCCGCTGCCTCTGCAACCGCCACCGCCGCGGCAACCACCACCACCCCTATCTCTTCTCGTTCTTTCTTCTCTCTCTCTCTCTCTCTCTCTCTCTCTCTATCTCCGACGACAAAAGATCATGGGAATCACTACAAGAAGGTGAATCCGGTCTCCTTCGTCCCGTCGACAACCAAGCCCTACATCACGCCCAGTATCACCGCCGTCTCCGCTCACTCTCCGCCGCCTCCGCCGCCTCATGGATCCAAAAAGGCCTTATTCGATACCTCTACCTCACCATCGATCTCTCTCGGGTATCAATGTTCATATGATCATGTCATTTGTTTGATTTGAAATGTTGGTTGTGAAGTTTGGAATCGATGTGTATTTAAAGCGATTGTTGTGAGTCTGTGAGTGAATCGTGTTGGTGTTTGATTTGATAGTGAGTATAAGAATGGTGGTGGTGATAGGGGAGTTGCGCTGGTGGTGATGAGGGGCTGTAATGGTGGTGATGGGGGGCTGCGATGGTGGTGATGGGGGTCGTAGTAGTGGTGATGGGGTGGCTGCAATGGTGGTGATTGGGCCACGATGGTGATGATGGGGTCGCGATGGTGGTGATGGGGGTCGCGATGATGGTGATGGGGGGCTGCGGTGGTTGTGATGGGGGGTCCCGGTGGTGGTGATGGTGGTCGCGGGTGGTGATGGGGGATGCGGTGGTTGTGATGGGGGGCTGCGGTGGTTGTGATGGGGGGCTGCGGTGGTTGTGATGGGGGGCTGCGGTGGTTGTGATGGGGGGTCCCGATGGTGGTGATGGTGGTCGCGGCGGTGGTGATGGGAGTCACAGCAGTGGTGATGGGTGGCTCTAATAAAGGGAAAGAGTGTGGGGGGGACTGTAATGGTGGTGATAAGGGATATGGAGGTGGTGACGGGTGGTTGTCGTGGTGATGATGAGGGTTGTGGAGGTGTTGATGAGGGCTATGGAGGTGGTGATGTGGCTGTGGAGGTGGTGGTGGGTGTGTTAGTAATGAAGAAGAAGATGGTGATGAATGGGTCCCACAAATTTTTATTTATTTATTTAATTTAAGGGGTAGTTTAGTCATTTCAATAATAACTATAACAGAAAAACTAACTGTGTTAGTTATTTTGACTCAAATTGAAAAAAAATAAAATGACAGACACTCAAATGAAGAAAACATAAAACGTCAGGGGGTAGATGGTAATTTTGAAACTATAGGGATGCAAACGGTTAAAATGGGAAAACGTCAGGGATGCAAACGGTTAAAATGGGAAAACGTTAGGGATGCAAATGGTAATTTACTCTAAGTTAAATAAAAATTTTAAATGATGATTTCCCTCTTTAACCGATGAAAGTTCAAATCCTCTAATGTGTATACTAATGACATGTGGTTATAGAAGCAGATAAGAAGTTGATAAAATAACTTTATTTAAAAACTACAAAATTTTAAAAGTAATACAACCTAAATGAGAAAACATTATGTTGTTTCTAATATTTATTATAGTTTTAAATATACTGTAAGAGAACAAATAAAAAAAATTATAATATAAAAAGTGTAAGAAGTAATTTTAACCATAACTTTTCTTAATCAACGTTTGATATTAAATTGTAGGAAAAAAGTTGTTAAAAAATATTTTAGGTGTATCCACTTTTATTGATTATTTCAAGTTTTCTCACATTTTTAAACTTTCATAACTTTTATATATATCTTTTAAACGAGTACAACATCATTATATATAAAAATATACATATTTTAGCTCTTTTGATTTATGTTCGTCATTATGTTATTCATGGAGTGCATTGTGTTATTCCATGTATTATTGTCATTTCCCGAATAGAATATCAGTGTGTTTTTTGTTCTAAATAATGAATTTTGAAAAACATAACGATGAAATAACATTGTTGTATACTTCTACTATATAAAACACAATGATAATATAATAACTAATTTATCTAATATATTAAAAATTAACAAAGTAAAATAAAATGATATAAAATATGAAATAAAATGATAAAATGTCTCATTGTGTGTTTTTTTCATTATTGTGGTTTTCTGAATGCTATTTTGTGTTTTTAATGAGTTGTGGGAAACACATTTGTGAAATGATATCATTGTGTACTTATAATTGTAAAACACAATGATAAAATAATAATAGATTTATATAATATGTAAAAAATAATAACAAAAATAACATGAAATTATCTAAAACGAAAAATAAAATGATGAATACTTATAAAATGATAAAATAAATATATGATAAAATGATTTGACATATTAGACACAATGGGCCGACGTATTTAACACAATGATCAAAATGAATAAAACAATAAAAAGACAAATGTCAAAACTAGAATCTTTTTTAACATTTTTAAATTAATAGTTTACTATAACTCTACTATAAATATACAATTTTGTTGAAATATAGATTATTAACAAACTAATTCGTGTCAAATTCAAAATAGCTTTATGTCTTGTGGAATAAAAGGAAGATTCTATATCAGATACAACTATCTTTTCATTAAAATTTATATCTTAAAGCAGTAAAAAGAAATTGCATTATTTTCTGTTCCAAACTTGAGAATGCAAGGTTATAACTTATAACTAATAAACATAAACTACTTCAATTATTATTTAAAAAGAAATTGCATTATTTTTAAAATTAATATTTTGTTTGTAACAAATTATATTCGTGCATGGTGTATCATTAGAGTATAAATTTGACTTCATTTCATCCCATACACATTCATCTCATAGAACAATGGCATATGCTTGGATTGCTCGTTTGCGATATTCTACTAACCCATTGTATTCGTTCAAAACTCCTTCATTCGATCCAATCGCATCGCCCCATCTCGATCTCAATCACTCGTCCTTCACGAAACCATTCGAATCAACTCAAGCAGCAGCAACAACCATCAATCATGGAGGACTTGTTTGCTTCCGATTCTTCTTGTAGTCTCCGGTGGCTCCATTGTACTTCAGTTGCAGAAACACACATCTCATTGTGACGCCCCTAACGTCCAACAAAGGTATTTTCATTTCACTACTAGAAACTAGAAAAAACCGACCCGGGAGAAAAAAGTTTGTGTCCGTCACGCATGATGGGTAATATGTTTTCTGACAAAACATCAACGGGGATTAATTTCATGGATTTACTCACACGGGGTTTCGTTGTTTTTGGTTAACCTAAGGTTGTTCAAAGAGGTTAAGGCTCAAGGCAAAATCGGCTCATTTGCAAATGAGTAGAGTTGGCAAGCTAAGACATGCTCGCTCGTTAGAGCACTCGGTTGTTGGTTCGTTTAAATTAAATCCCAAAGTTTTGTGTATATAAATTATAAGCAAAAATATTATAACGATGAGTTATTATATTCAGACGTTTGTTTTGTTCAATGATTTTGATGTTTATATATATTAACTAGATTTTTAATTTTTTTTTATTGGTTCTTTTAATCTAGAGTAGAACACCTGAACTTTATTTATTTAATAAATAATAAAACATATGACTAAATTAACTCTCTAATGATTTAATCAACCAAACATGAATAGCTTCATGACCCATACTCGTTGAGCATCAATATTAACCATAGACTTCTTGGAAATTGGAATGGAGCTGGAGCTCAACACGTCAACTCATTTAGATAAACGAGTCGGATCGAGCTAGCTCTTTTAACTTTAAGCCTGAGCCTGACCTGGTTTGGCACGACTCGTTTATAGCTCTAGATTTACTAATATGGGTTGTTTTTTCAGAGGTGTGCGAATCGGGGCAAACATAGCACAAATCATGTTGTGAAGGGCGTTTATAAGCCAGTCTCACCGGAGCTCATTAGTGAACTCAGAGCTATATGTCAAGTACTCTTTATCATTTTGTGTCTTTTGTTACCAACTGTGTTTCTCGTAGTTACGCGTTAAGCTTTTTAGAGTTTTAATAATTATGATAGCTATCGCGACAAGAACCTTTGATCGCCTTTTTGTAGGACAACATGACACTTGGTTACGACGAGAGATACTTCCATGGGAAACCACAGTACAGTTTTCACAAAGCAGTCAATATCCCTGATGTTGTTGTGTTTCCAAGGTACAGCATAATTAGTGTTTTTAAACTTCAACATGAACATAAATCTTATGTTGTTGGATTCACATCCATTTCGTTAATGCAGGTCTGAAGATGATGTGTCTAAGATTGTCCAATGTTGTAACAGACATAAGGTTCAAGCCCTTTGTTGATCATGTTTAATTTTAAAGCTACTTAGATAATAAGTTTACACTAACAGTATATCAATCTTTCATTAAGTGGGTTCCTATTGTACCATATGGTGGAGCTACATCAAATGAGGGTCACACTTTATCTCCTGAAGGAGGTGTTTGCATTGACATGACCCAAATGAAAGTATGAACCAACCCTTTCTGTTCAAACTTAAGAAACATGACAAACTGATACCATTGTTGGCTGATCTTTAAATATACATGTATTTTAACTTGTTGGTTATGAATATCATGCTAGGAAGATAAAACCATATTGTGTATTATCAAACAACTATTTATAACAGTACAGTAAGGATAACTACATAGGATACCTAATCAAATTATTTCTCCCATTTATGAGAAATATTACTACAGTAAATCTTAACTAATATATTCTCTAACAACTTTGTTTTCGTAGTTTGTTCGTCTGCAGTCTTTAATTAATTTGTTCCTCAATCTTCTTATAATATATGAAAACCTTTGTAGACTACTAATTCTTATTGAATTGATTTTTTTACTTATAGAAAGTTAAAGCATTACATGTTAAGGACATGGATGTTGTTGTTGAAGCTGGGATTGGATGGATGGAGCTTAATGAATATCTAGCACCTCATGGTCTATTCTTTCCTCTTGACCCCGGTTAGTTTCTACATATTGTACATTGCACTTTGGGCGCTTAATTGTGACAAAAGTTCATCGAATTTTTTGTTTTTTTTTTCATGTTAACATATATGTATTGGCTAGGACCCGGAGCAACCATTGGAGGGATGTGTGGGACGCGTTGTTCTGGTTCTTTAGCTGTTAGGTGTGCAGTTTATCTTGTTCAATATTTCACATGATACCTTCACATTTGTTTGAAAATGAACTTGTACCAATGATTTATTGAGTTTGCACTTATGCTTCAAGTATGCAGGTATGGAACCATGCGTGACAATGTCATAAGTCTCAAGGTTTGTTTCGGTTTTTAGTTTAATTTTCCTTGAATGACATTTTTGCATCACACATTGAGTAATTAAGTTCTTTACTTTCTAGGTTGTCTTAGCTGATGGTGAGGTTGTTAAGACAGGATCGCGTGCTCGAAAGAGCGCTGCTGGGTGGGTATGACTGTCATTAACAAAAAAATACACTTGACTCATTAGTGAAATATAACCAAAGATCAACTAAAAGGAGGAAAAATTTGGTGTAGGTACGATCTTACTCGGCTAATGATTGGCAGTGAAGGCACCTTAGGTGTAATAACAGAAGTTACGCTGCGCCTGCAAAAAGTCCCTCAACATTCAATTGTAAGTTCATTTTGATGATTTACGTGACAAAGTTACACTTCTGATTATGATATTTTTTGCAGGTTGCAATGTGCAATTTTCCTACCATTAAAGATGCAGCTGATGTCGCGATAGCAGCTATGTCATCTGGCATACAAGTATGTCTTTTCTCCTACTTTATTTGATACAGTATAACTTTGATACTGACATACAAGGTTTGCCCTCATCTCACCTCTTATATGCTACTGTAAGAATGGAGTTTTTGCTAGGTACGTTTGTTTGTTAGTTGATACTGTACAACGCTTTGAAACCAAATGCGTCTGTTTTGTAGGTGTCAAGGGTGGAGCTGCTAGATGAGGTTCAAGTAAAGGCTGTTAATCTTGCTAATGAGAAAAACTTTCCAGAATTTCCAACTTTGATGTTTGAGTTTATTGGCACAGGTGATTCTCTTGCAAAGTTTTTGCAATTTATGTTGTTGTTACAAAATCGATAGATTCTGTGGCTGTAGTGTTGAAACTGCAAATAGAGAGTCACACAGATGCATTATAGAATCACGTTATAATCTCATAAATGGTGTCATCTAACAGTTGTTATCTGGGGATTTTACTGCAACCTTTTAGAATCAGTACATTTATGGCATGTTAGAACAAGTAAATTATATTATCATAAAAAATGTGGGACTGAAGGAAAATATATGTTATATTATTGCTTATAAATGCTTTTAAACAAGACTGCTTGTGTTTGGCATCAAATTTGTTGATTTGCAGAATCATACACACATGAGCAGACGCATATAGTTCAGAAGATCGTGTCTGAGCATAACGGCTCGGATTTTGTTTTTACAGAAGATCCAGAAGCTAAAAAGGAGCTTTGGAAGGTTAGTTGATGTTAATCTCTTCATTGTTGTTAATTTGTTATATGGCATTTGAACTTCTTTTTGTTACTTTTTTTCTTTTTGCCATTTAGATAAGGAAAGAGGCTATGTTTGCATGCTTAGCAATGGTCCCCAATTGTGAAGCAATGACAACGGTTAGTCTATACTAGGGGTGACAGTTTTTGATATGTCCTAAAGGACGACATGAAAATAATCAGGTTTTGGGTTGTCATATCTAATCAATTTATAAAATGGGTCGTATTAAGTTGATCTATATAATTAAACATGTTGTGTACCTATTAAACTCATTAATTTAAACAAATTGACCTGTCAACCTGTTTATTACAACCACCAAACCAGATTAGCATATTTACGACTTGATTACCATCGACCAACCCAAATAAATATATGGGTTGTGTTTCGACCCAAATCTTGTCAACCTGACATGATTAACATCCTTAGAGTCTCTAGTTCATCTGCAAATCACTTTCTTTTGAATTTGAAATGTATTTTTATAGGACGTATGTGTTCCCTTATCGCTTTTGGCTGAACTAATCTCTAAAACCAAAGAAGAAATAGATGCTTCACCGCTAACATGGTATGTTTCTTCCCTACATCTCTACATTCTTAGCAGCTTTACATTAAATCATCAAACTTTCTATTGGTTTTGTTGTACAAATCTTGACCACTTTCATTCAAACAGCATGGTAATTGCTCATGCTGGTGATGGTAACTTTCACACAGTCATTTTATTCGATCCAGCAGAAGCAGAACAGCGTAAGGAAGCCGAAAGACTAAACAACTTATGGTTCATGCTGCATTATCAATGGATGGTACATGTACAGGCGAACATGGCGTGGGTATAGGGAAACTGAAAGTAAGTATACGCGGTTTCTTTAGTAAGACTTTTGGTTAAATGTCTAAAACGCGCCTCAATGGTGATCGCGTTTGCAGTATCTTGAAAAAGAACTTGGAACAGAGAATTTGAGGACAATGAAGAAGATAAAGGCTGCATTGGATCCCAATAATATTATGAATCCAGGAAAGCTTATTCCACCTCATATTTGCTTGTAAGAATAATGTTACAACAAATAAACTTGATTTTTCTTCTTTACTGCATAACAATATTGATAAAAAGAAGAATACATATGTAATGTAAAGTTTATGAAGTTATATATATGTATTTTTTGTCTAATAAGTAGCCATGAAGAAGCCTGCAGATGGGTTGCAGATTTTGACTAAAAAAATATTGTATTCTCTGTCAACTAAAATAATTTATAAGAAATGGTCATCAACTCACCATGCAATTTACTTTGTTAAATAGTTTATCCTTTGTTTATAAAAAGTCAAGAGTTTTAACTAAGAGCTTGGAGGGCGTTCGTGAGTCCGCATAAGCAAGAGGGGGGACTGATACTTATGAAGACGAACTCATCCCTTGAATACTATGAGAGGGGTAGTGTGCATGTGATTCGTCACAACAGCACCAACACGACTTCAGCTTGACAGTGATTTATTGAATATTTTCTAATAATCCAATAAAATGTCACTATTATATAAGAGTTTCAAAGCATCAGTTTTTATAATTTGAACAAAATTGTGATGGTTTTTTATAAAACTAAGAAAAGTTAGTTGTAATCTCCGACCTTCCAACAGCTAAACCAAGAACAAAGAAACACAATTTCCTACTATTTACTACTTTTCAACTACATCTGAAAATAATAATTTGGTTTCACCGTACACCCAAAATTATTTGCTGATAAATACAAATTCTAGGGTTTTAAATCCTTCACCTTTCTTTAGCCCAAATTTCCCCCAATTATTATCCATCAAATTTCACCAAATTTCTCATTTTTCTAGAGGAAATTTCGTCTTTGATCGTCGGCATGAACTGACCCCCCTACGAGCCTACGGTTCCCGCTGCAAACTTGGTTCAGGTATGGTAATTTTCATCAGTTAGATCAAGAATTTATCTAACTGTATGTATCTGTAATACTAACTCGATGTCACGATTAATTAGTAGCTATAACACACTTTAATTCAGTTAGATCAATCAACTATCGGAATATGTGATACCTAAATTAGTAGTTAGAATCTTCACTGCAGTTAGAATGTTTATCTTCATCTCTTGATGGACATCGCTCTATGTTTTGATTAAAGTTGCGATTTTTACAGGGTTCTTTCAACTTTCGTTTACTTTTGCATACAAAAATCGATGATTTGATTGGTATGGGGGATTTTGCTATGTAAAAGACCTCATCTGAGGGTTTTGGGGGTTCAGAAGTTATAGGTTCATCGAAAAATTTGATCAATTGAATGAATATTTTACTACCAATATGGAATCAGATAGTATGCAGCCTGATGCTACAGTGATCAAATGTTGTGATTGTGGGTGTGAGTGTTGTTCTGCAGAACTTGATGATTCTGGGTTGTGGATTCGATCTGTGAAGAGAAAGCGTGATGAAAGAGATGATGATGATGATTCATTATTCATACCCAGTCTTTCAAATCCTGATGTGGCCCATGTGGACATTGGAAACGAATGTGTTGCTTTGCGGGAAATGGTCAACAGTCAACAAGAAACCATTCGAGATTTATCTAATGAACTAGATGAAGAAAGAAACGCGGCTTCTTCAGCAGCTAATGAAGCAATGTCTATGATCTTAAGGTTACAGAATGAGAAGTCTGAAATCCAGATGGAGGCCCGTCAATTTAAACGGTTTTCTGAGGACAAGATGGCCCATGACCAACAAGAGATCATGGCTTTGGAGAATTTATTATACCAGAGAGAACAAACCATGCAAGCTTTGAATTGTGAGGTACACGCATATAAACACAGAATGTTGAGTTATGGTCTTACAGAATCTGAAGCACATGGAGAGTATGGTAATCATACCGAATTCAAGCTCCCTGCATACAATTACCCTCCTTTACAATGTAAGTTAGTTGAAAATCAAGCTGACCCAAAGCTTGATAATGAATTAGTTGACACAGAAAAGTATGTGTTTGGTGAATCCCCACGTTCTTTGAAAGATGTCAAAGAACAAATAAGTCAATCGAAGGATAGTCCAGTTCAGGAGAAGGTTATTGTTGGTAATTCACCACATAAGTTATCTTCTGATAGCGGTAGCTCATGTACTGTAACTAAAGAAGAATTAGTGGATGATTTATCAGAATTTCAAGATGACACGAGTGACAGGATATATACAGTTGATTCTATCCATAATGTGACATCTTTTGATAATGATCCTAAGGCTAATATGGCTCGAAGCATTGGGGATACTGAAGTAAAGAAGCTATATGCAAGGCTTCAAGCGCTGGAAGCAGACAGGGAGTCAATGAAGCAGGTATTGATTTCTATGAGGACTGAAAAAGCACAATTGCTATTGTTGAAGGAGATAGCTCAGCATTTGTGTAAAGATATGTCACCACCAAACAGAATGCCTGTTAAGAAGCAATCTGTGTTTAGAAAGTTTTCGTTTGTGTCGCTCTTTAAGGTAAAAAAACAAATCATATAGCCTATAGGTGATTATTGTTTACTGGTTGATCTTCATTAATACTTATAATTATATTTGTTAATATGATTCCTTTTGGTCAGTGGATTGTTTCATTTCTTTTTTGGAGGAGATCACGTCAAAGCAAGTAAGTTAATAATCATTTTCATGTACTTTTTCATTATCTTTTATGGCTGCAAGTGTACCCACTGCTCAAAATCTCAACTTTTATTCTTTGTTTTTCAGATACATGTTTGGTATGTCTGTCGGCAACGCAGGGTTGCGAACAGGGCCGGCTCAATCATTTTGGTGGCCCTAAGCGAACTAAAAATTCGGGGCCCTAAGCATGCAACATCATGGCATAAACACGATAACTAAGAGCAATGGCCCAAAGAGAGCGAGATTAGGAGATATAGACAAACCTGAGATAAGAGGTCATTAATTAAGAATATGGAATAGAACTACCGTTTGATACGTCTCCAGCAATCTAAAGAGAAAAAAATTAGGAGAAATAGACAAACCTGAAATAAGAAGCCATTAACTAAGAACATGAAATAGAACTACCATCTGATACGTCTCTGATAATCTTGTGTTTGCCCCGATGTTTTGCATATCAAACATAGTTCATCATAATATGGAAATGGTTTATTTCTCAACCCAATGGCATACAAATCATCCTATACATATAACCATACATTTAATAATCAAGAACCAATGAAATAAATGATTTTCAAGTTGTGTACTCACTTATGAAGAAATCAATTCTTCCTTTATAGTCCAATTTCGCTTTTCGGTTAACAATCTACCATTCCTAGCAAATCTTAAATAACATCACTATAATCACTTGATGTCTTAGCCAGTTACATAATTATTAATTCATTTGTATAATAATTTTGCAGACATGGTATACCTATACACACACATGATAAACAATAGACATTTTTTTCTTAATACTATCTTACACCCATCAACATCTGTTAAAACCAATGCTCCTAGTGGAAGCAATATTCAACATCCTATCAAGATGTATAAAAGAAAATGTTGAATTTATCTTTGAAAAACAAAAAAAAATTAAAAAGTTTATATTATTGTTTTATTACTTATATTTAGTACTCATACGTAATTCCAATGGTATCATGTCTTAGTATATCGTTTTATAATTAATAATTTTTATCTAATATTTATTTGTTTAATCCGTGTAATACAGGGGTTTACTAAGTTCTAATATACAAAGATCAACAAAAAGAAAACAAGAAACAACTATCAAGTAATTATAATATGAGAGACCAGGGGGCATAAAAAAATTATGCCTAATAATTCAAGTAGCAAAAACACTAGAAATTTTATACACTAACACAACATAAGCCGAATATTCAAATCGAAATAGGGAGCAAAAATACGTGGAGAACATCAGAATGCTCAATCGAAGTAGTAGTGAACAGATTACAGAAATCGATCAGATAGAAATCAAAGTTTAATCATCGTTATTGCTACTCAAGGTCGCCCACTTGAGCCATCAACAATAACGTTTAGCGATTTTATCATGATCTTCAGAAAGTTAAAATCCCTAAATTAGCAAGGGCCCCAATTTAAATATATATATTCTAGAAAGCCCATTCTAAATAAATGCAGAGCCCAACAAAAGCCCAATTTATAATATACATTAAAAATTTTTTTAAAATGGATCCCTAAGATTTTGGGGGCCCCAAGCCCTAGCTTCACCCACTTAACCCATTGGGCCGGCCCTGGTTGCGAATGCTGTTAAACAGGGGACCTCGCATAGGGCAATGGAGGTGTCTATCAAGAACACGATTCTTGAAATATTGATCTCAAGCACCCTTTTTCGCGTCTCAGGTTTTATGTTTCGAGTTTGAAGATCAGGCTGGTACTGAATCTAAGCATCTATTCTATTGATTTGTTGTTATAAACGAATTTAGTTATTTGTACACAGATTGATACACACTTATATTAAGATGAAAATGTCTTAAGATGCACAATTAAAAAACTAAATGCATTTGGCTAGAAAATGAAATAAGTGGTGACAGTGAATAAACCGTTGTGAATCATGATCATCATACCTCAAATATTTTGAAGTGTATTCAAAAGAAGTGACGTGAATGAATACATAAGTTTTACCTGGAGAAGCGTAACCGATTGTTCCTCTAACCTCGGATGAGTTGTAGTTGTGTGGATTTGCTCCAAGAAATTGAGTTAAACCGAAGTCTCCCACACGAGCAACCATATCATCATTGAGTAGAATGTTGCTAGGCTTCAAGTCACCATGAACAACGTGTGGTATAATCAAGTGCAGATGCAACATCGATAAGAACATCCTTCCTTGAAGAATGTTTAGTCTAGGAGTACCTTCACTTGGATGCAACGAATCATGTAGGCTCCCATTAGACATGAAATCATACACCAAAGGTTTGAAATCATTTCCTTGAAAGTCGATGCTTGCACATGAAGTTATTATCCTCAACATATTCCGGTGTCGAATGTTTCTCCAAACTTCACACTCCCGCAAAAAGCTTCTTTGAGACCCTTGATTTTAAAGATGCAAAACTTTGACTGCAACCATTCTATCATCATCTCCTTTCGGTATTCCCTTATAAACGAAACTAAACCCGCCTTTTCCAATCAAATTGGCATCAGAGAACCCATTGGTAGCTTTGAGAAGTTGGTTATAGGAAACTTTTAAGAATAGATCGCTCATTGGTAGCTTCAGAGAACCCGCCTTGATGGTTGCAATGTGGTCAGTCTCAAAGATGAAGTGCGCTATGACGTGAAACTCAAGAAGCCGAAGACCTTGACTAAAACCATAGGTGTTGCACGCTTTGTCGAGGAACAACACAACATCCAAAGGAAACCCAACACCACCAACTTGTTAATCACTGAAACATGATAGTTAAACTAACTGATGGTAGTCATAAGGCTATATAATAATGATAATTAATAAATTAATTAATTCCAATAGCTGATGGACATGAATACACCGAATACGAGTATCCAACTATGAAACAATATAATCTAGTATAAGATTGAGATTACTGATATTAATCATATTCACATCCCTACATAAATTGTTTCGAATCACGTTTATGTACATGACACACTTAGGGGTTTTTCTATATTGAATAGCTAGACTTTGTTTCGTCTCACTCTTATTGTCATGTATACAATTTGGGTTTGACAATGTTTTGATATAAAAGTCTCATGAAGATATTCGCCCTTAATAAAAGTTGTTACTTTCATGTACATTTTCATTGGCTAATGTCATCTTTTAAGGTTTAGGATTATATGCCACCTCTTCATTCGTTGATCGCTGATTAATGTTATTCCAACAAGAAAATATAATATTATATTAATAACTATTACAACATAAAACCAAGCAAAATAAACATGGCAACATGTTTTGGCAGAGTAACAAAGGTGTAACGATGACATACACCATCTTCAAGACGAGCTTGGTGTTGCGAACAATGAAGATTAAACTTCGAATCTATCTTGATTATTGTGGCCAAACATTCCTCAAATATTTTGAAGTGTCTTGAGAATATCTTGCAATTCATATACAACCCTTTTGATATCCATCCGTTGTTGTGGAGAATCCATAGAACATAAGACTCCAATCTTGACCATTGAAGCCAAACATTCCTCTATTTTCATTGTATTTTGCATGACACTTTCTTCATCTTGGTACACGTTTAAAAGGTTAGCATCAATGACATCAATTACATGGTCCGGCAAGGCCCTGCAAGAAAATTTATGAAGGCTAAATCCTTCTATAAAAATGTCATCAGTTGGCTTTTTCTTGGTCATTGCCTCGAGTAATAATATTCCAAAACTGTAGACATCTCCGCTACTCGTCATCTCACTCCCAAGACCATACTCTGCAATTTATAAGCAGCGTAGAAAATCAAGGGTAATAATGCACATAAATATGACTGTCAATGAATAAATGGATTTTACCAGGAGCAGTGTAACCAATTGTTCCTCTAACCCCAGTTGAGCTATTTTGGTATGAGGTTGATCCAAGAAAGTGAGCTAAACCGAAGTCTCCAACATGAGCTACCATATCATCATTGAGTAGAACGTTTCTAGGCTTCAAATCACCATGCACAACAGTTGGTATGCAATGATTGTGAATATAATCAAGTGCAGTTGCGACATCGAGAAGAATATTTGTTAACTGAAGAAAGTTTAGTCTTGATGTACCGTCACTTGAATGCAACCAATCATGCAGACTTCCGTTGGACATGAACTCATGTACCAAAGCTTTGAAATCATTTCCTTGAAAGTCAATGCTTGAACATGAAGTTATTATCCTCAACAATTTCTGTGTCGAATGTTTTGCCATACTTCACACTCCCTCATAAAGCTTCTTTGAGCTCCTTGATTTTGAAGATGTAAAACTTTGACTGCAACAAATCTATCATCATCTTCATCAATGATTCCTTTATAAACAGAACTAAAGGCACCATTTCCTATCAAATTGGCTTCAGAGAACCCATTGGTAGCCTTTAGAAGTTGATTATAGGAAACTTTCAAGAATTGATCAGTCACTGATAACTGAGACATTTTTCTTTTTATGTTCTTCTTACACCAAGCATATGTAAAACACATTATGCTGATAAGTGTGAAAGCGGTCAAAATAACTATTAAAGGAACAAGGAACTTTTTGTTATGTTTATTTTTCTCATTGCATTTGGGTAACTCGAGTTCACCAATGCCACCACAAAGCCTGTTATTTCCTAAAATAGAGAATGCGCTTTCATTAGCGAACACTCCTATTGTTGGTACCTCACCCTCAAATCATTGTTTGATAGGTTCAAATATTCTAACTTCAACAATTCAAAAAATATAGGAATTTGACCAGATAAATTGTTGTGAGAAACATCGAGTTCCACCAATCCTTTTAGTGACCTAAACGAAGATGGGATCTCACCTTGAAATAAGTTGGCTTTGAGGGACAACCTTGAAAGGCTATCACAATAACCAAGGCTATTAGGGATGTTACCTGATATATTATTATATGATAGATCCAAAGTACTCAACTTCTTGAGGTCTCCAACCTCAGCTGGAAGGGAACCAAATAAGTTATTTTGAGAAAGATTCAAAACTTTAGATAGAGATGAAAGCTGAAAAAGTTTTGCGGGTATTTTTCCATTTAGTTTATTGTCATTAAGGTGCAACTCTAATAAACGATGACAACTTCCCAAGCTTGATGGAATAACCCCTTCCAACATGTTTGAAAATAAATCTAGTGTGATCAACGAGGATAGGTTACCCAAGGCATCAGGAATCGTTCCAGAAAGTTGGTTTTTATATAAATAAATAACTTGTAGCTTTTGAATGTTACCAATTGTTGCAGGAATGCTTCCAGTGAATTGGTTACCTCCTAGATGTAAACTCATCATGCCAACTAGATTCCCAATTGATTTAGGGAGGTTTCCATGCAATTGATTTCCTCCTAAATGTAGATGTTGGAGTTGATTAGAGAGATTACCGATAGATCTAGGGAGCACTCCTTGAAACATGCAATAACCAAGATCTAATATCTCTAATCTGGTGCAGTTTTTCAAAGTATCTATAAACTTCATTTCATCATCTTCTTTGCTTCCAAAGTTGTTATTACCTAAGGATATAAAATTAATATCTCTTAGTTTTGAAAAATCGAGCGTCAACTTCCCACTTAAGTTGTTGTAAAGCATTCCAAGGCTTTTTAATCTTGAACAATTAGAAATAGATGGTGGAAGAGCTCCATCTAGTTGGTTTCCCCATAGTTGAAGGTGGATAAGATGAGGGAGCATTGCACCTATGGCTGGTGGAAGACTGCCGCTCAATTGATTATCAGCGAAGCTAATATCAGATAGGAGTGAAAGGTTATAAAATGAATCAGGTATGGTTCCATGTAAATCACACTGACTACAATAAATTGTTTTTACGTGTTTCCAATGGCCTAAGGTGTTTGGAATGCTCCCGCCTAGAGGATTTTCAACAGCAGAGAACTCTTTCATTGATGTAATATTTCCCAAGAAAGATGGGATTCCACCGGTTAACTTATTGGCCTCAAGTGAGACAAAAGTAAGCTTGGAGAGAAAAGTAATCTCCTTCGGTATGCCTCCATCTATTTCGTTTTTAGAAAGATCAAGCTCTTCAAGGTTAAAACAACCCGATATGTTACGTGGAATAACCCCCTTGAATTTATTTTCATTTAGATAGAGTAAACGTAGCCTGGAAAGACGACCAAGTTCCTGAGGAATGACTCCTCGAAAGCTGTTGTTAGCTAGAGAAAGGTCACGAAGGAAACTTAGGTTCCCTACATGAGGAGACAACAAGCCCTCTAGACCTAGCGACTCTAGTACAAGAGAAGTCACTCTTCTATGTCGCTTCCCACATGTAACACCACTCCAATCACAAAAATGAAGGGAAGTGTTCCATGATGTCAAGGCTCCAAATGGACGTTGAGTGATCATCGACTTGATCTTGAGCAAAGCTTGACGATCGGTCTCATTTTTAGACCATGGGAGGCGGAGTTTATAACAAGTATAACAATGAAATAAAATAGGAAACGTATAGGAGAGGAAGATGATACCCAAATCATTGGTTTATTTGAGTTCATTTTCTAAAATAAAAGTTATGATCATGAAACAACATTGTACGTTGGCCTTTAAATAGTAAACCCAATGCCATCCACGTATTCCTTACACAAATTGATTGAATATTATCTACTAAAATTATTAATTATTAATATTCTTAAAACTTGAATGGAATCGTTGGACTTTTGTATCATTGTTTTCCAAGTCAACAAGTCTCCAACCCCTCTTATGGTTCGATCTCATATTTTCTAGTCGTCGGATAAATTATTGAAATAAACATTTAAGCAAAACTCTATTTTCAAATAGATTTATAATATGTTCTCATTTAACGGTTCAAATACAAAGTGTATTTTTGCTACAAATTGTGGGAAGACACAATGAGTCAAAAAAATTATATCTCATAATCTAAATCGAATTTCAAAAAGTAATTTCGAGCTTTTGTTCCCCTAGCCGTCCTCACTAAGAAAAAAAATAAAGGAAAAATAAAAAAAATTAATGTTTTTTATGTCATTTATGAAAGACACAATGACATTATTGTGTCATTATAAAAGATACAATAAAGTCATTGTGTCATTATGGAAGTCACAATGACGTCATTGTGTCATAAAAGACAATGATTTTTTATTTTTTTATTTTTTTTTTCTGAAAGAGGACGACGAGAGAAACAGTGACTCCGAATTACTTTTTTGAAATTCAATTTATATTGTGAGATATAAATTTTTTGTAACTTTTTAGTCTCATTGTGTCTTTTCACACTTTTTAGCAAAAATACACTTTGTAGAATAACCTCACTCATTTTATTCTTTAACACACATACATATAACTAGAATAAAACCATGTACGTTAAAATCCGATTTTCTTTGTTTTATTTTCTCCGTGTTACTACCCTAGATATAGAGTTGTAATCCAGGAAGATTATAGCTGTTTGAGAAGGGATCGTTGGTGAATGATGGGATGTTTAATGGGTGCTTCACAACCAATATGTATATTTTGAAGTATATTTTGTTTGAATATAATTGAAGTACATAGAATGATAGAAATAGTAATAACTAGTATTAAGCTCCCGCTTTACGGCGGGGGCGTAAAACCGTGTTAAGTACCATTAATGGTACAATACCGTTAGTGACCACCAATATTGAAAAACTCGTATCGTAAAAAAATTAAAAGAAAAAAACAATAAGCTGAACGAAAAGTAAACGTAAAATGTTGAACCACGCAGGCGGAATGTAAAACATATAAAACAATAAGTAAGTCGAACTAGGACCAGTGCACTATGACAAGGTCGTTAAATGAGGAAAAAATAAGCGTACAAATGTCGAATTACACACATACGCTACGGCTTGTTAACTCGCAACATTTAGACTGAAACACAAAACACAAAATTTGTAAATATGAAAATTATAGGTGACCAAATTTCAAAGTAAAAACTGTTGAGACTAAATTGTCAAATATGTAAAAGTATTGGGTTAAAACGGAAAATTTAAAGATTAAAAAAAAAAAAAAAATATGGGTATAACCCACTTAAGCATATTGTACCACCCATGATACACATAAAACGTGCAAATTAGTATTATATCCTGTCATTATTCTTATAACTACTTGAATATTATTATTTTTTCTTCTTTACAACTAAATAATATTTTTAATATTTTTATCATTATTTTGTTCTCTTTTTCATTTACAACCACTTTAAAAGAATATTTAAAAAAATTGTAGGGGTGAACAATATGTTATCAAATATAAAAATAAACAGTAATATTTTCTATTTGTTTTCATGCACAACCATTCCCTATAATTTAAGAAAAACACTTACAAAAAATGGAAATTATGATGTGAATGCTCTAAGTATTCTCGTTTACCTACTTGTTAAGAATTTCTATTCATTCCACGGTGTCCTTTTCACTTGTAGTAGTATGTCTATCACTATATTTGACCGTTCTGTCTATCTGATTGTCTGTCTAGTGTATTTATCGTTGGTTGCCGTTGGTTACCGTTTCTTTTATGAGCTTTTCTTTTGTCAGCTGGATTCTTTCTTGCTTCCTAGTATCTTCATCATTACCAAAGTCTTGGACATGTAATGGAATTAATTGTGAGGATGTCAACTTTTCCCTCCATACACTTTTATGAACGGACTTTGCGTAAGCTTCTTTCGACCGGCCCTTACTTCCTAAGCCTAGTTCTTTGCGTTTCCTGATCGGTGGTCTTCTGTGAATCCTTCTTTCTTACCCGACCCATAGTCCTTAAAGAGGGGCGAATGTTATAGACCGAAACCATTGCAAAGTATGGGACTTGTCCCACATCGCTTGTATGGGCAATTGATGTGAGATTTATAGGACAAATGGGTTCCCTCACCTATTAGACTAGTCTTTTGGGTTGAGTTCTTCCGTTTGATCTGTAACAGTCTGGGGGCTTCTACGATCCAACCTCTATGTATTAAGTCCAACAGATGCTTGAGATGTTTCTTGTCTTCCCTAGGTCGGCCCATTAGTTGCACATGTTTGTTGTCCGTTCTTACTTGTCCGACTCTTATTCTAACGGTTGTATCTTAATCTTTGATCTAATGTTCCTCCAATCTGGGCTATACCTATCACTCCCTCTACACCACAGCTGGTTGATTTTCACTAAAACTTAAAGCCAAAGGTAGAAAAAATAAGGACGTCATTACGATAAGAAAATTAAAAAATATATATAATATTTAAAGAAAAACACGAAAGTAAGATAGATAGTAAAAAAGAATAAAAGTGGAAAGGACATTTTTGAATTTTATGAAAGTTATTTTAACAAAACTTAGGTATATAATAAAAGAATAAAAGTATTAAGACACTAATCACTAATCAAGTATAAATAATCTATATTGTAACGTTAAAAAAATCAAATAATCGAGACATTAATCAAGTATAATACTTAAGTTATCAAGTACTACATAGTAACAATTTAGAAGTAGAAAAATTTACCTTAAACCCGGGAAAAAGGTAAAAATCGATAGTGCTTGCTTGAAATCGATGGATGTTACTTAGTTGCTTGCAATCAAATAATCAACAGGTTACAAAAATCTGGTTTTCTGAAAACTCTAGAATATTTACCAGACTCACAACATTATTTTTCTTAAAATATCTCATTTATCTATTTATTAAAAGAATCAATTTTAAACTTCTTTTGCAAACAAAACACTTATTTGATGTCCTTGAGCAAACATATGACATCAACAACCAATATGGCATGAAAATAGTTCCAAATGGGAAAGAACAGAACATGATACTCAATCAAACTCTTCTGACTAAAATATCCAAAAACACGAAAAATGTATCATCACCTCATCAACAAATGAAATAGAGAAACGTTAACTCGTTAACTCCCTTATGACAACTTAATAATATGTCATAAGATCGAAGAACCATAATTGTTGACAAACTAGGTTTCAACAAGACTCTTTTAAATCGTGCGATTGAAGCAACGAGAGGAAGAGAATCAGAAACCAAAATCACCGAGAAGAAGAGATTCAGAAACCAAAATTGAAGATTACGTTTTACCTCGATGCGATCCAACAAGAATTTTGAAATTGATGTGACTGTAACAATGTGAATCAACGAGATTTTTCAAAAACGAGGAAGCAAATTAAAAGGTATATAATCATGCGATTCAAATTTTTTTATGAAAGATATTGAAAATAGTAAGAAGAAAACTTAAAAGATAATATATATAAGAACGGTAAAATTGTCGTAAACAAAAAAATCATTTAAAACTGAAAATATTTAATATTTTAAGTTTACAACATATGTATAACTAGCTATAGTAAACCCGTGTATTACGCGGGTTGAATAAATAAAACTTTAATATAATAAATTTTATTAATTATAAAATAATAATTTAAGATATGATATGACTGAAATTATGTATTAGAAATGACTATAAGTAATAAAACAGTTATATCAACTTTTTAAAAATTTGTTTTTAAATTTTTCAAAAGAAATAAATATTTTATCCTTAAACAAACTGTATAAAAAGGTCATTTTTAAAATTTTCTATTATAACTTCCATATTAAATTATTTTTGGTTTTAAAAAATTAAATTTTTAAAAATACCAATTTTAAAATATTTCTTATTTTTAAAAAAGTCTTATGCTTTAATAAATTTATTATTTTATAAAAAATATTTATTTAGAAATAATATTAATAAATAGATCTCTTTATTAATTTATTAAATCTGAAAAAATATTAAATAATATTATTACTAATTAAGGTAATTATTTGATAAGAGAGATAGGCGGGAAAATTTTTATGAGAATGATTGTAGTGTTACCACGTGTCATCTCAAGATACCTTTTTATTATAGTAGGAAGATATTTCACAAGCTTATATGTTATTGGAGTATGTATAAAATTTCATCATATAAGGGACATGAAGCGGGAATACCACCCCAAACCCGATAACAAAAAAATCAACCCGACCTAGTGAAAATTTACCCGTACCCACCGGTCCACTTTTTGTCACATTTGACCGTTACCGTTGGGTCTTTTGACCGTTATTTTAACGGTACAAATACAACACAATTAAACTATGCTATCTACATCCATACCATTCAAACTAGTAACTTTCCACCCGCGTGATGCCGCGGGGGAATCGTTTATTACGCAAAAAAAAATTATTTACGTATGACTGCTTCTAACACTTGGATTACATCCCAAATGGCTCTGGTTCTACTTTGCTTTTGTACACCATTTCATAGCATATACAATTTTATTCAATAAATTATCATTGTTACGAAAATTTTGAAAAAACTTTTGATGAACCAACAATTACAATATGCCTTGAAAAATCATTTTATTGGTATGGAAAACATATTCAACGGGCTGTCATTCTAGTGCACTTATAACACCTCAACACCTACTAATGGCTCCCAAAATTTCAATAACACCCGCAAAGACTGATACGTAGAATAATCAAATACAATATAAATTAAAAGAAGGTTGTATGCATTGTAATTGAATAAATTCTAAGAGCACCGGTGTAATATACCACAAATGATAATCAAAAGATAAATTAATGCAGGAGATATATAAACTGGATATTCTTGTCACTATAATCTTTAGGCTGATCTTTACCCTAAAATCTTCTAGTGATTATCATGATTCCAGTGGTGCAAGTAGAATAAGAAATCCAATACGTTAAAACAAATGTCAACCATTAAAGATAATGCTTGAGAGCCTACTCTTTCATGCAAAGGGTAGTTTAATAATGTAATTATTTAATGTTGATTTAATTATTAAATAATCAAATAATATGGTTTTATTCCATTACTTCAAATATTCTATTCAACTTAATTATTCAACTTAACTAAACAACACCTAAATAGAAAACTTTTAAAGAACTATACATGGGAAGAAGGATATCAAATTCATTGAAATCAGAAGACATTATCAACATGGATATCAGTGTCATTTCAATGCCCCTCTTTTAGAGGCAGCTCTCAGTTGTAAGCAAGCTGGACCCCTTCATGTAATCAAAGAAAGACATAATTTTCACAAATGAGAAATCAGAGAGAAAATATGGAACTTGAAGATCAACTCTCAATTGGACACTCTTAAATTATTCTAAAAGTTGGAACTTTCTTTTTTAAAAACAAAGGTAACAGACCCCATCAAAAGTAACCCTACTTTCAAATAAAAGAAATATACGAAACCATAATGTAATCATCCCCAAACATCCTGAAAACTTATGGTACCAGTAGAATCACTAAGAAATTTATAGAGATCGAAGATTAAATCATAAATGAGTACTTTTGATTATTCTTTAAAAAAAATGATGTAACCATCCATAAAACTCAGGATAATTGATGGTGCCGATAGAATCAGTGAGAATCTTGTACAAATTGAAGATCAAATCACAAATGAACATTCTTAAATTCTTCAAAAACTAAAACTTGTTTTATCTTGAGAAGCCCTCTTCGTTTTCACTGTTCCAACTTAAACCAACTTTAACGCTTAACCCTATCGTCTCCAATCCCCTTTTACAGTTGACGATCGAAGAAAAAGGACATGAAATCGATAAGGAAACTAATTGATATCAAGATTTGAGAAAAGCATGTGTCCATCATAACTTATTCAAGCAGATTCCCATCGCAAGTCCTACCAGATTCCCATCGCAAGTCCTACCAGATTCATGAATTTCTTTATGATTTTAAAACATCTAGAGTTGGGAATGACTTACAGTTGATGTTCGAAATCGTTGTTTACCATCGATGAGAACATGCATACGATTATCCTTCTTGGATCCTCAACCTAACCATTGCTCATTCTTAGACTCTTAGTTCCCTGTTCTTCATTCGACACCCACACCCACACCCATAAACGAACTTCTCATCACAAAATCGAGCAATTAGTTGATTAATTTTGATTTGTGCAATCGAAATTACCGGTGTTTCATTTGATTCCTGAGGAAGAAATATGCGAAAAGAAAGATACAGAGCATGTATGAAGTGGGAATGGAAGAGAAAAATGTTTAAAAAGCGGACAACAATGGAGAAAAAATATCATTGGCATCCAAACTATCCTACGCGTGTATGTGATTATTGAAATACCAAAATTGCCCCTTAATTGTCACTGGTACTTTAGCCACCGACACAGAGGTTTAATATATATTATAACTAGCCTAACGTCCCGTGTTACACGAATTGAAAAAACTAAAATAACGAATATTTACAATTAGAAATTAAGAACTAATATTAATAATCTTCTAATATATAAGAATAATATATAAGGATGCGAAATTTAAGGGATGCAAAATTTTTATTAAAACAACTTTTCGCTATATGAATGACACGTGGCAATAACTTCTTGAGAGTGTGACATGTGACAACATATAACTTAAAAGTCAATAATTTATTAAAACATAAAATTGATAAAATTTTATAACGAACTTAGCTGCAAATGTGAAAAAACATGCCAACTTAAGTTGTATTGTGATTGTATATAAAATTAAATTATTAAAAACTAATCTCTTAACATTATGTTTAAAAATTTATATTCCATTTACCATAATTTTGGTTTAAAATCATTGTACATATATTACAAAATGATTTTTTATTTTCTCAAAATAAATTATGAGGAATACAAATAATGGTTTTTATTTTAACATTTATTTGAATATAAAATAAAAATGATATTAATTCAAACTTTAGAAACTTTTTATTTTAGCGAAACAAATTAAGACAAATTTTTGGAGTTTAAATGAGTGTTTAATATGATGACAAGTGGCAATATTTGTTTAAAAATTTGACATGTGTCAAAGAGTGTTTAATATGATGACAAGTGGCAAAATCTTTTTCTTTTATCATATACTAGTTTTAGAAAACCCGTGTATTACACGGGTTGAATAAATAAAAATTAATATAATAAAACTTATGGAAAATAAAATGATATTTTAAAATATGATATGACTGAAATTACATATAAGTAAGTACTATAAGTAATAAAACAGTGATATCAACATTTTATAACTTATTTTTAATTTTTTTAAAAATAATATTTTGTTCTAAAACAAACCGTATAAAAATATCATTTTTAAAATATTTTATTATCATAACTCCTAAACTAAATTATTTTGGTTTTTAAATAATTTACTTTTTAAAAATAGTAATTTTATAATATATCATATTTTTAACAAAGTTTGATATTTTAGAAAAAATATTACTTATAAAATTTATTTATTTTGAAATAACATTAATAACAAATATTTTTCTTAATTTATAAAAAAATATTTTAATCTAAAAAGATATTAAATAATATTATTAGTAATTAGGGTAATTATTTAATAGGAGAGAGAGACGGAAAAATTTTAGTGAGGAGAATTGTGGTGGTGATACGTGTCATACCAAGTTACTATTTTATTATAATAGATAGATATAAATAAGAGTAAAAGAAGCTCTATCTTGTTACAAAAGTAAGTAATTTGATTAACTTCATTTCTAGTAAAATTAATCCATCATATTAACCTTAAATATGTTATAGTTATAAATAAGAGGCAAACCTAATAAAACTTTAATGTGGGTTGTTACAAAACCGAGTTTAATTTATATAATTTCATCTATCTGCAAACTGCGATTAAAGGCCTTATATCAAGTATGCTTGAGTTTCAACAGTGAAATGTGATATCAGAGGAAATATTTAAGTATGTGAACTACAAACGTTCTCGCAAACACCTCATGTTATATCCTTTACATTTGAAAGAGAGATGTGACAATCATTGAATAAAGAGATTTATTATCAAATAGTACATAGACAAGTCGTGTGAATTTTTGGACGATCTAAATCTCTTAGCTGCGTTTCGTACTTTTAATATAATAAGTTTAACGGTTGGATCATTCTCGTACACTTTCAACTTTTCATACATTCTTCTTAACTGCAATTAGTACGATCATACAAGTAATTATTAACATATATAAGGATATTTTTTGAATTTTGAAATTGGAATTTTGTATATGTACATAGCATACCATCTCATAGTTGAGGGTGTTTAGTTTCTTTGGTCTGTTTAGTATCACTTTTCGTGCTCCCTTAATTCTTCAAAAATCACCTGCAACATTAATATTTTTTCTTTAAATAAAACAAATTAAACCATGGATATCTAAAAAGAATTTATTATATCATGATATAAGAATCAAACTTTTTATCATGTTAACTCTTTATTTGTAAACTTACGGGATCGATTAATACCCTGCTAACAACATGATAAGATAAATTGCAGATTAATTAAAACGACCAACAAAAAATATCAAAGATTCAATCGAAAGAAAACATGGACACCAAATTGTTGGACGTACGCACAAAAATATAACTTTCATGTATACTATTTCATGGTTGTAAACCATAAGTTTGCTTATACATTAGGTTCACAATGCTTAGATCCTTTGGTCTTCCTGACTTTTCTAAAGCAAACTATATAACAAAAGGCGTAGAACCAAACCGATCGCTTTGGATCAGAAGAGTCAGGAGTGAAATACCTCGTGTGCATCGACGGGGAGTGCCATGAGTGAAACCTGCAACTACAAAGCCATAAGATCTTGAAAATTGATGGAAAGTGATTAGATGTACATTTTTAGTCTAGATATAAAAAAAGGTTGTGTACCATAAAACAACCTACCATGCACAATGTAAGTAAATATATGTATACTAGTTTTAGTAAACCCGTGTATTACACGGGTTAAAAAAATAAAATATCAAATAAGAAAATGTTTTAATAGTTATAAAACTATATTTTAAGATAAAACATAATTGAAATCATATACAAGTGCGAACTATAAATAATAAAATAATGATATCAACTTCTTAGTCTTTTTTTTATTTTTTAATTTTTTTTCAAAAGAAAAATAAAATAAGTTTGTTTTAAGGCAACATTTAAAAAATGTAAAATTTTAAAAATTACTATAACTCCCAATTTTATTTACTTTTTGTATATAAAAAATTTACTTACAAATATCAATTTTATAAAATTTATATTTTTTAAAAAGTTTGATGTTTTAGAAGTAAGTTTTATTTTATAAAAATTTATTTACTTAGAAAAATAATTAATAAAAATATACTTTCTTTGATTTATTATTAGTAATTAATTAATGAGAATTTAATAGGAGAGAGAAGCGGGAAAATTTTGGTGAGGTGAAATATGGTGATGACACATGTCCAACCTTTGATGATGATTTGAAATGTAGTGATGACACATGTCAACCTAGTTACCCTTTTATTAGAGTAGGAAGATAAAGATTATAATATCTCTCAACTCTATAATCTTTGCACCCGGTATTTTTCAAATCTTTCTCATTTATAACAATGAATTTGTTAGAATTTCGAATGTGCAACTCACCAAGTTCCAATTATGAAAATTTAGAGACGAGTAAACGTAAGTTTTTAAACAACCTTTTAGAGCCGTAAAATGTAAGTAGCATATATATACTGTATTTAATATGTTTACAAGAGAATATTAAATTCTTACTGATATTTTCACTAGTTTTACAATCTAGAGTTAATTACATAAATAGTCCCTGTGGTATAGCGCATTTCCCAGGTTTGAGTACTAACCTTTTTTAGTAACAGGTTGGGGTATTGTATTTTTGTTTGTAACGACTTTAGGTATTAAGACTAACTTCCGTTAGTTTTTTCGTTAAATCAAGGTAAAGTGACCAAACTACCCCTTTAGGGTCATTTATGTAACTTATATCTTCACCATCTTCCTCAAAAACAAACTAACCTAAGCCACCCATCTCCCTCATCCGCCACCACCACCACCACCACCACCACCACCAAACATCTCCACCACCACCGCCAGCCACCAGGTGAAAAACCATCTCCCTTCACTCCCACCACCTCCCTCCACCGTCAATCTCCGTCTTTCGCCTCCACCCACCAGAAATCCACCCAAATTCAGGCCAAGATCCGCGAGATCTTCATGTCGGCGTGAGATCGACAATGACGGAAGGGAAGATCGTCTAGGGGGTTAAATAGGAAGGTGATAAGCTCTCCAAAGGTGAGTCGGTGGTGGTTGTGGAGTCTGATAAAGCTGATATGGAAACCTCACCGGCGGTGGAATCGGAGGCATCCAAATTGGCCTCTGCTCCGGCGCTGGCAAAAGTTGCGGCTTCGGTGGCGTTGATGCACCGACGTCATACAGTGGGAAGATGGTTTGCGACGACAGGTGGCGATGGTGGCGGTGGTGGGCAGATGGTGACGAAGGGGGAGTGGCGGTCGGATTGGACCGGGGGGGGGGGGGTGGGATGATGGGGTTGGGTAAGCTTTTGTTTCAAAGTTATTACACAAATGGCCCCTTCAGTTTGCTAAATTGTAAAAATTGTCCACAGATCTGCAAAAACTAAAACAATCTTGATTAACAAAAAAACTAACGGAAGTTAGCCTTAATACCTAAAGTCGTTACAAAATAAAAAATACAATACCCTATCCTGTTATTAAAAGAAGTTAGTACCCAAACCTGAGAAATGCGTTAACCACCGCTACTGTTTGTGTAATTAACTCTACAATCTATATATGAGTTTCCCGAGTCAACTCCCCCTCCAACTCAGTCATCTTCTCCATCAAATTCATCCCCAAACGTCATCTATCGACTATCAATCCCCAGAGAAAAACTAGGGTTTCCCCAATTTCGACCCACCAAAATCAATGGCTTCAATCACCCTCATTCCCTAATTTCTCACCTCCATCAATAACAATTCACCCATCATCACTCCCCCAATCCCCAATTTCTCACCACTTCAACCCTCCGGCGACAACAACCCACGTACACCCACCAAAATTAACACCAAAAACACCTTCAATTCTTCAACTTTTCAATGGGAAACAAAAGCTCGGCCCCCCCAAAAAACGGGTTCTTCCAATCGATCAACGGCGGCGGCGCACGCAAAACCCGACAACGTCAGAGCACGAAAAAGAGCCGCAAAAGGTCTGATCTTCCGGCGGAGGCCGCGGCGCGGGAGGTTTAACGATCTTACAAACGAAAACGGGGAACATCAAAGAGTTTTACACATTGGGTAGAGAATTAGGGCGGGCAATTCGGGACAACGTACTTACGTACGAATGCGTACAATACGAATCGAGGACGGAGCGAGATTCAGGAGGAGATCATATGCACCGAATGTGATATCGATCGTGGGGGCGTATGAGGATGCGGTATCGGTGTATGTGGTGATGGAGCTTTGCGCGGGTGGGGAGTTGTTTGATCGGATTATCGAGAGGGGGCATTATACCGAGAAGAAGGCTGCGGATCTGTCGCGGGTGATTGTTGGGGTTGTGGAGGCTTGTCATAGCTTGGGGGTGATGCATCGCGATCTCAAGCCCGAGAATTTTTTGTTTGTCAATGAGGACGAGGACTCGCCGCTTAAGTCCATTGATTTTGGGTTGTCCGCGTTTTTTAAGCCGGGTGATTGTTTGTTTACATATGATTACATGTGATGACTGATGACAATGTGTTAGTGAGTTGTGATGTGTGCTTTTGCGTATAGGGATGTAGTTTTAGGTTGAAAGTTACACTTTCGCGACCGGATATTATTGTTTTGTGCATAGGGTGCAAGCCAACGTATGGCATGTGTTATGACTGGGTGGAGGTGACATGCGCGACATGTCCTATCACGCAAGCCAACACATTGGTTTCCTTTTAAATTTAAGTCAAGATGATAATTTGGAAAGATGAAATTGTGTAAATGACCCTTGTGGTATGATCAGATTGCCACGTTTGCTCTCTGGATTTGAAAATTACAAAGTTAGTCTAAGTTTTTTTATGCGAGTTTCACATTTGGTATCCAGATTTTAAAAGTTATAAAGTTAGTTCAGTTTTATATCTATGTTGCATGTTGGTTCCTAAAGTTAAATCTAGTTAGTTCGTGTGAAACGCATAAAACAAATGAGATTTATGAGAACCAAAGTGTAACGCGACACAAAAGTTTGGACTGACGTTCCTTTTTTAATAATGGGGATCAAATGTGTAATCTGGTCAAACCACATGGGCCATTGGTCTACTTTCTTTAAAAAAAAATTCAATGACTGTTTTTTTTGAAATAGATGGTCAATGAGGCTATTTTTGTGATTTTCTCTTTCAATTAGACGATTATATCTAATGAAAGTGTTGATTCAGGTGAAATCTTCTACGATATGCTTGGGAGCGCTTACTATATGGCGCCAGAGGTGATACGAAAGCATTATGATAACTTATGTGATGTATGGAGTGCTGGTGTTATCATATACATCTTGCTATGTGGTGTTCCACCCTTTTGGGATGGTGAGATTCACTCAATTCTATAAAATTTTATAACTTTATATAACTATATGTGATTATTACTAAAATTTGTTTGTTATCTGAATCAGAAACTGAAGAAGGGGTGTATGAACAGGTGTTGATAGGTGAACTTGACCTTGAATCAGAGCCATGGCCAAGAATATCTGAAAGCGCGAAAGATCTTATCAGAGGAATGCTTGTTAGAGACGTCTCAAAGAGAATGACAGCACATGAAGTTATGAGTGAGTTTAGCCGATTCTTTTATAATCATGCGATCACAAGTTCTTAATTGTGTAATATTATATGTTCTAGACCACCCTTGGATTCAGGCTGATGGTGTCGCACCAGATAACCCCATTGATTCTGCTGTCTTATCACGCTTGAAGCAGTTCTCAGCCATGAACAAAATCAAGAAAATAGCTATAAATGTATATAAGTTGTATAACTATTTAACACTTCATGTTCAGTTTTCCTTATGTTTATAACCTTTTGATATGATTTCATGTTCAGGTTATTGCATTGAGTTTATCTGAGGAGGAAATTGCAGGTTTGAAAGAGATGTTCAAGATGATGGACACCGATGGAAGTAATCAAATCACCTTAGAGGAGTTGAAAAATGGGTTAGAAAAAGTTGGTGCCAATGTAAAAGATGCAGAAATGACAAGATTAATGGAAGCGGTTTGCATTTTATTATTATTTTTTATTTTTTCCAAAAAACACACATAAATATTATCTCAGTGTATCTCATCAGGGGCGGCGTGACTGTATAAAAAAAACTAAAACTTGGGCACTGATTTTAGAATATGCTTTAGGCCCCTAAAAGGTTGAGCTGACCCTGTATTTGATTATCCATTATTGTTTATGTATGCCAACATTGCAGGCGGATATTGACAACGATGGTACCATAGATTATGGCGAGTTTATAGCAGCAATGCTGCATTTAAACAAAGTGCAAAAAGAGGATCATCTGCTTGCTGCATTCTCATATTTTGATAAAGATGGTAGTGGATACATCACTACAGAAGAACTTCATCAAGCGTGCGAGAAGTTTGGTTTGGGCGATATACCTCTTGATGAAGTTATGGATGAAATCGATAAAGATAATGTAAACATCTTTCCCCTTGACCCGTTTGTGCTCTGGTTCTGGTCTATTCAAGTATCTTTTTGACCCGTTTTTGGTGTTTCAGGATGGAAGGATTGATTACAGTGAATTTGTGGATATGATGGAAGAGAGTGATTTCGGGAAGAACATTAAACCCGGATGCTAAGTAAGGTATTAAGCTCATAATTGGTTTACTGAACAATTATGGGAGTCTTTAATCGCATCAAGATTTGTACTTTTGATCAATCGTTAGGCTGTTATTAATAACTTCAGTTCTTCAGAAACGGTTCGTGTTTTGACAGTTGTTTCGTTGTAACAGGTGAAATGATTTTGAGAGTAGAATTTGTCAAATGAAAAGCACTGTTATGATACTTTTATGGTTTAAGTTAAAGATTGTAATGTTAACATACACCATATCCTAGATGAACTTTTTTCTTCAACTCCTCATGACAACTTCATGTTAGACCTGAAATAATCTGCACGTTACCTCTGTTTGAATCAAATTATTCTTGTGAATAATGAAAACCGTACCTCAAATATTTTGAATTGTCACTCGAATACGCTTTAATTCATGTAGAACCTTTTCGATATCCATTCGTTGTGGTGGGGAATCCATAGAGCATGATACTCCAATCTTGATTATAGAAGCCAAACATTCCTTTATTTTCTCTTCTCTGCATTTGCTTCGTGATTGTGCATAAAATTCTCATCCTCTTCATAGATGTTTAGAATGTTATCATCGATAACATCGGGTTATGAAGATGTAGAACTTTGATAGCAACAAGTTTACCATTATCTTCACCAAGGGTTCCTTTATAAACGGAACTGAAAGCGCCAAATTCCAATCAAATTTGCTTCTGAGAATGTTGTTGAGTGATCATCGACTTGATCCTGAGCAAAGCCTGATGGTCGGTTTCATTTCCGCTACTATAGGAAGTTGAGATGACTATGGAAGTGGAAGATAGAAATACAACAAAAAGATAAAAGAGGAAGATGATAAGCAAGTAATTAGCTGTGTTGAATTCATGTTTGGGATATTTGAATTCTAGTTCATAAGAGTGATTAATTGTTGCCTTTTATAACCAGTTTTTGCCTAAGTGATAAGTGAGACACCATACAAATAGTGAAGTGAATGCGACCTTCACAAACTGATTGAATATTTTGAATTAAGTTGAATATTATATGATAATAATATAGCCTTTAGCATTATAAATTAATGATAACGCATAATGATCCGAAACGGGAAATTATCAAAATAGTAATCAAGTTTCAAAGATGTTCTAATTTAGCCATTTATGTAAGCCTAAGTTGAATCACTAAACCATCAAATCGGGTTATTATCGTAATCTTTTTTGTGTCAAGAAAGAAATGGATAGGATTTGGGGTTAGGATTTCCAATATATGTAATTATATTAAAAATTAAAAAAAAAATGTTAATTATATTTTAAAAAGAACATACAGCATAAAAAAGAAAAAATATTTTTTATATGAAACAAAGAATAACATGCTAAAAAACATATTAAAACCTATAATTTAAATAAAACATGAAAACTGTGTGACTTAATTGGAATATTATAAACCTAAGTGATATAATTGAAACACTTTTTAAACTTTGTTAGTATTTGTACAAAATTACCCTTAAAATTGAATGTTATTCTTTTAACTTAAAAGAAATTTCATCAAACCTCGAAGTTACATATATATTATCAAACTTATTGACGATCTTGTATTAAACTTGTAATAGCTAGTGATAAAATGATCTCATTTTTCACCTAATTTAGTTTCGCCCAAACCATTCTCATACTCTAAATGCTCCAATTTGATACTATCTATATACGGTGAAACACATGACTAAGAAATGTTCTACAAAGAATGAGAAGTGAGCCCATCAAATCTTAAATCTTAGGTTATCACTGGATAGGAGTGAATCTATTTTAGTACTGTTATTAAACCTGAACCAGACTGGTTGGACCGGGAACCAAAATTGTCGTTGCTTTGGTTCACATGAGTTTGACCCCTAACAAAAGAACCGGCTAGTTTTAATAGTTTGTGGTTAACAAGAAAAACACAACCAAGCTGAAATGAAATTTTTTATCTTAGTCTAGATCGAGTAGGTCTGATCCAATTTGATTCACAAGATCACATTTGGTATAGATCGGTAGGTCTGACCCAATTTAATCCACAAGGTCATCTTGGCCATAACAAGTTATTTTGATGTTAAGGACATGTGTATCTGATTGATGTTACACTTTTGGGTCTTAAGTTGTTGAATTGCCTCAGTATGCATGATTAGGAAAATGAGGCACGTTTGAGGTATCTATAGGAAAAAGAGAATAGGTGTTGCGTAGATACCGCTCGTGACTAGGAGTTGAAAGGCATAAGCAACTCTTAAAATAGGTCAACAAGTACTTGTTATAAGAGTTAGAGTGCTTCGGTTTTATCACTTAGTTCAGTGAATTGGCCTTGAATTTAAATATAGTTGCGTCGTCCTATTCTAGTATACACACACATAGGATGGCGTTGACTTGTGTTAGTATTGTTATAGGTTATGGAAAGCCAGATTAATTTATAACAAATTATTTTAATGTTAAAGATATGTGTGTGGTTAATGTTATAATTTTCTATCTTAAGTGCATTATTGTGTTAATGGGGTGGTTTTGGTTGTTAAATGTTACATTTGGTATAAGATATCATTTTGATGTTAATGCCATGTGTCAATGAATAATAACAATGTTTATAAAACCGCACAAGATATTAAACCGGTCACCTTACCAATGTATTGGTCAAACCGAGTTTAACAACCGATAAATATTATGAAATACAGTGTGTGTGTGTTTGTGTGTGTATGAAGCCTGAAGTATTAACTAATTAGTAAATGAGATTTTAAAGGAATAAAAAAGTGAAATTTGTTTGGATGGTTCATTGGTTTGACCGCAGATTCATCGGTTCAGATGAACTCAGTTTAAATAAGCTAACCGGACTGGTAGGCACACGGTCCCTAATCGGTCCTAAAGTGAAAACATTGATATATTCACGTTACACTTTGTGGGCTTTAGTTAGACTTAACAATGTGTAATTTTAGATTACAAAAAGCCACATTACTTCATAACAAGTCATTTTATGTTTTTCTTATTGTTTTATTTTTATTTTCCAAGAAATCACAAAAATACAATCCATCAATTTTAATAATTACAAATTTTATTACTATCACACACTCACTCTACTAATATTTTCACTATCACACACTATCAACGTGATTAGTCATGTGACAACATTTTTTTTTACTATCAGACAACTACCACTAATAGGCCTTATATTATGTATACAAGGTTGTCTCAAAATTTTGGCTTTATGAGGGTTTAGAATTATATTATGTATGCAAGATTGTCTCAAAAATTTTAGCTTTATGAGGTTTATTTCTAAACATATTGACCTAAGAGCATCTCCATTGCTCGAGACCAAACGAACATCCCCACTCTTTTCTCTCCTCTCCTTTCGAATCTCGTTTTTTTCTCTCTCATCTATCCTCCGTTCCCTCAAATCCTCCTCCGTGGGGTTAAATTGTCAGATGAATCTCACAATCTCTTTTCTATTTTTTTCTTTTCTCTTCTCCATGTGGATGCCAATTACATCCGAACATCCAAAAATTGCAAGCATTGTAGATGCTCTAATCAAACGAAATTAATCAATTACGCCTTTCTTAAAATCTAAAAGTGTTCAAATATTAAAAAATAACATATTTCTGAAAACATAAAACAACGTGAGTGCTGTTGTTGTTTGTCGTTTGATGAGTTACTGATTCGGATTTTCAACTAAATATTTTGACCCTTGTTGCAAGTCGATAAGAATGTAAACTCTTTTGGGCCCAATCTTTTTTTTTTTTTTTACTTTTTAGTCGTTGGATGACATCTTAATTGACTAGACTAAATGATTGAGTATTTTTTATTAATCCATTGATCAATATTATCTAATAATTGATTGAATTAATGGTGGAAGTATATGTGTAAATATATAACTAGTGTTATTCTCCGTCGTGCTTTGCACGTTCGACGAACAAGTTAAAGCTACGCTCAGATAAACGTTATCATAGTCTTCAGCATTTAAAAGAAAGGTTTAGTTGTGTAATACAATAAAGACACAGACTCAACTGTGGCTGCAGACGGGTTGTAGGTATATACCGACCATCCTCGAACCATCCAAACCAAAGCCAATACGTCATCTGAATATTACCTCGTGTTTAAAGTCATCATTGCCTTGCCAAAACATGAAACATAACCCATAATAACAACAATTTGTATAACAGTTGGCTAACAAATCGTGTTAGAAGAGGTTCGGCCTTACATAACCCACCAGCCAACAATGTCAGATTAACGTATAAATCGGTCTCAAACAAACGTAAGTTCATCATCATCGACAAAACCCATACAACATTGTCTCTAAGGTGGTCGGGTTATTAAACTCGATAGTAAACATAGTATTTCCAAATGAACGTATATTCATCATTACCAATCAAAATGATCTTAGATGAATGTATGTGCATCACCCAAAAAAGTTTCCATTTAAACATGAAGATATTCAAACATAAAACTCAAATTACAACCACCAATACCAACCAAAAATCTTCATCGTCACAAAAGTAACACCATTAGCAAAAGTTTAAATAGAGCACCTCTTTAAATGCAGTTAGTGCCAATTGTCAACATGTGGTTTATTTTCAACATTTTTGCGATTTTGTTTTTAGAAAATATTTGTTTTATGTTTGTTTAAATTGACCAATTTTAATAGTTTTATTCGAATCTATAATTTAAAATTTAAAATTTTAAAATTGCTGCAATTTGCTCTAATAAATAAATTAACTTATTTGCTCACAGATATGCATTTCTAAAAGTTGTCGATTTTTAAAATTTGTTAGTTTCACTTTTTTAAATTAATATTAGATTATATAATAAACAGATTGTAACACTTTATTCAAATAAATCATTTCAATTTTTTAATATTGCCGATTTTTGTATTTCATATTTCCATTTCACTATTAAAAACACTTTCATTTGTTAAATATGGAGAGCAGTATGATGAGAGACGCTAGGTAAGTTTTCTCATATCATCTTTTCTTTAGATTTTTATGTGATAAAAATATGACTCGTGAAATGACTCAACTTTTTACAAATGTTAATCTTACAAGAGTTATAAGACGAGACGGCCTGAAAATTGTCATACTAGAATGTTGTAACATCTCGTATTTCCCGGCGTGTTAATGCCTTTTAAATGTTAAATAATAATAATAATAATAATATAATAATAATAATAATAATAATAATAATAATAATAATAATAATAATAATGATAATAATGATAATAATGATAATAGTAATAATAATAATATTAATAATAATAATATATAATAATAAAAATAATAACATTAATAATAATAATAATAACAATAATAAAATCCAAGGGTGATTCTTGTAAATTTTGAAACTGAAAATGAAAGCTTCTAACATAAAATGTCAAAACTAAAACCGCAGGGACCATTTCTGTAAATTGTTAAAACCCAAACCATTTCCCCCGTCGCCCCTTTCTCCGGCCACCGTTTCCGGCCAACTCTCCGGCGAATTCAAACGCCCAAATTTCCGCGTTTTCATTCGAATTAAAGCTTCCGACAGCCTCACGACCAAGATTCAAACACAAGGACCCACACAATTTGAAAAATGAGCTCGTTTACGCGTGCAAGAACCGAACCCGCTCACCTCTTTCAAAATCAAATCGAATGGAGATCGTTTCGCTCGAATTACCCCCTATAAATAGAGGGCAAACGATCCTTGACATTCACACAAACTTTCTGTAATATCAATTTGATCAAACACACACCTATACATCGAATTCGATCATCGTCTTCATCGTGAACCTGCAACCCAGTCGAAACCCATCCCCCAGCCGATTTAATTCGAAATTGACAAGGGGCTTTTGGTCCAGTACACCAATCAAAGCTTCACACTGAATCAATTAGATTATCATCCACGATTCACCCTCGTTCGATCATTGTGCAAGCCGCGACTTGTTCTTCGAAGGGTGTACCTTCAATCGAACATCAAACAGGTAAATTATACATATATACATGAGCGTTTAACCATGGGGAGCAAATGCCCCATGGTTAATTGGGTTAACAAACACGAATTGGTAATCAATTTGATCGATTTTGAAACTAGGGTTCATGGATTTGGGGGAGTTTCCCTAAATCTGTTTAAAACAATTTAAAACAGAACCTAATCGCGGCTGAGGCCTTTGGTTCACTGGTTCTGTGCTTGCTTTCAAACCAAGAGGTCCCGGTTTCGAACCCGGGCAACCCCACATTATTTTTTTAGGGCTTTTAGCCTTTAAAAAAATATATAAAAATTTCTAAAAATTATAAAAATAAGTTTTATAAACTTTAAATATTTTTTCTTCACATCAAACAAATTTCTGAAAATTTATTTCTTATAATATCTTAATATTTTATTTTATTTTATTAAAACAAATAATAAAACTAGTTAAATAATTTATAAGATAGACTTAAAAGTTGTTTATTTTAACAAAACATTACAATTGGATTATTTTCTTGTTTTAGTTTACTAATTATTATTTGTTTCAAATAATAAATAATTATTGTCTCAAATAATAAATAATAAAAGTTTTATCATGATAATTGTAAAAATTATATATTTTATAACTTCATAAATTATTCTAAAATATTATTCTCTTATAAAATATACTAACTAAAGGTTAGATTAATATGTTATTAATCAAAACGTTACTCAAATTAATTTTAAATAATTATAAAGTTTTATATATATTAAACCTTATCAATTTTTATACTTAAATTCATTCCTAAAATACTTAAACACACATAGAAAATTCTACTAATGGATCAAAATGCGAATAATTACTTTATAAATTTATTTACTCGACAAAACCCCACAATTCCAATTGAAACCCTAGTTCACGTCTAATTGTTAATCTTATTATCATACTTTAATCTTGTAATAAATATGTTTAGGTGCCTTGTAAAAGAATTCGTTGGAACGTCGTTTTTATCCTTATTATCACCTTATACACCTATACGTCAAGTGAGTATTTCTATACCCCTTTTCTTATTTTCACACTTTGGGGTGAAACATGTTAACTTATACCATTGCACTTATAAACTTATTCGAGACTTGTAAACTTATGGCAATTTACTTGTGAGTTGTGGTTAGTTGAACTTTTGTGGTTACCATGTTATGACATTATATGTACAATCATTAACTATTGCTAGCTCAGCGAAGTCATAGATCTATGGGTAAGACAAGCCTGCTTGGTTGATCCAAGTACACTTAGCTGATCGTATATACTTTTAACGTTAAGAATATTAACGTCGTTTGATACTTGTAAAACATTATCGAGGTTTGATTGTTGCATTGTTCATAACATCCCTAATCACTTTATTCACTAACTTATAACTTGAATTGTCATCTTTTATATACTTATGTATTAAAAACTGTGGAATGCTCACCAACATTTTTATGTTGACCTTTTATTTTTAACATGTTTCAGGTTATTCTTCGAAGCTTATCACACTTAGGATTGGACTTAGAGAAATAAACGAATGATCTGGATACTTTTATACTTGTATTCTGGATGTATCTTTGTTTGAACATTTACTTGTATTGTTACAATTGAATCTTGATTAATATATTTGGAATTAATAATAGCGTTATGTGGCTGTGAACAATCGTAATTCCTCACACCTCGACGTTTCCGCCGTCAAGGTTGGGGTGTGACAGATTGGTATCAGAGCCCATAACTATAGGGATTTAGGTTATTAGAAATGGTGACCTAGACTATAGTTGCATGAACCTCATAGAAAGATCTCTATACTATTGTGCTTACATATTGTTTACATGCTACATAATGCTATGCCTTCTTACGTGCAACTTGATGCCTTAGCCTAGGATTGCCTTATGCATGCTTAAACTTAGTTACCTGTCTCCCTAGACTTAACTTTGACTTTTGACCCCCCCCCTGACAAATGAACTTCCTAAACCTATTCTCAATGACATGCGGAATCTACACTTATCATCGTGGGTTCAATTCCTTAGACTTTATGTCTAGTCTATGAAAATCTTATCAAGGTTTGATTCTATGAACCAAAGAATTTTGTGTGACACATAGACACCTGTATTTTGGATTTCCTGAAAAAAAGGCCTTCGGGCTAAGGCAAGCATATCGTATAAATCTCATTATGAGACCAGTTATGCTTACCTGGGGATTTCCGGGATGAGTGATAAACTATGGTCAATACACAAGTATCTAAGGCAAATGGGTCAAATTACCTTGACGTGTCAACGATTCCAAATGGTAATGCGTTACCAAATGGAACCATCCTTTTTGTATCTTAAAAATCCTTGAATCCTTGAACTGGTATATCACCAAAGTTTTAAATATCTTCTCATTCTTGACCTACATAATGTTTCTGTTAATATTGAACTCATCCTACATTTCAACTCTTACGCTCAACGTGTAACGTGTAACGGTATTGAACTCAGCGTTTCATGTAACTATTTCTATACATTGACCAACGTGAACATGGATCTTAATATACCCAAAGATATTGGGAATCTAAACCAAATGGTCTTCAAAACTTTAAATCGTTACTTATGGTTTTCAAATTTTCTAAGGGTGTGTTCCATGACAAAAGACATTAAATGCTGTAGGTGGAATTCCTACATCTCGGGATACTTTGCTAATTGAATGTTAACTTTGGTAACTCAAATATTATAAGTGGTCACTCACCTCAATGATCAAATAAACTAATTATAACTTTGTTACCACTTATAAGTACGCGTATCTTCAACAAGGTTATGGTTGACCTCATACCTTGAGAAGTCCATGTATTCCCTTCGATTGTGAATCAAATGTTCACATCTCATTGCGATGTTGAATTATTCTATCCTTGATTTCGTCTTCCCAATTGAATTATCCAATATTTGAACACCACAACAAATTCTGTTATCTTGAACTTTGATCTTAAGCTTGTAATCATGATTTTCTCTTTTGTTATACCTTGAAATTTCTTGAATTTCTAAATTGATATTCTTTTCTTTTCGCTGTTTTGTCAAACTTCGTACCGCTTGCACCGCGAGAGATGCAAGAGTTTGTAAGTCAACCTATGACTAAGAACACTCGTATCTCCTAAATGATTCTTAACTCATCAAAACAGGGGTGATTCCCTTACTTTGGTGATGGTTCTCTATTTGTTTCGATAAACGGTTCCAATTGTGTGTTTTATGAAATTTCATCCTCTGAATAAGGGAAATTTCCTCATCCTGAGGATTGACTTCAATTATTCTCATTGTAACTTGTACTTCACAAATGACATGATCTCATCAAAATAGGATTGAAACTCGTACTTTAGTGGCAAATGTTAATCCTCGATTGTTTTCTTGTTATTATGGAACTTAATCATCGAGATAGGCATAATTCCATACCTTAATGATAATTTCATTTTTATGGATTGTATTTTCTCAAATGAAACGACCTCGTCAAAGTAGGAGTGAATTCTGGATTTTGATGAAGAAGTTCATTTTGTTATATTTTGTTTTTGTAAGAACTTCACCGTTAAGATATGAGTGATTTTCCTTACCTTAATGGTGAGTTACCACGTCTTATTTATGTGGATCCTCAACAACGAGTTGGGATCGAACTTTTTGATTGGTAAGTTAGTGGTCATATTTTGGGAATACACCATCAAGTTAGGAGTGAAAACCACACCTTGATGACTACTCTCATTTATTGATCTTCAACTTACCATGGTTGTAACCAAGTGACGAGAAGCATGTAGTAACTTGACGGGTGAAACAATGTTAGTGTTTTGACCTATCAAGCCAAAGCATGATCTCTGAACTTGAAAGAAGACCCGATCGTTTTAGGTTGATTTTGACTCCAATCTTGGAGCACTTAAATTCTTAAATTGATTTCTTCCCCTTTATTTTTATTGACTCGATCTAGCTACATCGAACCATTTATTCCTTACTTATTAACTTTCATCTTGAGATATCATCAAACCCATAAGTATAATCTTCCTAAACAATCCTTTGTCAAATAAAGATATTATCGAATACCTCTCTTATTGTTTGATGAACTACGTATGCGATCTGCATTTGGAAATTTGTTACCTTGCAAAACATGGTTACAAATACCTTTCTTATTGTTTGCGTCATTTGTTGAATCGTTTTTGAATCTTTAACCTTGAAAATCATTGAAATTCTAACTTGGTTTTGAACAACAAGACTCGTTATTATCCTCACTGCGATGTGGATATAATGGTTCATAAACCTTCGTAACTTGTAGTCATGGGTTTGGCATAAAGGAAAAGACGTAACTTGGTATGTGTCCAAGTGTTTCACCTTCATTTATGACAAAACCTAACCTCTGTGTTCCCGTAAATCTCCTGTTTAACTTTTCATCCACTAGGTGCCTCTTATTTTAAATGTCATGACGACAATTGGTGCATTATAGACCGATTGGCTACAAATTCAATTCGACCCATTATCTCACAACGTCGAGAAATTGACCTGTATCTGTTTCAACTATTCGTATACCGTGGTATGATGTTAAAACATCGATCGATATTTTGAACGATTGATTCATTTTCTGTTTTTAATAATATTCTTAACCATCGTCGTGAACTCATTCCAAGATCTTCGGATAGAGTATTATTCTTAGACCGATGGTTGGTCAAAGGAGAAATGCATATTCACAAGATATGCGTTAAGATCGTTTCATATGGTGACGTTTGGGATTCTTAAATTCCGACAGTTAGCCTTTTTTATCATTGTTGGTCTTTTAATCAAAGAGGAAACATTGGAATAAGTAAATTGCCATAACATCTCTCAAAACGTCTCGTATTTCACTGGAAGAGTCAAGTTGGCATATATTAAGTCAAGAGACTTGAAGGACTCCCTAAAGTGAAACATCTCATCCATAATCAAACGTCTATCACTGTCCGTTTGTACACTTATCCATTTAAACCCTCTTATTCGTTTAAGTTTCATTCTTAATTTTGGAACGAAATTCATTAAAGTAGGGGAGACGGTAACATCTTGTATTAACGTTCATTCTTAATCAACGTGAAAGCTTATAATGTTCTTAATCAACGTGAAAGCTTATAATGTAAATTAGAAGCCACACACTTTAGGCTCTCTTTTTTTTTACCTTTAATGGCTCTGCCATTACACATAAAATAAACACGAAAGTTCTTCAAAGTGTACCTCAGAAAATAAACACTAAAGCGGTCAGCTTACTCGATGATGAATTTTCTTCTTTTGATACCTTATCAAAACCCAAAAGTTCTTCAAAGTGTACCTCAGAAAATGAAAACACAAACTGCATCAAGAGAATCACTATGATCTATCTGTGGCTTCATGCTCATCTTCTGATTCACCTGGGAACGTAAGGACCAAATGAAATCCAAACTTCCTCATCTTTTCGTCCCAGCCTTCTCGTGAACAAATTTCGGAACGAAATTTCCTAAAGTAGGGGAGACTGTAACATCTCGTATTACCCGGCGTGTTAATGCCTTTTAAATGTTAAATAATAATAATAATAATAATAATAATAATAATAATAATAATAATGATAATAATGATAATAGTAATAATAATAATAATAATAATAATAATAATAATAATAATAATAATAATAATAATGTGACACCCCGTAATTTCAGATTAACATTTTTCCAAAATCGTTGTCGTTAACATATACCCGTACACGCAAATACTCGAAACGTATACAAACACCGCCACAGACATCGTTAAACGAATTATTATAAGAATACTAACGCGGGTGTTTGTAGGGAATTCACATAAACGAGATCACCTAAGGAATCCTATTAATTAATAGAGCTCGCTCGTCTAAGTCGTTATCAACCGAAACAAATTCGGGAACTCGGTACCTAAGTACAGGGACTAAACCTGTTAATTGGCAAACTGGGCTGGGTATAAATACCCACCCACCAGCCAAACACTCCCATTTTCCCTGCTCTCTTTCTCTCCATCGCTCCTTCACCTCCGATTGTTCATCCTAGCACCCAAAACCACCCGATTGAGCTCGTTTTTGCCGGATTAAGCCACGCAACAGCTAAAGAATCACGATCCCAGCAGGTAGGCGACCATTTCCATCTGTTTTGACACCCGTTTCACTGCTGCAAGTATGAAATTCGGGTGTTCGGGTTCAACCCGAATGCATGTGGTCGTGGGGGTGCGTGTGAGGTCAATCAGAGTGTGCATTACCCTTAGACATGTTAGGAGAGTGTTTCTGGAAGTCTTGATTGTGATAAAACCGAGCACGGAACAGCCGAAGGCCGTTCGACCTGCCCAGCAGTCGCGATCTGCTGCAGTCCGCGACTGGGCCAACCGTGCGACTGAGACGTGCGATTGGTTCCTTCGCGCGATTGATCGGGGCGACTGGGATGAAACGTGCGAGTGAATGGTGCGATTGAGTCAGCCGAATGAATGTGTGCGATTGAGTCAGCCGAATGAAGGTGTGCGACTGGGTATCACCCGACTGAAGGACCAACCGCACGAATGAAGGTTCATTCGCGCGATTGGAAGTTGATTCGGGTGATTGGGGAATGTGTGGTACGACTGAACGCTGAGTCGCATGAATGAGGGTTCAATCGTACGAGGGAACTTGATTCGTACGATTGAAGGCCTATTCGTGCGAATGAAGTGTCCAGTTGTGCGTCTAGCCTTGTTATGCGATTGGAGTCATTTTGATGTGAATCCTTCTGGTGTGCGATGTGTCTATCGTGCGACGACAAGTTAACAACAATAAAGTGTCATTTCTTGACCACAAAGATTAAAGTCAACGCAATCAACAAGCACATACTTTTCAACCAAAAACAACGTAACTGTTTACAAATATCAACAACTCATTAGAAGTCCACATGAAGTCTAATATGTCTATGACTGCTTGTGTATGTGACACCCACGACCGAACCCATGCGACCCGACTCAACTAAACATGTCTAGTAACGCTAAACACAACATTAACGTTTAACACAACTGTCAATAGGTGTTTGACAGCGCATCGTAAACAACACTTGGGAAAAACTTTCATCCTACGCACTTGCTACATCATCGGTGAGTTTCACGGCCCCTTTTTACATCTCTTTCCATTTGGGGGAGAAAACATGCAAAACACATTTACATTAATGGTTGTAGTAATATTGATATCGCTTGTTACGTTAGTGCAACACACTCATGTCCCCACACACTCGAACCGTTAGTAATGGGATTAGCGAGGTAATTTTGAGTAGTACTACTGGGTCTGACAAACCCCGCCCGGGCTAGTCGCGCTAGCTTGATTGGAGGTCAAACGGGCGCACAATTGACCTAACATACGATTGCCATGGTCGGTTAAGACGTGGAACACCCCGTCATGGTCTGATGAGACATGATGGAACACATACGATTGCCACGGTCGGTCAAGACGTGGAACTTACGATTGCCACGGTCGGTTAAGGCGTGGAACTTGCGCTTCTCACGGTCGGTAGAGACGTGGAGAACACACATTGGGACGTAAACAGTCAGCTTCGGTTCGAAACGCTAAGTAACAAGAACAAGGCTAGCTACCTAACGATATGCTTTATGTACTAAACCATTGAAACGCATAACATGGAAACGCTTACGAATACATTTCTTGTTAAATTAAACCTGTGAACTCACCAACTTTATGTTGACACATTTTAGCATGTTTTCTCAGGTCACAGGAACGCATAAGCTTTTGAGGCACGCTTCAGGAAATGCACTCAGGACATGCATACATCTAGTTTATTTTCAGCATTGAACATTTTGTATAAACATGGCTATTGTAATAGTACCGTAATAGATTCACAAACTATGTAAACGCTTCCGCATTTTGTAAAACTCTGTTTATGTTCTTTTGAATGAAGTTAAGTGTATGCTTTAAATTCATATAGTGTCGTTCGATATGACTGTGTCTGAGATCCTGGTATGTCACACGCCTAGCGGTAAAACCCCGTTCGTGGAAATTGAGGGTGTGACAGATTGGTATCAGAGCCACAGGTTATAGAGAACTAGGATTGCATTGCATCTAGACTATAGCCTTAGACACAACACTAGTATTGCACAAACACTTTTACATGGTTACCACTATTGTGCAAACAACCTTCTGGTGTATTGATATTACACTGCTGAGCAAACATAACACATGTGTATCATGTGCTGATAGAGGGGCGGAGAATCGCGCTCGCTCACAACCAACTACATGATCCTTCACTCGCGGAGTGAAAGCAACAACGAACTGAATCAAACATTTCCATGATTGGAACACGAAACTCATTTCTAACACACGCGATAAGCTTAACTATGACAAACAAAAAGAACCAACTCTCTCACACTTGTTACTATTCCCAACATATCCTATCCTCTATGCTAGTCTGAGCAGTAGACGAGGGACAACTAAGATATTCAAGTCGATTAGAGAATCGGACTTAGACACCCAAATTCGCTTGTACAACTTTGGTACAACTCTAGTTATTTGACTCTTGGTATAACAACTACATCTTTGATGCTTCTATCATTGATGACACTCGGTACTGGACAAGGTATGTTATCTCGAATAGGAGGAACCATGTGTGACCATGCAAAGCAAATTAGAATCACGGGTGCACACGTAATTGTAATTTGTCGTGCATGAGAACTCTGGCAACTCTATTGGGTGATAACGGTAATGGCCAGTACAAACTTTCAATTCCATACACAGGAGGCATAAGGCCTCGGACCCTCATAAAATCTTACTATCGATATGCGACCAAATCACTCATTCTTACTAGCATGATACAATATATATTATAGTCAATAATTATTATCCGGTTATTGATTAATATGTGTTGTGAATTGAAGAAACCATGTCTGGAAGAGGACCTGGACGCCCGGGTGGACGAGGAAATATCACCCTGACTCAAGCCGAGCTGAATGCAATCATCAACGAGCGCGTGGCTGATGCGCTTGCAGCTTATGAACAGGCCCGCAATCAGGACCAGAACAACCAGAACCCGAATCGAGGAGGTCCAACAGTCTGTACCTTCAAGATGTTTATGGATTGCAAGCCTCATTCTTTCAGCGGCTCTGAGGGCGCTGTCACACTTCTTCGCTGGCTAGAGAAACTTGAGTCAGTGTTTGCCATGTGCAGCTGTCCTGATGAAAACCGGGTCAAGTACGCCTCCGGCACATTGGAGGGACCAGCCCTAACATGGTGGAATTCACAAGTCCAAACCCTAGGACTTGGTGCTGCAAACGGTATGCCATGGGAAGACTTCAAGATTCTGATGAAAGAGGAGTACTGTCCCAGGAGTGAAGTCTAGAAACTGGAGGCAGAATTTTGGAACTTAAAGATGATTGGTTCTGATATCGAGGAGTATACGACTCGTTCGCACGAGCTGGCAGCATTATGTCCTCAGATGGTGACTCCGGCCTACAAACGGATCGAAAAGTACATTGATGGCTTGGCTCCTCAGATCCAGGCTAGCGTGATGGCTGCTGATCCTGTCACCATTCAGCAGGCCATCCGACTGGCCCATAAACTCACTGACCAGGCAGTGGCACAGGGCACCTTGCCCAAACGTGGCGCTACTTCTGGTTCTTCTGATCACAAGAGGAAATGGGACGGCAATAACAACAACAAGTCATCAAGCTCCAACAACACCCCGCAACAACAAACCAAAAAGTTTGACCCTTCAAGAAGCTTCAACAATCAGAACAACAATAACTATGGCCAGGGATCGAGTGGCTACGCGGGCAAGAATCCTAAGTGTAACCAGTGCAACTTCCATCACCAAGGCCCATGTGACCGACTCCGTTGTCAGAGATGTGGAAAGATGGGTCACGCAGCCAAAGACTGCCGGGGTGAAATAATGACTCAACAGCAACAACCCCAACAACAACGCCAGGGCGGAGCGACTAGAATCTGTTATGAATGTGGTAAGGACGGCCACTACAGGAGGGATTGCCCGCAGCTGAAGGGTGGAAACAAGGGTAACAACGGGGGCAATGCTAAAGGTCGTGCATTCGTGATTGGTTCCGGTGAGGCAAGGGATGACCAGAACGTGGTTACTGGTACGTTTTCCCTGAATGGTTGTTTTGCTTCTGTACTATTTGATACTGGAGCTGATAGGAGTTTTGTTTCCAACAAATTCACTAAGTTCTTGGATGTAACCCTAGCTGTCATGGAACCTAGTTATGTTGTAGAATTAGCCGACGGAAAACTTATGGAGGCAACTCATATCGCCAAGGGGTGCAGACTAGGATTATGCGGTCACGAGATAGATATAGATCTGATGCCTGTCACACTTGGTAGTTTCGATGTAGTCGTGGGTATGGACTGGCTATCCAAGAATCAAGCTGAGATCATTTGTGGAGAGAAAATCGTTCGTATCCCACTTCCTAGTGGCGAAATCTTATCGGTTCAGGGCGAAAGGAGTGGCATGGTCTCTGGAATCATCTCCTATATGAAAGCTCAGAAGTGTTTGCGTAAGGGTCATATAGCTTTTCTAGCCATGGTCACTGAGACAGAACCCGAGGAAAAGAAAATTGAAGATATCCTTGTGGTACGCGATTATCCCGAGGTTTTCCCTGAAGACCTACCCGGTCTTCCACCGCATCGCCAAGTCGAATTCCAAATTGATTTAGTTCCGGGAGCCGCCCCTATCGCGAGGGCACCGTACAGATTAGCTCCGAGGGAACTACAAGAGCTGTCTATACAACTGCAGGAACTGTTAGATAAAGGTTTTATCAGACCTAGCTCATCACCATGGGGAGCCCCAATCCTGTTTGTCAAGAAGAAGGACGGAACTTTCCGCATGTGTATCGATTACAGAGAATTGAACAAGGCAACAATTAAGAACCGTTATCCTCTCCCGCGTATCGATGATCTGTTCGACCAACTACAAGGGTCAAGTTACTATTCAAAGATAGACCTAAGATCGGGTTATCACCAACTAAGGATTCGAGAAGAAGACGTTTCAAAGACTGCTTTCAGAACGAGGTATGGTCACTACGAGTTTTTGGTTATGCCATTCGGACTGACCAACGCACCAGCGGTTTTCATGGACTTAATGAACCGAGTGTGCAAACCCTACCTAGACAAGTTCGTCATTGTCTTCATCGATGACATCCTTATTTACTCCAGGAATAAAGAAGAACACGAAGAACACCTTAGACTGATTCTGGAGCTGTTGAGACGAGAACAGTTGTATGCAAAATTTTCAAAGTGTGACTTCTGGATGCGAGAGGTCCATTTCTTGGGTCATGTGGTTAATGAGAATGGGATACACGTTGACCGGCAAAGATAGCAGCTATCAAGAACTGGGCTACGCCTAAGACATCGACCGAGGTACGACAGTTTCTTGGGCTGGCTGGCTACTACCGACGGTTCATCGAAGGGTTCTCGAAGATTGCTCAACCTCTCACCGCACTAACTCAAAAAGGCATCACGTATGATTGGGGTGATAAACAAGAATCTGCATTCCAGATCCTGAAGCAGAAGCTCTGTACAGCACCGATTCTATCCCTGCCTGAGGGGACAGATGATTTTGTAGTCTACTGCGATGCGTCTATTCAAGGCCTCGGTTGCGTACTAATGCAGCGCAATAAGGTGATTGCCTATGCATCACGACAATTGAAGATACACGAGAAAAACTACACGACACACGACCTAGAGCTGGGAGCTGTGGTATTTGCACTCAAGATATGGAGACACTACTTGTACGGTACCAAGTGCACCATTTACACCGATCACAAGAGTCTCCAGCACATCTTTGAACAGAAGGAGCTAAATATGAGACAACGTCGTTGGGTCGAGTTGTTAAACGACTATGACTGTACGATCAAGTATCATCCGGGCAAGGCCAATGTGGTAGCGGACGCCCTGAGTCGGAAGGAAACGCCCAAGCCAAGACGAGTTCGAGCATTGCAACTTACCATTCACACCGGTTTACCCGATCAGATCCGCAATGCTCAACTTGAGGCGTCAAAGGACGAGAATTTGAAAGCCGAATCGTTACGAGGTATGGAGAAGCAACTAGAAACCAAGCCTGACGGAATCCGCTACTTCATGGGTCGAACATGGATTCCCTTGTATGGAGGTCTACGGGAACTGGTGATGGACGAAGCTCACAAGTCTCGGTACTCAATCCACCCAGGTTCAGATAAGATGTATCACGATCTCAAAGTCCATTACTGGTGGCCGAACATGAAAGCTGACATTGCCACGTACGTAAGCAGATGCCTAACCTGTTCTAAGGTTAAGGTGGAGTATCAACGACCGTCTGGTCTACTCCAACAGCCAGAAATACCAGTATGGAAATGGGAGCAGATTTCCATGGACTTTATCACGAAACTCCCTCGGACTCCCAGTGGATGCGATACCATTTGGGTGATCGTGGACCGTTTAACGAAATCCGCACACTTCCTGGCAATCCGGGAGACTGATCGCATGGAAAAGTTGACTCGTATCTACCTCAGGGAAATAGTCTCTCGGCATGGTGTGCCAGTTTCCATTATCTCTGATCGTGACGCTCGATTCACTTCACACTTCTGGCAGTCCTTACAACGAGCACTAGGAACGCGGCTGGATATGAGCACCGCGTACCACCCCCAAACCGATGGCCAAAGTGAGCGTACGATCCAGACTCTAGAAGACATGTTACGTGCCTGCGTCATAGATTTCGGCAGTAGTTGGGAAACCCACTTACCGCTAGTCGAGTTTTCTTACAACAATAGCTACCACACATCGATCAAAGCTGCTCCATTTGAGGCACTTTATGGGCGTAAGTGCTGATCACCTATCTGTTGGGCAGAAGTTGGGGAAAGTCAACTCACCGGCCCTGAACTTGTGCACGAGACGACTGAGAAGATCGTGCAAATCCGTAACCGTATGGCAGCAGCCCGTGACCGACAGAAAAGCTACGCTGACAAGCGTCGCCGACCGTTGGAATTCCAAATAGGTGACAAGGTGCTTTTGAAAGTGTCACCTTGGAAGGGTGTGATTCGTTTCGGGAGACGCGGGAAACTGAGCCCTAGGTACGTGGGACCGTTTGAGGTTGTCAAACGGGTTGGCCCCGTAGCCTACCAATTGAACCTACCCGAAGAACTCCGTGGAGTACACAATGTGTTCCACGTCTCCAACTTGAGGAAATGCCTTGCCGACGAAACTCTTATCGTCCCGTTAGACGAGATACACGTGGATGAACAACTACATTTCGTCAAGGAACCGGTGGAAGTCATGGACCGAGAGGTCAAGACGCTCAAACATAGTCGTATCCCTATCGTCAAAATCCGTTGGAACTCGAAGCGTGGACCAGAATTTACCTGGGAACGCGAGGATCAGATGAAGAGGAAGTACCCTCAACTGTTCCAAAACCAGCCATCCACCTCTTAGATACACAGGTACTCTATTCCACATCACGAACTGTTGAGTCTTGTACTACCCCGTAAAAACCACGTGACATGATGTACTAATTTTCGGGACGAAAATTCCTGCAACAAGGGGATGATGTGACACCCCGTAATTTCAGATTAACATTTTTCCAAAATCGTTGTCGTTAACATATACCCGTACACGCAAATACTCGAAACGTATACAAACACCGCCACAGACATCGTTAAACAAATTATTATAAGAATACTAACGCGGGTGTTTGTAGGGAATTCACATAAACGAGATCACCTAAGGAATCCTATTAATTAATAGAGCTCGCTCGTCTAAGTCGTTATCAACCGAAACAAATTCGGGAACTCGGTACCTAAGTACAGGGACTAAACCTGTTAATTGGCAAACTGGGCTGGGTATAAATACCCACCCACCAGCCAAACACTCCCATTTTCCCTGCTCTCTTTCTCTCCATCGCTCCTTCACCTCCGATTGTTCATCCTAGCACCCAAAACCACCCGATTGAGCTCGTTTTTGCCGGATTAAGCCACGCAACAGCTAAAGAATCACGATCCCAGCAGATAGGCGACCATTTCCATCTGTTTTGACACCCGTTTCACTGCTGCAAGTATGAAATTCGGGTGTTCGGGTTCAACCCGAATGCATGTGGTCGTGGGGGTGCGTGTGAGGTCAATCAGAGTGTGCATTACCCTTAGACATGTTAGGAGAGTGTTTCTGGAAGTCTTGATTGTGATAAAACCGAGCACGGAACAGCCGAAGGCCGTTCGACCTGCCCAGCAGTCGCGATCTGCTGCAGTCCGCGACTGGGCCAACCGTGCGACTGAGACGTGCGATTGGTTCCTTCGCGCGATTGATCGGGGTGACTGGGATGAAACGTGCGAGTGAATGGTGCGATTGAGTCAGCCGAATGAATGTGTGCGATTGAGTCAGCCGAATGAAGGTGTGCGACTGGGTATCACCCGACTGAAGGACCAACCGCACGAATGAAGGTTCATTCGCGCGATTGGAAGTTGATTCGGGTGATTGGGGAATGTGTGGTACGACTGAACGCTGAGTCGCATGAATGAGGGTTCAATCGTACGAGGGAACTTGATTCGTACGATTGAAGGCCTATTCGTGCGAATGAAGTGTCCAGTTGTGCGTCTAGCCTTGTTATGCGATTGGAGTCATTTTGATGTGAATCCTTCTGGTGTGCGATGTGTCTATCGTGCGACGACAAGTTAACAACAATAAAGTGTCATTTCTTGACCACAAAGATTAAAGTCAACGCAATCAACAAGCACATACTTTTCAACCAAAAACAACGTAACTGTTTACAAATATCAACAACTCATTAGAAGTCCACATGAAGTCTAATATGTCTATGACTGCTTGTGTATGTGACACCCACGACCGAACCCATGCGACCCGACTCAACTAAACATGTCTAGTAACGCTAAACACAACATTAACGTTTAACACAACTGTCAATAGGTGTTTGACAGCGCATCGTAAACAACACTTGGGAAAAACTTTCATCCTATGCACTTGCTACATCATCGGTGAGTTTCACGGCCCCTTTTTACATCTCTTTCCATTTGGGGGAGAAAACATGCAAAACACATTTACATTAATGGTTGTAGTAATATTGATATCGCTTGTTACGTTAGTGCAACACACTCATGTCCCCACACACTCGAACCGTTAGTAATGGGATTAGCGAGGTAATTTTGAGTAGTACTACTGGGTCTGACAAACCCCGCCCGGGCTAGTCGCGCTAGCTTGATTGGAGGTCAAACGGGCGCACAATTGACCTAACATACGATTGCCACGGTCGGTTAAGACGTGGAACACCCCGTCATGGTCTGATGAGACATGACGGAACACATACGATTGCCACGGTCGGTCAAGACGTGGAACTTACGATTGCCACGGTCGGTTAAGGCGTGGAACTTGCGCTTCTCACGGTCGGTAGAGACGTGGAGAACACACATTGGGACGTAAACAGTCAGCTTCGGTTCGAAACGCTAAGTAACAAGAACAAGGCTAGCTACCTAACGATATGCTTTATGTACTAAACCATTGAAACGCATAACATGGAAACGCTTACGAATACATTTCTTGTTAAATTAAACCTGTGAACTCACCAACTTTATGTTGACACATTTTAGCATGTTTTCTCAGGTCACAGGAACGCATAAGCTTTTGAGGCACGCTTCAGGAAATGCACTCAGGACATGCATACATCTAGTTTATTTTCAGCATTGAACATTTTGTATAAACATGGCTATTGTAATAGTACCGTAATGGATTCACAAACTATGTAAACGCTTCCGCATTTTGTAAAACTCTGTTTATGTTCTTTTGAATGAAGTTAAGTGTATGCTTTAAATTCATATAGTGTCGTTCGATATGACTGTGTCTGAGATCCTGGTATGTCACACGCCTAGCGGTAAAACCCCGTTCGTGGAAATTGAGGGTGTGACAAATAACATTAATAATAATAATAATAACAATAATAAAGTCCAGGGGTGATTCTTGTAAATTTTGAAACTTAAAATGAAAGTTTCTAACATAAAATGTCAAAACTAAAACCGCAGGGACCATTTCTGTAAATTGTTAAAACCCAAACCATTTCCCCCGTCGCCCCTTTCTCCGGCCACCGTCTCCGGCTAACTCTCCGGCGAATTCAAACGCCCAAATTTCCGCGTTTTCATTCGAATTAAAGCTTTCGACAGCCTCACGACCAAGATTCGAACACAAGGACCCACACAATTTGAAAAATGAGCTCATTTACGCGTGCAAGAACCGAACCCGCTCACCTCTTTCAAAATCAAATCGAATGGAGATCGTTCCGCTCGAATTACCCCCTATAAATAGAGGGCAAACGATCCTTGACATTCACACAAACTTTCTGTAATATCAATTTGATCAAACACACACCTATACATCGAATTCGATCATCGTCTTCATCGTGAACCTGCAACCCAGTCGAAACCCATCCCCCAGCCGATTTAATTCGAAATTGACAAGGGGCTTTTGGTCCAGTACACCAATCGAAGCTTCACACTGAATCAATTAGATTATCATCCACGATTCACCCTCGTTCGATCATTGTGCAAGCCGCGACTTGTTCTTCGAAGGGTGTACCTTCAATCGAACATCAAACAGGTAAATTATACACATATACATGAGCGTTTAACCATGGGGAGCAAATGCCCCATGGTTAATTGGGTTAACAAACACGAATTGGTAATCAATTTGATCGATTTTGAAACTAGGGTTCATGGATTTGGGGAGTTTCCTTAAATCTGTTTAAAACAATTTAAAACAGAACCTAATCGCGGCTGAGGCCTTTGGTTCACTGGTTCTGTGCTTGCTTTCAAACCAAGAGGTCCCGGTTTCGAACTCGGGCAACCCTACATTATTTTTTTAGGGCTTTTTAGCCTTTAAAAAAATATATATAAATGTCTAAAAATTATAAAAATAAGTTTTATAAACTTTAAATATTTTTTCTTCACATCAAACAAATTTCTGAAAATTTATTTCTTATAATATCTTAATATTTTATTTTATTTTATTAAAACAAATAATAAAACTAGTTAAATAATTTATAAGATAGACTTTAAAAGTTGTTTATTTTAACAAAATATTACAATTGGATTATTTTCTTGTTTTAGTTTACTAATTATTATTTGTTTCAAATAATAAATAATTATTTGTCTCAAATAATAAATAATAAAAGTTTTATCATGATAATTGTAAAAATTATATATTTTATAACTTCATAAATTATTCTAAAATATTATTCTCTTATAAAATATACTAACTAAAGGTTAGATTAATAATTTGTTATTAATCAAAACGTTACTCCAATTAATTTTAAATAATTATAAAGTTTTATATATATTAAACCTTATCAATTTTTATACTTAAATTCATTCCTAAAATACTTAAACACACATAGAAAATTCTACTAATGGATCAAAATGCGAATAATTACTTTATAAATTTATTTACTCGACAAAACCCCATAATTCCAATTGAAACCCTAGTTCACGTCTAATTGTTAATCTTATTATCATACTTTAATCTTGTAATAAATATGTTTAGCTGCCTTGTAAAAGAATTCGTTGGAACATCGTTTAATCCTTATTATCACCTTATACACCTATACATCAAGTGAGTATTTCTATTCCCCTTTTCTTATTTTCACACTTTAGGGTGAAACATGTTAACTTATACCATTGCACTTATAAACTTATTCGAGACTTGTAAACTTATGGCAATTTACTTGTGAGTTGTGGTTAGTTGAACTTTTGTGGTTACCATGTTATGACATTATATGTACAATCATTAACTATTGCTAGCCCAGCGAAGTCATAGATCTATGGATAAGACAAGCCTGCTTGGTTGATCCAAGTACACTTAGCTGATCGTATATACTTTTAACGTTAATAGAATATTAACGTCGTTTGATACTTGTAAAACATTGTCGAGGTTTGATTGTTGCATTGTTCATAACATCCCTAATCACTTTATTCACTAACTTATAACTTGAATTACCATCTTTTATATACTTATGTATTAAAAACTGTGGAATGCTCACCAATATTTTTATGTTGACCTTTTATTTTTAACACGTTTCAGGTTACTCTTCGAAGCTTATCACACTTAGGATTGGACTTAGAGAAATAAACGAATGATCTGGATACTTTTATACTTGTATTCTGGATGTATCTTTGTTTGAACATTTACTTATATTGTTACAATTGAATCTTGATTAATATATTTGGACTAATAATAGCGTTATGTGGCTGTGAACAATCGTAATTCCTCACACCTCGACGTTTCCGCCGTCAAGGTTGGGGTGTGACAAATGTGATATACAAAGAAGTATTTAAACAATTGTAATCAGTATTTGTATATTTCTTTTTATCATATTTTATGCCATATATATATATATATAATTTATTTGTTAACATATTTATTTAATTTTTATTTTTTTATATATTATCTATAATTAATATGTTTTATATATATTTTTTAACTCGTGTAAAACACGGGCTTTTAGGCTACTATATGATAAAACAAAATAGATTAGTCACTTGTGAACATATTAACACATCATTGACACAAGTCAAATTTTTTTAACCAATATTGACACTTGGCAACATGTTTTTTTTTAATTTTTAAGCCAATGTTTGAAATTCTTATTTATATAACAAATTAACAACTTAAACCATATTTTAAGGAATAACCATTATCTTGTTCAAAAGAAAAGTAATACTCGAATATCATAAGATACAATCTCTGTATTTTATACTTACGATTTATAAGTTTATTTTAAAAATAACGATAATGTAAGAATAGTTATCTAAATTAGTTTGACAAGATATAAAAAACTTCAAATAGTAATTAACAAATTATAACCTATTTTAAGCAATGAGGATAATTATTTTCAGAAAGTAAACAATTTTAGGAACTCATTGAAAAAAATAACATAATTTATGTTAAGATGTAAAAATTCATTTCATTAACATAAATAATTGTCAAATATCATTCTAAAAATAAAAAAGTTTTTGAAACTAATTAAAAGTTATATTGCAATTTATAATTTTGATTCAAAAATAAGGGTACAAATTTTATATCTTACATATATATATATATATGTTATTAATATTAATATATTATTTATTCAATACGTGTGATACACATATATATAGTCTAGTAGTATATATACATAAATTTTACATAAATATCATTTATAATGAATGGTTTTCTTGATTTTGCAAGGCATGAGAGTGGTGCATCAATGCCGGAGACGAGGTGGTTGTTTCTAAACACACACCCGACTTCTGAACTCCCTTGAGCCTACAAGAGAGTATATGGAACGACCAAATGGTATATCAAGCTTATTATTTATTAATAGACTTTAAACTAGTTTTTCAATTGTGAAGAATAAGAAAAACCCTAGTTACTCTTGTTCATCCATGTGTTCTTCAATCGTCTCCGGCTTCAAATTAACCTATTGAAGTTATTAAAAGAATCTTAATTTGAAATAATGCGTATAATATGATCATGTTATTAAAAGTATTAGAGCAGTGAAAATTCAGCACTAGTCTTCAACCACTTCCATCTTGAGTAATAAATTTTAAAACATGATCATATTTTATGCATTATTTCAACTTAAGATTATTTTAATAACTTTAACAGATTAACCAAAGTCGAAAACGATTTAAGAACACAAGGACACATTGAATCCCTTGGGTTTTGTTCTTGTTCTTTTTCATCATTAGAAACTAGTTTAGAGTCTATGATAAACTAGTTTTTGATGATAAGTTTTAATATACCGTTTAATGGTTCCACATACTCTCTTGTGGGCTCGTGAGAGTTTAGAACTCAATTCCACACGAGAAAATGACAAAAATTTCGTTAAAATTTTGAAATGTGATGGGAATTTGGATGCAACTGAATTGGTTTATGAATTTGGGAAGTGAAACTGAACTATCTTGGATATTCATGTGTCTTTGTGATGATACCACTTTATACATGAATTAAGAAGCTAAAAAAAGAAAGAGGGTGTCAGGTGCACAAAACCCAAGACGCTTTTTATTATAAATAATAATATATAAAAAATACAACTTTTGTTGTTTTAGTATTAAACAATTAAAATAAATGGTGGGGCGAGCCGGGTCACCGGCGCTGTTTGTGTTCGCGGGCGTGGGTGACCTTTCGCCAATGGATTTACCCGGGTGGCCGGGCTTAAAAATTATTCGTTGACCGTTCAAAAAAAATGAATGGTTTTGGGGTTTTTTTCCGGCTACCGACATATTTTGTGCTTTGGCATACCTACCAGCAGGCGCTGGGTGGAGTCCCACCTTGATCGGTTGTTATTATTTTTTGAGTTAATTACATGAATTGTCCATATAGAAGATCAATTTTCAAATTTGATCTCTAAGTATCATTTATTACATATATAGTCACAAAAGGTTGCAAGAATGTGGCAAAATTGTGGCTAGGTTGGATGTTCGTTAAATTGTTCCAATAAGTTAATGTGTAATTACATATATACCCTTGTTTCGAATAGTTGATTAGCATTTTAAAAGGTAAAACTATAAAAGGTAAAACTATAAGCCCCAACCCCATTATCTTTTCACCTAGATAGAGAAGTTGAAGTTAAGATTGTTCCACAACGTGAACAGAATTTATTTGTGAAGGTTTTAAACTTTGTTGTGGTATCAAGTTGCGAGTTTCAGGTAAAGGTGGTGGTATGATTGAAGGTTTTAACTAAGTTGATCTAAGACTCGCGTGTTGTGATGAACTTGTCAAGCGGGTAAAAATAAACGTAAAAACGTTGAAACACACATGCATGTTTGCGTCGTATTAAGTCACAAAATTTAGAACGAAACATAAAGCGAAACGTAAAAATGTTGAACTACACATGCATATTGCGCTGTGTTAAATTGCAAAACTTAAAATGAAACATATAACATAAGTTTATAAAAAATAAAAGTTTTGGGTTAAAATTGTAAGTACAAAAGTTGTGAGGTCAAATTGGGAAAGATAAAAACTTTTGTGTTAAAAGTAAAAACTTAATCTTTGTGAGGTTTAATTGTAAAGATGAAAAGTTTGGGTTAAAACTAAAAATTATTTTTTATAAAACACATAAGCATAAGATACAATATCATAAAATAGTTGAAAATTAGTATATTATAAATATACATATGTTGAGCAATTTCATTCATTTGACACTTTTGGTAAATTTAAAACCTTTTTTGAATTTTTTGTTTACGTTGAAGTATAACCCATACAACGTGTTTGTTTGTTCGTGTTTTCATTTCAGGCCTGTAGCGTCATTTTCCACGTGTGTAGGAAATTCATATATTGGTCATATGATGTATTAACTAGGGGCAATTGCATATTTTCCCCTTTAAACCTGTAAAATTATATATATTCACAAATCATGTTTAAAAAGAATTGTACGTTATGCATTAAAACTTGTGATTTGTAGAAATATGTATTTTTGATGGAGAGTGGGATATATGTAATTCTATTATTTTTGTATAAGAAGTTCCTAAATTAAAAATGATAAAAAATTACTTAATATTCACAATGTCATAAGAAAAGAATAAATCAACTGCTATTTAATAAAATTAGAAATAAAATTAGAAATAAAAATTATATTTTTTTATTAAACAGCTTAAATCATAGAAAACTAAATAAAAAATTTTATGTGTGCATAAATATCATTATATAATTTGTCTTGACTTTGTTTCACCTACGGATACTACGACACGACTCGAACATAACATGGAAAAAAATTTGTTCTCGGTAGGCTAACACAACTAGTTTATTAAACAGGTTAACCCAAACATAACCCGCATAGTTAGTGGATTAACTTGTTAACTTGTTTAAGAATATGCAATATATTTAAAATGTAGATTTAGAAATGAAAAGTATTAAAATTTAAATAATTTGATTCTTAAATCTTTCATGTAACAGTTAACTAGAAGTGTTCCATATTCGAATTGCTTTTGAAAAACTCAAAAGTCGATATAATTCGATCCGGTAATTATCATTTCGTTTTCGACTCGATTAGAAGGTTTTCAAGGAATTCGAATGAAATTTCGAATTTGTGATTTTATATTTGAAAATTGAATTAAAATATACATATAGTTTTTAATATATACATATAATATGGTTATTTATTTTAAACATATATAAATGAAATAAAAACATATAATTGAATAAAAGTATTAAACATATAATGAAATAAAAACGTAATTTTTTATTCAATTATATGTTTCTTTAAATTTACGTTTCTAATTTCTTAACCTTGTTTTCTTCTTTATACATCAAAAGTTATTAGTTTTGAAAATAAAAACTAAAATTACTTTTTTTTGATAAATTCCAGTTTAATTCGTATTTGACAATCAAATTCAAATTGAATTTGAATCAGTCGAATCTAAATTCGAATCTAATTCGAATCTAGTTTCAAAGAAACAATTTATAAATCTATATCTATATCTATATTATAATACTAAAAGAGTAACTTAGTATGACACTTGACACATTTCTAGGCACCCTAAGTTTATTTTTCCCGTTTCTCTCTCCTCTTAAATAATTATCTAAATTAAAAAATATTAAATAAAATATTAAATAATTTTAATTCTTTTTAGATTAAAATTTTTAATAAATTAAGAAAGATGACTTTTTATTAATATTATTTTTAGAAAACAATTTTTTATACAATTATATTTTTTAAAGCATCTAACTTTTTTTATAATAGAAAATATTTTAAAATTGGTATTTGTAAAATGTAATTTTTTTATAAACTAAAAATAATTAAAATTAGAAGTTATAATAATAAACTTTAAAAATAACATTTTTAATACAGTTTGTTTTGAAAAAAAAATGTTTAACTTTTTCAGGAAAGAAAGTTTAAAAACAAAAGTTTAAAAATTGATATCGGTATTTTATTACTTATAGTTATTACTCATATGTAATTTTAATCATATCTTATTTTATATTATCATTTTATGCTTCATAAAATTTTATTGTATTTAATATTTTATTTTCAACATGTATAATATACGGGTTTACTAAAGTTAATATTAAATAAATAATAATCAATAACTTATCAGAGATATTATAAACATTTATAGACCGATCCAACTCGATTCAATATTACATCTCTATATTTGATTGCAGGGTCAAATTAATTCGAAATTGATCTAATTATTGCACATAACTTTTTAGTGTATATTATTCAAATCTTAATTTCTTCATACTAATATACTCACGCCCACTCAATATTTAACTCACGATTTGACCCGTCAAAAGTATTCCTTTTATGTCTAACAGAAGACAATTTTCTTTGACTTTATATTTCACTATAAAAATAAATAAAAATTAATGTCAATCTCTGTCAAGTGTCAGTTTATACTTGAAAGAGCCTATTCTTACGCATGACCAGCTTTATGACATCTTGTCACAAGTTAAGTGTAAAGATGTGTAAAGTCCAGAATCCGATCGAACTCACTTCGTTTGATAGTTGCACTTGATAAAACGCGAAAACGGGTGCGTACTCTAATCGTATCAACCGAGAGAACAAGATATTAAGCACAAAATCATTGTAATTCAAATGTATACATAATGTCGAATGATTACAATGATAATCGATACAAGATCGATCTCACCCGAAGGTGAAAAATCACAAAAGTGATTTGCTCAAATGAGCGAATAAAACACACACTAAGTTTGAAGCTCTCTCGGTTGTGAAAATGTTGCACACCTTCAACTGAGCTCGCATGCGCATATATATACATGCATTGAACAATTCGCATGCATGTGATTCCAACCACACTTTTCGCATGCATGCGAAAAGGATCCCTTTCGCATCCCTATCTCGCATGCATATGCGACTCGCCTGCCTGCCTTTCGCATGGATGCAATTTGTATACCTTTCGCATCACTATTTCGTATGCATATGCGACTCGCTTGCCTTTCTGCCATTCGCATGCATGCATATTCGCATGCATGCGAGTTTGCTTTCTGTCGCATGAATGAATGCAGCTTCTTCTTGCATGCATTGTTTCCAACATGCATGTAATCACATGTACTCCAAGTTGTTCATCTCTTAACTATAGTGTAATCCAAAATGTTTGATCCTTACAATCTCCCCCTTGGATTATGCTATAGTTTTGAGTTCTTCAATCTTCAACAAAACCTTTCTAATAAAGGTTCTCGCACTTGCGGACATAGAATCAGATTCAACAACTTTTGATCTTCAAAACTTTTGTTTTGAGATGAACTTGTGTGTGTGTCTCGGTTTCGGATTGAATATTGATGAAACCGGATAAACTTTCAACTTGTTTAACGTCCTCGAACGGAAGATCGCGGAATAATGATCCGTTGTATCAAGAGCAACAACTTGCTCTGATACCAAATGTAAAGTCCAGAATCCGATCGAACTCACTTCGTTTGATAGTTGCACTTGATAAAACGCGAAGACTGATGCGTACTCTAATCGTATCAACCGAGAGAACAAGATATTAAGCACAAAATCATTGTAATTCAAATGTATACATAATGTCGAATGATTACAATGATAATCGATACAAGATCGATCTCACCCGAAGGTGGAAAATCACAAAAGTGACCTGCTCAAATGAGCGAATAAAACACACACTAAGTTTGAAGCTCTCTCGGTTGTGAAAATGTTGCACACCTTCAACTGAGCTCCCATGCGCATATATATACATGCATTGAACAATTTGCATGCATGTGATTCCAACCACACTTTTCGCATGCATGGGAAAAGGATCCCTTTCGCATCCCTATCTCGCATGCATATGCGACTCGCCTGCCTGCCTTTCGCATGGATGCAATTTGTATACCGTTCGCATCACTGTTTCGCATGCATATGCGACTCGCTTGCCTTTCTGCCATTCGCATGCATGCATATTCGCATGCATGCGAGTTTGCTTTCTGTCGCATGAATGAATGCAGCTTCTTCTTGCATGCATTGTTTCCAACATGAATGTAATCGCATGTACTCCAAGTTGGTCATCTCTTAACTATAGTGTAATCCAAAATGTTTGATCCTTACAAGATGGATTGAAGTGTGTAAACCTACTAGTATTACTATAAAAGTAGTTTACAAAGATGTTTTTTGCTCATTTGTGACCTTATAATCAAAAGTTGTTATGTCTTATTTAATATATAACACACTTGATTTTATTTTTATTTTTACGTTATTTAATAATTAACACTTCATACTTCCGTATAATACACGGGTAGCTAAAGCTACTATTCGAATAATTTGATTCGATTATTCGAGAATTGATCTGTTGAACACACCTACGGTTAACAACAAAAATATAAATTAATTTTGAATTTTGAATATTTTTTGTCACACCCCAACCTTGACGGCGGAAACGTCGAGATGTGAGAGTTAAGATCGTTCACAGCCACATAACGTTATTATTAAATCCAAATATATTATTTATAGGTTTCAAAAGTAACATTACAAACATAAGTCTCAAATAAAGAAATTAACAAATATAATAAGAGGTATAACAAGCTCATTCATTTATTTAACTAGGTCCATTCCTATGTATGAACAAGCTTCAAAAGTGACGATCAAACTTGAGTATTTCCTGAAATATGTTAAAAATAAAAGGTCAACAATAATGTTGGTGAGATTTCCATAGTTTTCAATACATAAGTATATAAAAGATGGCAATTCATGTTGTAAATTAAAGAACAAAGTAACTAGAGATGTAAAACAGAATGCACAATCAAACCTTGACAAAGTTTTACAAGTCTCAAACGTTTATAAGTATATACGATTAGTTAAGTGTACTTGGATCAACCAAGCAGGCTTGTCAGGCCCATAGATCTATGACGTTGCCAGGCTAGCAATAGTTAATGATTGTACATATATTCGACATTACATGGTAGCTACAAGGTTCAACTAACCACAACACACAAGTAAATTGCCATAAGTTTACAAAAATCAAACGTTTACAAGTGCAATGATTATAACGTAACATGTTTCACCCCAAAGTGTGAAAATATGAAAAAAGGGTATAGAAATACTCACTTGGTCTAAATAAGATGATAGTAAGAATTGAACGATGTTCCAATAAATTCCTTTATAATTTAACCTAAGATTTGGTGTCTTAGGATTAGGATAAATATATGATTTAAAAGTAACATGAATTAGGGTTTCATTTAGAAATTGGGGGTTTTAAATAACTAAATCAAATAAAACAAACGATTATGTTTTGGTTCAATAAAGATGAAATAAATTAATTAAGATTAAGAATGATAATAAATGGTTCAATAATCTAATTTATAATAAAGATTGAGTATAATGTGTGAAAAAAAATAATTAACTTAATAATTAATTATTTAAAATTTGATAAATATAATTGAATACTTATTTAAATGACTTGCAAGATAACTTATAATTATTTAATCATTTTATAATTTTAAACCTTTAAATGATTTTATAATATTCAAAACTTTAAAACAAGAATAAAGGATAATAGAAAATTATATTGTTTTATTAGTTTCAAGAGTTTAAATAAAAGTTAAAGAATAAATTTATTAGCTGTGTACGATATAACATTTTTAGCATTTAGATTACATGAAAGAATTAATAATGTTTTATAACCCCTGTTATTCTTAAAATAAATAAATAAATAAATAAATAAATTTAAAACCATAAGTTTTAAAACCCTTAAATTTAATTTAATAATTTTCTAAAATATCTTAGTTAAAGAAATAATTTTTATTCTGATTTTATAACATGATAATAATTTTCTGAATTATAAAATGTTAGCAAAACTAATTTAAAAACAAAAATGGTGGAGGCCTGGTTCGAACCCGTGACCTCTTAGTCATAATCTATGTTAATTACCAGTTGGGCTGCAAGCAACTCTGGTTGAAAGCCCCATTATAATGTTTAAAAGTATACATTTCAAAATCCCCCAATTCACAAGAACCCTAGATTCGATTTGAATCAAATTGAACATGAATTCGAAGTTGTTAACGAAATCTAACTTAGGGCTTTTAATCCCCAAGTGTAATCGAGTGTGTGTATGGGTTTAACTTACTCGATTGCGAACGAATCGATGTGATTTAGCTTGGTACACCTTCGGTCCCACTCGCGAAGAACAATGGATTCAAATCGAAGTTGTGATAACCTTTTTAAGCAATTGAAAGTACAGAGAGTTTAAAGGACTCAAATGGAACGATTCCCCTCTATTATATAGTTCCAATTTGGACGTTTTCATGTTGAATGAGTTCCGAATGAGGTTCGGGTGCTTCGGTTATAATCAGACGATTAATTGATGGTTTAACTCAAAATAAACTGCGCATTAAGCTTTGCAATGATCATTCGAGCGTTTCTAGTTGATTAATTTGATTACCAACATTATTTGGGAGTTGAAACGAATTTAGTTTTTCGATGGTTCGGTTTCGAATTCGAGGATGACAATAAACCGAGGTTAAAGACTAATTAATGTGCTCCATCATGTTTGAAACGAGTTCCCGAGAGTTTTGGTATGGTTTGCCTTGAAAACGAAACAAAAATAGCTGTTTTTGGGGCTGGTCGGAGCCGCGGCCGGCAGTGGCCGGCAGTGGTCGGCTCCTGCCGGAGTTACGGGGAAGAAGGGGAAAAAAGGGGTATGTTTTGTAATTTACAGCTTTAGTCCCTGTGGTTTAGTTTTAGTTTAATTGATTCTAAAGTTTTAGTTTTAGTTTTAATTAAATTACAGTTTAGTCCCTGGGGTTTTAAGGATTTATTATTTTATGTAGAAACTAATTAATTATGAGTTTTAACATAATAAAACTTATATTTATTTACAAGATTACCCTTAATATGTTTATTATTATTATTATCATCATTATTATTACTAATATTATTATTATCTATCATTATATTCATTTTAATAAATGGACTATTACCTTCAAACTATAAATGAACATAAGCAACCCATAAGTTTTATAATTGGCAACACTGATCCTTATAAGAATTAGCGAAACTAACCAAAAATTTCATGATGTTACATTTTTCATGTACTCTTTACTTCCTAACATTTTTAATTTATGAGAAAAGTTCAAATACAAAGGGAACATTATGTAAAAAGTGTGAGAAGCAATCGGTGAGTGACATGTGGCATATTTTTTAAAATGGAAGGAGGGGTATTTTAGGAAATCTAATTTATTAAGATGAAGGTGTGGGATATATTGACTTTTTCTGTACGATTGAGGTTTTCAAACGATCAAACGGTCGAATTCATCTTACATCAATTTCAATCGTTGAAGATTTAAACGTAAGAAGTTTCAGCTTACATCAATTTCAATCGTTAAAGATTCAAACGATCGAATTCATCTGTTGAAGATTGCTTTACATCAATTACTTCGCCGATGTCGACGATTGATCATCAGTTTGGTACGTATGAAGACGATTATATACTGTAATTGAAATAGTATGTTAATTTTCGCACCGTAATTTTGTCGTTTGGATCATCATTGTGTTTATACTGTCTGATTTCTGTGAATTTTGTTATTGATTGTCACACCCCAACCTTGACGGCGGAAACGTCGAGGTGTGAGCGTTAAGATCGTTCACAGCCACATAAGGCTAACCTTAAATGTAAATATTATTATCATAAGTTTTAAATGCAATTACAATCATAAGTTTCAACATAAAATAAGTCAAACAGAACAAAGCATAACATAGTCTTTTTGTTCTTTTAGCTAGGTCCAAATCTTAGATTATTGCAAGCTTCAAATAGTGACTTCAAACTTGGGCATTTCCTGAAACATGTTAAAAATACGGGTCAACTATAAAGTTGGTGAGTTTTCAAGGGTTTCACATACATAATATCCCATGGGTTTCAAGTAGCAATTCATGTCATAGGTTATGAGTTACCAAGTTTATAGAACACATATAGTACAATCAAACCTCGACTAGATTATATGTTTATATGATTGACTAAGTGTACTTGGTTCCCTAGTGCACAAGCATACGGCTCCTAGGAGTCGGCAATACATCGACTTTAGCACCAAATAGGCTTGTCAGGCCCAAAGATCTAAGACGTCACCAGGCTAGCAATAGTTAATGATTGTAAACAATATATGTAACTCATATAAGACTTACAATAACATAAATAACCATGACAAAATAAAAGTATGAATTGCATGTGCTTTTATAATATATAAACGTTTATAAGTGTATGTTGAATAATGTAACATGTTTCATCCCAAAACGATGTGAAATAGCATAAAAAGGGGGCAAGGAAACTCACATGATCAATAAGTATGAATATGACGACTAATAAGAATAATAATAGGCGTCGTTCCAACGTGAATCGTCACAAGGCACCTAAATATATATATACATTCACCAGGTTAAAGTTTTAGTAATAAGTTTAATGTTTTAACGTGAACTAGGGTTTTAGATGGAATTTTGGGTTTTAATAATTAAGTTAAATAGAAATAATATAATTGATTATGTTTTGATTCAGTAAAGATGTAATAAACCAATAATTAAGATTAAGAAGGATAATGATATTAAACACTTTAATTGTTTTGATAAAGATTAAATATAAAATGTGAAAAGAAATAATTAACTTAATAACTATTTATCCATTTAAACGATTTATAAAAATAATAATTTAAAATGATTTGAAACGAGTTATAAGGTTCATTATGGTTTAAAGAATTATAAAATTAATAATAAAGGGAAAAGAGTATAAGAATTTATTTTGATAATAACATGTGCGAAAAATTAATTTTTAAGATTAACTATTAATATATTAGACAAAATAATTAATTTTAATCAATTAGTTATTAATGTAGAATTCAAAATAATTAATCAAGTATTTATCTATTTGAAAATTATTAAAACATAAATTTATTTTGAGGTGACTTATATAATATTAAAACGTGTAATAAGTTTTATAAATATTTTACACTTTTAAAATCATTACAATTGTCTAAACTAAAATTTTAGAACTATTGAGTTATTTTCAAGAACTTAATAAAGTATTTATGAAAGTGTTTTATCAACTAAAATGATTTATATTTAAATTTAACCTTATTTTGAACTTTAAAAAATATAGTATTAATGCTTTTTAAAAATATATGCAGGTGCCCGGGTTCAAACCCGGGACCTCTTACGTATGAGTGGGGTGGTTTACCAGTAGGCTAGGAAGCCTTTCTGTTTAAAATCTATTTTTACTTTAAAAAACAATTTAAAGCAAAGATCCCCAATTTCCCCAAGAAACCTAAAATCAAGGATCGATCAAATTGAAGCCTGATTCGATTATGATAACGAGCGGAATCTTGGGGCTTTTATTCCCCAAGTGAAAACGAGTGGTTAGGTGTGCTTAATTACCTGTAAGTAGATGGCTTCGGTGTAGATTAGAAGAATTGAAGTTGCGACGATGGTAACTTCGATTCAATGAGGTAATGATGTTTTCAATCAAATTCGTTACACCCGAAGCTTCTATTGATGCATACGACTGAAAGCCCTCTGTCAAATTTGGTTTAGGAGGCACCAGAGTAGAGAATCGGTTGGTTGCAGGTCCGATGGTCTCGCGATAGTTTAGTCCGATTATTGTGTGTAGTTTAGACAGAATTGGGTGTGCATACAGTTTAGTAAAGTCTATATGATGGTTAACCCTCGTTTGTATTCGCATGATTGGATTCGTTTCATGTCGATTGATAGCCACATAATGAATGGATTTCGGTTTCGGTTGAAGGCTTTGAAAACCGCATTTAAGATCAATTAAATTGGTGTCACTGCGTTCGAACGGTTCCAAGAAACGATTGGGTTCATTTTCAGGTGTTAAGGATAGGTTTCGGGATGGTTTTGCCAGTCGCCGGAGCTCGGCCGAAGCCGGCCGGAGCTTTGCCGGAAAAACGGGGGTGATAAGGGGGAAAGGTTTGGGTTTTTAAATTAATTACACAAATGGTCCCTGCAATTTAATTCTCAACAATTTATGCACAAACATAATGTTTTAAGTTTCTAAATTGACAATTAGACCCCCTTGAACTTAATTAAGTTTTACTTTGTTAATTTTTATAACTTATTACTATCTTGTTATCATTATTGTTATTATTATTATTACTTTTATTATTATTATTATTATAATTATTATTATAATTATTATTATTATTATTATTATTATTATTATTATTATTATTAACATTATTATTATAAGTAGTAGTATTACTACTATTGTTATCATCATTAACATTACAATTTATTATTATTATTAACATTTTTATTTGTATAATTATTATTATTATATTTTTTATCTTTCAATTTAATAGTTATACCATTAAGTTTTACATTAAAAATTAATGGCCCATAAACAAATAAGCATAAATAACCCTCAAATTTCATAAAAGGCATAAATATACCCTACGTAAACAAATGATGGTAACTTTACAATAACGGAAAAATATGAGATGTTACGGTCTCCCCAACTTAAAAGAATTTCGTCCCGAAATTAAGAATGAAACTTAAACGAACAGGAGGCTTATGATGAAAGATAAGTATGCTAACAGACAGTGATTGGCGTTTGATTACGGGTGAAAAGCGAAAGTTATCAGCAAACTAAATCTTTAGGATTTGACACATGAAACGTTGGAAAACGATGATGAGTTCCTGAGATATATTAGACTTTAAGGGATAAATTGATGATAAACTTTATCGATCTTTATATCCGCATTGAGATGAAGGTAATAACGAGTCCCGTAAGTCACAATCATGATAGAGATTTAGAGGTTTTCAAGATAAGGAGTTCGAAGATGGTCCGAGAAATGACACAATAATAGGAATTGCATTGATCAACGAAGACAGCGTTTTTGATTGGATTAAAATTTGAATAATTCAGGATATTGCTGATAAAGACAATCACAAATAGCTTTCCAAGTACGGCTTGCACACGCGGTTCATCAAACCCATGAACACAGCCGAAACGTTTGTATGACTAGAAAGACATGAACCTAGATTGATAAAGATTTTATTTGGTGGGATAGATGGTTTTAGAAGTGCTATCATCGTGCAATTAGGTTTTGATAATAACTCAGAATGAAGGTCGATAAGTAAGAATTAAAAGGTTCCATAAAGCTAGATCAAATGTCGGGTGAAAACATAAATACATGAGAGAAGGAATTGATTTAAAATTAAATGTTCCAGGCTTGGAACTAAAATTAACCTAAGGTGTCAAAGACCTCTTTTGAGTTCAGGAATCACGCTTTAGCTTGACTGGCTGGAACACCATCATCGGCAAATTAGATAACGGTGTTTACCCTTCAAGTTATTACATGTTTCTTGTCAATTGAAGTCTTAAAAACCTTGGTAAATTTGAGATCAAGGAATGGGAACAGTCATCAAGATGTGGTTATCACTCCTAGCTTGATGATGTATTTCCCAAAGTATGACTCTTAACTACCAAGCGAGAGCTTGACCCTAACTCATTATTAAGGATCCACAAGAATAAAATGAGGTAACTTACCATTAAGGTAAGGATAATCACTCCTATCTTAATGGTGAAGTTTTATAGAAACAGAATATAGCAACATGAAAGGCTTCATCAAAGTACAGAATTCACTCCTACTTTGATGAGGTCATTTCATTTGAGGAAAGTACTATCCATAAAATTTTAAACGGGTGAAATTATCATCAAGGTATGGATTTCACGCCTATCTTGATGATTGAATTTCATGATAACAAGAAAACAATCGAGAACTGACATTTGTCACCCAAAGTACGGGATTCAATCCTATTTTGGTGATGTCATTTCATTCGTGAAATACGAGTTCCAAGGAAAATGATGGAAATCTGTCCTCAAAACAAGGAAATCACCCGAACTCAGAGGACGAGATTTCATAAAACACACAATAGAAAAGTTGAAAATCATCATCGAGGTACGAAATTCACTCCTATTTTAAGGAGGTACTTTTATTGATGAAATACGAATTTCACAAGAACAAGAGGAAGAAATGGTCATCAATGTAAGGAATTCACTCTTGTCTTGATGATGCAATTTCATAAGAACAATAGCGACGAATGGAAAATCATCACCAAAGTAAAGGATTCACCCCTGTTTTGATGAGATATGTTCATTTAGAAGGTACGAGCATCTTTAGTCATAAGTTGACTTGCAGACTCCTGCATTGCCTACTGTGCAAACGGTTAAAAGATTTTACAAAGCTCGAATTAGCAAACGAAAAGAATATCGACTAGAAATTCAGAAACTTCAGATTACATCAATGTAACATTAACAGGTCTAGAAAATCGAGCATGCTAGGATTAGGGTTAAAGTTCGGGATAACGGAGTCAATTGCGATAGGTTCTCAAATCTTGAAGGGTTTAAATCAGGAAAACAAGATCAATGACGAATGTGATTCAATACAACAATAAGATGTAAACATTCGGTTCGAAATAACAGGGAAATGCGTTGACTTCTCAGGGTGTTACGTCAGCCACAAATTTACGGATAACATGCGTACCTATAAACGAACACGCATCTCATGAGTTCCAGGTCAGATAAACAGATCCAACGGTCGAATCAGATTTATGTGTATACCTTGCCTAGACAAGGTATCCCGAGATGCAGGTATTCCACCTTTAGGCATTGCATGATTTCAGTTGTAGGACACACTTTAAGGACATTTGAGAACCCTAAGTATCAATTTTAAGTTTTGAAAACCATTCGGTTTAGACGACCAATATCTTTAGATATATTATGATCCATGTACACGTTGGCCAAGGTATATAGTTAGTTACATAAGGCGCACAACGTATAACGATGTTTAAACGTAGGAATTGAGGAGTATAACGAGTTCAGTATTAACGGGAACACATCGTGAGATAGGAATAAGAAGATATTAGAGTTTTGATGATAAACCAGTCCAAGGAATCAAGGATTTTTGATATTTTAAATATAAATCGGATGGTTCCATTTAGTAACGCATTACCATTTGGAAACGTTGACACGTCAAGGTAAACTGACCCATTTGCCATAGAAACTTGTGTATGTTGACCATAGTTTATCACTCATCCCAGAAATCCCCAGGTAAGCATAACAGGTCTCGCAATGAGATTTATATGATATGCTTGCCTTAGCCTGAAGGCCTTTTGCCAGGAAATCCAGAATACAGGTGTCTATGTGTCACACAAATTTCTTAGGTTCGTGAAATCAAACCGTTAATGAGATTTGTATAGATTAGACATAGAGTCTAAGGTATTAAACCCACGATAAATAGTGTAGATTCCACACATCGTCGAGAATAAGTTTAAGAGGTTTCATTTGTCGGGGAGAGTCAAAGAGTCAAGGATAAGTTTAGGGAGACAAGTAACCAAGTTTATATAATTATAAGGCACACCTATACTAAGACATCAAGTTGCACATAAGAAGGCATAGCATCATGTAGCATGCAAACCATATATGTATATTTACAAGAATATAAATATTATCCTATAAGGTTCATGCATAAGCTATAGTCTAGGTCACCATTTCTAATAACCTAAATCCCTATAGTTATGGGCTCTGATACCAATCTGTCACACCCCAACCTTGACGGCGGAAACGTCAAGGTGTGAGCGTTAAGATCGTTCACAGCCACATAAGGCTAACCTTAAATGTAAATATTATTATCATAAGTTTTAAATGCAATTACAATCATAAGTTTCAACATAAAATAAGTCAAACAGAACAAAGCATAACATAGTCTTTTTGTTCTTTTAGCTAGGTCCAAATCTTAGATTATTGCAAGCTTCAAATAGTGACTTCAAACTTGGGCATTTCCTGAAACATGTTAAAAATACGGGTCAACCATAAAGTTGGTGAGTTTTCAAGGGTTTCACATACATAATATCCCATGGGTTTCAAGTAGCAATTCATGTCATAGGTTATGAGTTAGCAAGTTTATAGAACACATATAGTACAATCAAACCTCGACTAGATTATATGTTTATATGATTGGCTAAGTGTACTTGGTTCCCTAGTGCACAAGCATACGGCTCCTAGGAGTCGGCAATACATCGACTTTAGCACCAAATAGGCTTGTCAGGCCCAAAGATCTAAGACGTCGCCAGGCTAGCAATAGTTAATGATTGTAAACAATATATGTAACTCATATAAGACTTACAATAACACAAATAACCATGACAAAATAAAAGTATGAATTGCATGTGCTTTTATAATATTTAAACGTTTATAAGTGTATGTTGAATAATGTAACATGTTTCACCCCAAAACGGTGTGAAATAGCATAAAAAGGGGGCAAGGAAACTCACATGATCAATAAGTATGAATATGACGACTAATAAGAATAATAATAGGCGTCGTTCCAACGTGAATCGTCACAAGGCACCTAAATATATATATACATTCACCAGGTTAAAGTTTTAATAATAAGTTTAATGTTTTAACGTAAACTAGGGTTTTAGATGGAATTTTGGGTTTTAATAATTAAGTTAAATAGAAATAATATAATTGATTATGTTTTGATTCAGTAAAGATGTAATAAACCAATAATTAAGATTAAGAAGGATAATGATATTAAACACTTTAATTGTTTTGATAAAGATTAAATATAAAATGTGAAAAGAAATAATTAACTTAATAACTATTTATCCATTTAAACGATTTATAAAAATAATAATTTAAAATGATTTGAAACGAGTTATAAGGTTCATTATGGTTTAAAGAATTATAAAATTAATAATAAAGGGAAAAGAGTATAATAATTTATTTTGATAATAACATGTGCGAAAATTAATTTTTAAGATTAACTATTAATATATTAGACAAAATAATTAATTTTAATCAATTAGTTATTAATGTAGAATTCAAAATAATTAATCAAGTATTTATCTATTTGAAAATTATTAAAACATAAATTTATTTTGAGGTGACTTATATAATATTAAAACGTGTAATAAGTTTTATAAATATTTTACACTTTTAAAATCATTACAATTGTCTAAACTAAAATTTTATAACTATTGAGTTATTTTCAAGAACTTAATAAAGTATTTATGAAAGTGTTTTATCAACTAAAATGATTTATATTTAAATTTAATCTTATTTTGAACTTTAAAAAAAATAGTATTAAAGCTTTTTAAAAATATATGCAGGTGCCTGGGTTCAAACCCGGGACCTCTTACGTATGAGTGGGGTGGTTTACCAGTAGGCTAGGAAGCCTTTCTGTTTAAAATCTATTTTTACTTTAAAAAACCATTTAAAGCAAAGATCCCCAATTTCCCCAAGAAACCTAAAATCAAGGATCGATCAAATTGAAGCCTGATTCGATTATGATAACGAGCGGAATCTTGGGGCTTTTATTCCCCAAGTGAAAACGAGTGGTTAGGTGTGCTTAATTACCTGTAAGTAGATGGCTTCGGTGTAGATTAGAAGAATTGAGGTTGCGACGATGGTAACTTCGATTCAATGAGGTAATGATGTTTTCAATCAAATTCGTTACACCCGAAGCTTCTATTGGTGCATACGACTGAAAGCCCTCTGTCAATTTTGGTTTAGGAGGCACCAGAGTAGAGAATCGGTTGGTTGCAGGTCCGATGGTCTCGCGATAGTTTAGTCCGATTATTGTGTGTAGTTTAGACAGAATTGGGTGTGCATACAGTTTAGTAAAGTCTATATGATGGTTAACCCTCGTTTGTATTCGCATGATTGGATCCGTTTCATGTCAATTGATAGCCACATAATGAATGGATTTCGGTTTCGGTTGAAGGCTTTGAAAACCGCATTTAAGATCAATTAAATTGGCGTCACTGCGTTCGAACGGTTCCAAGAAACGATTGGGTTCATTTTCAGGTGTTAAGGATAGGTTTCGGGGATGGTTTTGCCAGTCGCCGGAGCTCGGCCGAAGCCGGCCGGAGCTTTGCCGGAAAAACGGGGGTGATAAGGGGGAAAGGTTTGGGTTTTTAAATTAATTACACAAATGGTCCCTGCAATTTAATTCTCAACAATTTATGCACAAACATAATGTTTTAAGTTTCTAAATTGACAATTAGACCCCCTTGAACTTAATTAAGTTTTACTTTGTTAATTTTTATAACTTATTACTATCTTGTTATCATTATTATTATTATTATTACTTTTATTATTATTATTATTATTATAATTATTATTATAATAATAATAATAATAATAATTATTATTATTATAATTATTATTATTATTATTATTATTATTATTATTATTATTATTATTATTATTATTATTATTATTATTATTATTATTATTAACATTATTATTATAAGTAGTAGTATTACTACTATTGTTATCATCATTAACATTACAATTTATTATTATTATTAACATTTTTATTTGTATAATTATTATTATTATATTTTTTTATCTTTCAATTTAATAGTTATACCATTAAGTTTTACATTAAAAATTAATGGCCAATAAACAAATAAGCATAAATAACCCTCAAATTTCATAAAAGGCATAAATATACCCTACATGAACAAACGATGGTAACTTTACAATAACGGAAAAATATGAGATGCTACATTGATTGACATCATCATTGTATCATAGGTATCATCATTGTATCATATGTATCATCATTGTGTCTTTTTATTCGTTATTGTGTCTTTTGTATTGTCATTGTGTCTGAATAAAACAGTTATTGTGTCTATACTGTTAGATTACTCTTGACATTATCAATATGTTGTTGAACATATTTTATAAATATCAGGTGAGTCTCTATATGTTGTTGTGTTTGTTATATGAATTTTGTTATTGATTGACATCATCATTGTGTCTTAGATATCATAATTGTGTCTTTTTATTCGTCATTGTGTCGTTTATATTGTCATTGTGTCTGAATAAAACAAATATTGTTAATCAATTGGTTACGAACAAAGACGAGTTGTGTTTTTATCTTGATTATTTGAATAGTTACAAGTCTAAGGCGGATGAAGTTCAAATAGTCGCACCACCTCCAAGCAGGAGAGATAGGTTTGCAGAGTTAACTGGAGGGAGCGAACGAAATGAAGCAAACTTCCGTGTACCTGTTAAGCAAAAGACAAAAGGTAGGCCGAAAAGAATAAAGTCAGCTCATGAGTTAGCTATCGAACAAGCAGGAAAAAAGTTGAGAAATTGTGGGTTTTGCAAACAACCTGGTCACATTATACGCAATTGCAGTTTATATCTTCAAAGCATTAAAGATAAACAAGCTTCAAGCACCTCAACAGTTGATTCTATGCCTATTCAAGAATAGGATTCATTGTCATAAGATTCATTGTGTCAAATACTCATTGTGTCATCATATTCATTGTGTCATCATATTCATTGTGTCATCATATTCATTGTGTCATTAGACTCATTGTGTCATTATACTCATTGTGTCATATTTGAAGGGTTTTGTTTATGTTTGATTTTGACGATAAAAACATGTTACCAAATAATATTGCGTAATGTAAAGCAACATATAGCAACAAATATTAACATGCCAACACAAAGCAAAATATAACAATATGCCAACATACCAAATTACTATTGTTTCAAATTAACATTATGTCAAACTATCATTATGTCAAACTAGCATTGTGTCAAACTACCATTGTGTCAAACTACCATTGTTTCAAACAATCATTGTGTCAAACAACCATTGTGTCAAACAACCATTGTGTCAAACAACCATTGTGTCAAACAACCATTGTGTAAAACAACCATTGTGTGAAATTACTTTTTTGCCCCTCCACCTGTTTGCAAGTTTCCACTTATTTACATGTTTGCCACTGCGTTTTTTTGAACCATTGATCTATTTTAATGAGTTGATCCAATGGCCAGAATTACTTCTCACCCTTTTTAGAATATATAGCCTTTGTAGCATATCCTCTACCTTAATTTATTACCTTTACCATCCATTCTCCAACTTTTTACATTCGTTTTTTTTAGTTTCGAGATAAGTATATAGACCCAGCCTGCTAAATAAACGAAAACAATTGAAAAGAGACCAACTACTAAAAAGTTTCGTTTCAGTTGAAGTGATTAACTATATATTCTTACCAAGCCACAACTGTTACCGATATTTGTAAATAAACATAAAACGGATCTATCCGAAACACGACCCAAATAATACACAATTTTTGTTGAACAATATTGATCTTAACTTTCAAGTTTGTTACCTTTGTCTAATTGTTTGTTAACTTCATTTAGCCTTTGATAACGAGACACGTGAGGTTGCTCGTGACATGGGGTATAGCATAATTAAATAAAAAAATACAAATACGTCATTCCAGTTCTGTATTTCTGTCTCCAAGCTACTCAACCAGCGACAAAAGAGTTAGTTAACTCAAAAAAATAACCTTTTATAATAAAGAATCTACTAATGCATTTAAAATTTTAATTGTAACTATGTTATATGTTACGTTACGACACGTCACATTACGATACACGTCCAGGGGCGGAACTAGGCATTCGTGCACAAGTGACCAAATTGATTTTTGAACCCGTAGTGTAACTTATACCAATTTTTTTAGTGAACCCATAGTTTTACAGGAAGTGAACCCATTAGTACATTAAAACTTGGCCTTTATATCACGAAGATGTTGCTGGTTCACTGGTAAATAAGAAATTGAAGCCATGCGGGTCTAAAGCCAGACCAGGTCGCGAGTTTTAATCCTGCAACATCCTTTTTTCCTTTTTATTTAAGTGAAATTACAAAAATTCTCTTATTCTAATAACATAAAATAAAAAAACCCTAACCCCCCCCCCCCCCCGCCTGCCCCGCCCGCCTGCCCCATCCACCTGCCCCGTCGACCACGGCTCTAGCCTCCGGTGGTGCTCGACCTCCCCCAGATTTTATGAGGATTTGGTGACTTATTGCCACTATTAATTTGTCAGAATGTTTGGTTTCAGTTTGATTTGTAGGTTTCAACTGTAGTTGTGGAACCCTACAACAATGTTCTTTCTACACATGATGTACTTGAACATGCTGATGTGGCAGTGCTCTTGATAATGAAGCCTTTTATCATTTTGCAGGGGGTCACTAGGTATAGAAAGACCAACTCCATATGGTTTGGTTTCTCAGGTCATGTGGATCATGCAATGGTGTTAAATTTTTCTAGCAAATTCGAGGTATCTATCCTCTTTCCATGTGCATATATATATATTCTAAGGTGCGTAGTTGATTATATTGTTGATTATCATTATGGTTCTAATAATTTGACTTGGTTTATGATGGTAATTTGTATGTTTTATGATAATCTAAATCCTTGTGATCGAGTTTGTCATACATCTTTCTTCTTATCAATTCTGCAATGATGTTGAATCAGAATTTTTATTTTTAATTATGCCGATAGTGATGTTGATAATTAGGAATTGATTTTGTTAATGACTGAAGTGCTATTCCCTAGCTGTTATTGAAATTTGTGTTCATACAACAGGAAGATGCAATATCCATTGCAGATGTTTGCAGTTGAACTCAAGAAGACGATTAGATTCAACTTCATGGTGGCTTGGTATTTTGACGAAAGTTTGGTTTCCTACTTTAGTTGACTTTATGTATCAGCTTTTGTGTGATTTCTAAGTAATTCACCTATTGTTGGATGATTATTGAATACGCATTTGTGATATAAGAATGAACTTCAAAATCAAATGTTCTTATTCTTCTACTTAGTTCTTGATTCTCTTATGACATAGTCACAATGATCAAATATTAGATTTCAGATTCACTTTTATATTTAATGAAATTGAATGCCAGTTGTATTTTTTAATTCAATTGATTTAACAGATAGATTTTGGTAAAATTTGAAATCCGTGATGTGTTTTTTGATTAATGTTGGTTTTATATGTATAGTTTTAGTTCATTGTATTGGTTACCTAAATAATCTCGATCATTACATTTACAACCATCTTATAATTGATATAATCTGGTTGTTATCTTTTGTAGTTGATTTTGTTGTCATCCTAATATTATAACTATATTTAAATAGGTTGCTAGTGGGGTAGATCTAGGTATTGTAGTTATTGAATGCTTCATGTATTTAGAAATAAGACACCATGACAACCTTTGATTGTATCACTTATGGTTAGAGTCGTTCAATAGTTATTGATTTTTATTGTTTTTTGTTTTTTTAGAATAGCTGGTTGTCCTTATACAGTTATACTAGCAAGTTACATTAGTTTCGAACAAATGTTGTTTTTGTTTAAAATAAAAAAATAGATAATTATAACATTATCATATGAAACTATCCGGTCACCGGACAGATATAAAAGTAGTTGAATAAAGTTTCTGGTTCCGTAATTATACACGTCACATGATACTTATAAAAAACTAAAGAAATTAATAAATAGTAAACTAATATCGTTATTAGTAACAAAATCAAAAATTAAAATAACTACCAATTAAATTAAATTAGTCCTGAACACAAAATGAAAGTGTGAACGTGACGCTGCGATCCGATAAACCACCAGAGTCTCCACAACAACGCCACGTGTATGGCTAACCACAACCGACTTAAGCCTACACTTCCCACACAATTTAAAATTCAAACAACAAAAAACACGCACACACACACACATTTATCTCCGGCGAGATCCTCATCGGAGAACCGACTTTCCGACCACTTTCCGTCGCCGTCGATGGGTCTCCGGCTAGTGTATATTGTGGCTTTCATTTCAGTATCATGCGTTTTCTTCATGCTCCTACACATAGCCCTTCAGCCTCTATTCTACTTCACCGATACATGATCATATTATTCATATAGGTGTATCGGATTTTGCTTCTGTTTTCTTCATAACGTTTTTGACTTTATGTTCTTAATTGATTATAGTGTTTGTTGCGCAAAATAACATGTACAGTTTATAGTTTGTTGTTGTTGTTGTTTATTTGTTTGTCATTTGCGGTTGAGTTTGATGGATTGTGTATTTGTGTGTATTAGTTGATGTGAATTGATGGAGGTTTTGTGGTTCATGTGGATAAACATGTGCAAATGTTGTGTTCAATCCACTTGCAAATTCAATTATACTTGCGTTTGATTAGAAATTTAGAATTATTATATTTGGCTTTTCTTGATGAACGCATTTTTTCAATATTTTTGGGAACCACAAACCAACAAATTTTTGAAGGATGAGAGCGGTTTAAATCCATTTAAACCCGTATTTGAATTATTTTGTTACAAAGGTCTCGGTATCTAAACATCCTTTAATTATAAATCATTATCCCGAAATTATATAAAGGTTGTAGTTTCATAGGTGTTGTATGGGAGATCGTATAACTTATATAGGGCGTGTAACCCATTTTGCATCTAATAGGCCGCGTAAAGCATTTTTTTCATTGTGGGCCACGAGAGCGGTACCAATTCGAGGCAAACTCCCCTTGAGTTTTCTCATTTTCTGTGTCTTTAACTCTGTATAATACGAGACGTATAAATGGGTGTTGATTCATAAAGATGGATGTTGATGATGGGTGTTGATTCATAAAGATAGGTGTTTTAATATTAACACCCTTGTTATAAATGTGAATACATATTTGTCACAGTATTAAAATGTAGTGGCTAAATGTAGTTGTTGAATAGTACAACTTTTTTTCAATAACAAATTACTAATTCATAAAACATAATACTAACTAACCGTTCTCGAGCTATGTTCGAATCTGATGATGTACGCATTTTCTTTTAGGGACGTGTCAGCTTAGTGGCTCTAGGTTCCATACTTGAGTAACCATGATGATCGGATGGGTCATTGACCGTCAATTATCTTATTAGTCGTTTCAAAAAATCAGCCATTCTACGCTCTTTTCCATTTGCTTATTCTAATCACCAAGTTAAATATAAAAACTTAAATTTGTTAGGAATGAATTTCAGTTGATGTAATTAATTATTGGTCATTAGGCGTTATTTATATCCATAAATAAACATAAAATGATTAAACCGAAATACATGACACGAATAAGTATGTAGATCAGGTTAGGGTTTGAAAAATTCAACATATAAATCCACCAACGTAACACAATTAACGTCTTTATATTATACTGCAAGCCCAAATGCCATAGGGATATTCTATAAGCATGTAAGGGAATGCTCTTAGTTGTTAATGCGGTTGTACTTGAGCATAGCATCGAATTCACGCCATCTTTGTCTCTCTTGGTTTTTTTTTTCTATTCTACTTTTAACTAGATGTTTTAAATAAAATTTATTTGAAAATATAGATAAAAATAAACACTTCGTGTGGGTATATTCATGATTTGAGAAAATATTACATTGTGAATAGAAGCATGGGAACATGAAGCCAAGTTAAAGTTGTTGCCATGTATTAATGAACCTAACTAGCTTCGAAATAAAACAACGTTTTCTTCCAGACCTTTCAACCAATCGATACACCTAAGTAGAATGGTTTTTTTCTTCCCGTCAAAGTAAAACTAGATCAATTCCTATCTATTACAAACTTTTTTGTGTTTGATCTAATAAGTATCTTTTCTTGATTGTCTCCTGAAGGAGTTGGGAGATGGTATATTATACTTTTGACGAATGGTTTAAAAAATGATTGGTTTTATAGCTTTTTATTTTTGGTGTTAAATTTATACATGTAAAATATAAGAATGTCTTAGTGGTATATTTAGATTTGGAATTTCATAAATTATGTATCAAAAGTTTTAAAATTAAAAGAAATACATAACATAGTCAAAGAGCATTATATTTTAAAAGTTATAAGAAAAAAATTAAAATATGTCGACAATTAATTCTAACTAGTATTAAGCCTCCCGCGTTGCGGCGGGAGGCGTAAAACCATGTCAAGTAGCACCAATGTCACGTCACCGTCAGCGACATTGGAAAAAATAAATAAAAACGGAAATATAGAACCAAACGAAAAGTTGAACCACACACGTAAAACGTAAAACATTAAAAACATAACTAAGTCGATCTATGTCTGCGCGTTGCGACGGGGATGTTAAACAGGAAAAATAGATGTAACAGCGTCGAACCATACGTATTGAGTTAAAAAAATAAAGGTGGAAAAAAATTTAGACCATAAATCGAAACATTTGTAAAAGATGAAAAGTATAGGAGAATAAAATTAAAAGTGGAAAAAAAAAGTTATATTATTAAATATATAAAAGTATTGAGTTAAAAAAATAAAGGAAAAAAGATATATACAACCTCTTAGGCATATGGTACAACAATTAATGCATCTCAAAGTTGATAATTAATAATATTAATAATAAAAAATCAAATTATAAAGCAATTGCAATCCATTTGCGTGAAGGAAACCCGCCTTAGCGTCCTTGATGGCGACTCGAACCCACGCCAACTCTTTATGTGCACCCATGCTTTGCAACAAAGCCAACATTTATTTTTTGTTTATTATTTTAACAATCTCAACTTTCATTTATTAGTCAGGATTAATTCTAACTTAGGAAATGTATACAAACACTTCTAATTTTGAACTTATTTTCTTTCAATGATCCCTTACTAGCTGAGAGTTAACCATCGTTATTTTTTTGATTAAATGATGCCAATTTTGAGCCATTTTTCAACTCCAGCACTGTCTAGTCTTAGTTAGATTCGTTTTTCATTGTCTAACCTCCATCATCACCTGAAAACTATCTCCAACGAGTTCGATGTTTCAAGATCATCACCTGAAAACTATCTCCAACGAGTTCGATGTTTCAAGTCATGAGGTGGAGATTGATGAGTTTTTGAGTGCGGAAGTTTCAAATTGACGGACCTAATGTAGATTTCAACTTTCTGTTTAGTGTTTTGGCCACAAAAACAGTCCACGACATCAAAAAACTAACGGGGTTAACTCTTAGTTAGTAAGAGATCGTTGGAGGAAAATAAACTCAAAGTTGAGAGTATCTCTAAAAATTTACTGAGTTTGGATTAATCCCGGCAAATGAAACTTGGGATTATTAAAATCCAATAACCCTAGAAAGTTCATATTCCTATGAATATTTCATTTTAAAGTAAAATCAAGTTTGTTATAAGGTTTTTTTCCTAACACAACATGACTGCTTATTGAGAAAATCTAAAACGTAAAATTAGTAAGGCAACATTTAGAAGTAAAAGCAATAAAGAAAGGTGTTGCTTCATCATGCTCGTGTTTTGTCATCCGTATTTCTACGTATATACCAAAGCTCCTAGGCAAGAAGGATAAAGTATGTTGAAACTTTGAGGTGTTAAATAATGAGATGTTCTTATCGTTATCTTTTGAGCAAGTGTTATACGTATATGTTGTAGCATCAATCAATCAAGTATGGTTAGATGAACGGATCAAGTCAATCAATATGTTGTGGATCAAGCTTCAAACATAAAACCGCGTCAAACGGATTTTAGGATGACGTACCATTGAGAATCAACATTTTGAAGACGAGTTGGTCCTTATACTTTAGGGCATCTCCAACGATAAGTTATTTCAAACGTCAATAAACAAATCATGTCAGCTGTCCTATCATATTTTTAATTATTGTAAAGAAACATTTATTTTCTCTGTAATGTTATTTTTTTCATCTTCAAGTGCTCTTTTATTATTGCCTCGTCACTTTTTTTTACATTTATTTTATCACCAAATAATTTTTTGACTTAAATTTGATTATGCTATTTAAGTTTTAATAAAAATAATCATTTTTTTTCAAAATATTAAAATAAAATAAAAAAAGCAATGGTTTTTGAACCTCCACCCCTCATTAATTTTCCCACCAGCCTCTATAAACCTCAAATAATCATCTTCATACCTCTCGTCACCTCCATTCGCCATTAAAATGCAGGTTCTTCAATTCCCAATAATCATGGTTTTCCCTAATCTTTAGCTCTTTAAACCCCAACAATTAATTCCATTTTTGTAGGTTTAGACCCAACCAAGGTTTCGTTATTTGAGAGAACACAAAATTAACATATATTAATTAAAGATGGATATACGAACCGGCTTCATGGCGGTTTTCGTTGTATCTGGAAGTGTTGTCGTTCTTGCTCATCATATTCATAAGCGTCTTCTATCCGATTTCATGAGAAAGATAGAATTTGAACTCGGTATTTGTTTTTATAATCGATTTCATTATTGGCATTTTATGATTGTACACATGTTTTATTGACTTGAATGCATGCATGCATGCATGGATTAAGACGGGTTTAAATAGGGTGTAAATCTCTACCACGACGCAAAGTACGACATGAATTTGTTACGAAATTTGCGGGTTTAGGTATTGTATAAATGGGTTCAAGTCAGTTTCGGGTCGAACTCATGAACCCAACGTTTAGCTAGATTTTATTTTTTTAGATAGGTTTATGACAAAAATTATCTTTGTTGGGTGTTTATGCCAAAATTTAAAACTTATTTATATTTATTGTTGTAAAATAAAAATTTTAAGTATTAATGTGTGAGAAAAATGGAAAATTAGGTTAAACAAGTTTTGTGTTCATCTCAACCTATGAATATTAGTGTCATATTCAAGAATCACATTTATATGTCTAACACGTTTTCAAGTTCACGTTCGGTTTTAAATTTTGGTCTGGTTGGCCCCATCAACCTACGAGCACGATCTGTTTAGTTAATGGTGTTAAATTTGACTTGGGATGAGTATGATATTTTCACTTCAATTATAGGTTAACATGAAACCTAAAACCGATATTTCAGTTCTTAAATTTTCATAATCTATTGGTTAATTTCGGTTATAAATGACTGGTTATTAGAATCGGTCTAGGTTTTTTTTAACAGAACTTATTGTCTAGTTAACCAGTGGCTTTAAACGTGAGTGAGTTCAAACTAATTATTTTGGATACATAACATTTTATTTATTTTTTCTTAAAAATATAAAGGTTTTTGTTTTACATATACACATTTAACAGACCATAAAAGTTAGTTATAAAAAATCATAATCATACGGTCTGTTATATTGGTTATTCGGTTTTTATGTTCACCCTGATATCGACCGTTAAAAGGTGTTATATGTGGATGCATTATAGGTCCATCCAAGAGCCAAACCAAGAAGAAAGTGAGGTTTTTCGATGAGGAATTGTTGGCCGAAAAAGATGACGTGGTGAAGATGTTGCCGCAAAATGTGGCGGTTTCCGCCACGGAGCATGGCGGTGACAAGAAGAAATGCAGGGAGACGATGCCTCTCAACTGGCAGGTTATGTACAAAGGGATCATAAACTACAGGAATTCGATTTATATTCAGTAAAATGTGTTATCGTTAATTGAAGAAGGTGGTGGTCTTTCTGGTGTGATATCAATGAGGGAAAATTATGTTATTTATTTTTTATCTTTAATTTTGTATTCTTCTTGATATTATTTTTGTTTTTTTAATTAATGTATAAAACATTGAGTTTTGATGTTGTATATACATTTATATATAAGAAAAGTACCCAATTATTATTATACATATTTAGTACGTACATTCATCATTTAAATTGTTTCGATGGTTAGTCCTATACTTGCCACTAAGCTGGATGTCGTGTGTTCGAGGCTCATGTTTTTATTCTTTTTTTGGTCCGCCACCCATTTTACATGAGATTTAGTTTCTTTATTTTTTAATTATTATTTGCTGTTCATGTTTTAATCTTTATTGTTACTTTAGACATATTTGTTTATTCTGGTGTAACTTTTGATACAAACTGTTTTCTTATTTTTGTATATATTGATGTCGTGTACCTTTTTTCTTTACGTATGTTTCGTTATAACTTTTATTCAAAATGAAGCCGAATGAAATATATTTCTTTTTGGTTTTAAGTTTAACATGGTACTTTTTAACAGTCAGTTTCATAACTTATGGTCGCATCCACACAAATTTCAAGTACAATTTGATGTTTGAGACTTTTGAACAAAAACATGGAGTAATGGGCCATTGGGTTATAACCCGAGATTCTCAGCCCAATAGAATCAGGCCGGGTCAGCATATACTATTTGAATTTAGCATAAACTAATTAGCAGTGTTTTCACCGGCGGATCGGACCGGCCGGTCGTACAGGTTGAAGCGGGGATCGGTTCGGTCGCGTATGAATCGTTTTGTGTGGGTCGAACCGGCCGGTTGTACCGTAGTCGGTAACCGGACCGGTTCAGACCGGTTTTCAAAAATTTTCTTACTTTTTTGAGTAAAAACGGGGTGTTGAACTATAAATTAGTGTGTTAGATCAAAAAGTAAAACCGAATTCAAAAAACGGCCTCGCACGGGCCTGGGTTTTTGAAGCTGCATCCGTGTCCGCGACACGTGCGGACACACACGAGTTCGCTGGAAATCCAACCTTTTTCCCCGTTTTAGCACCCCTCCTACGCGCGGGTAGTATTTGTGGCAAAATATGTCATAAAGATACATTAGAGTGATAAATAATTACTTATAAACCAAACCTCACTTTGTCCCCACACTAATGTGGGACAAAGTGTTCACCATAATATTAAACATACATTCACACACATCCAAATATACTTAAGTTTTATATATAACTATAAAATACATATATAAATTAATTATATTTGATTATATATATAACTATATATATAATATACTATATATATATGATTATGACATCATCCGGTTCTTAAATCCGGTCCGACCGGTCCGACCACCAAACCGGTAAGGCGTCCGGTTTGACGTCCGATCCGGTTCTGAAAACATTGCTAGTAATTAGCAAGTTAGGGGTGTTTGTTTTTCTGAAAAAGAGCTTCTGAAGCTCTTTTGTCTGCGCCAAAAAGAGGCGGGCAGACGTTTATGATCTGCAGAGTGTTTGTTTTTCTGAAGACATTTCATTAAAAAAGGTCTGCGTGACCTCTTCTCCAAGAAGAGGTGGATTAAAGTCTTCAGAAATCTTCCCACCTCTTCTCCACAGATCATCTAGATTACATGATGCAGTGTAGAGCGACAGTAGGTCAGTAATGGAAGCCAATAATCACCAAACGGACCACAAATTTCCACCTCTGAACCAGCATTAACTCTGTTAATCTGTACTATTTCATCTCTGCAAAATTTTCCACCACGATTCATTACAAACGCCACAAGTAAATGAAATAATTGCGCAATTTCAACATTCAGAGACGAAAAACGTCATCATCACACACGAGCACAAAAGTCGATTCAAACGATTGCACAATCAGCGGTGCAATAATTACAAAATTAAGCGTCTTAATTGCAGGTAGTTGTTCATTTACTTACAACATTAACAAGCTTTCTTTCGTACTTTTCATATGAAACATGAAATCCGTACACATGAATGTGATGAATCATGAATGCTAACCTGAAGAAGAAGATTTTGGTGAATGTATGAGTTTTATGAAGGTGAAGAAGATGAAGAAATTAGTTTTTTTTTTTTTTTTTTTATGTTGGTGTTTATGAGGAGAAATGTGAAGTCTTCTGCAACATGTTCATCTCTGTGTGTTTATGAGGAGAAATGTGAAGTCTTCTGCAACATGTTCATCTCTGTGGTGTATGCGAGTATCTTATGGTGGACTAAAAAAGGTCTGAATGGTTTATTGATTCAATAGTTTTGATTAGTGATTTGGTTTGGTTTGGTTTGGTTTGGTTTGGTTTTGTGAATAGTCTCTTGATTCAGTAGTTTTGATTAGTGATTTGGTTTGGTTTTATGAATAGTTTGTTGATTAAGTTTATTTTAGCACGCTGCAGATGTTAAAAAACAAACAGTCTTTTTTTTACAGACTGCAGACGTTTGGTCCACCTCTTCTCCTGCAGATGTCTGCAGATGTGGTCTGCAGACTGCAGACGTTTTACCTCTTCAGAAACAAACAGCACCTTAAGGTTGCTTTGGTTGTTGTACTATGTGCACCTGTATATATCTTTTATTTTTTGTTTAGCCTTTTTTTTTATTATAAAGTCAATACTTTTACATATTTTACAATTTAATCTCTATAACTTTTTATTTTCAACTTTGATCCCAAACTTTTCATTTTTTATAATTTTTCGTTTTACATCTCGGTCTAGATTTTGAGAGTTTATATAGTGTAACGTGCGGATGTGTTTCAACGTTATTACGCTAATTTTTTCCAGTTTAACGGCCGTATTGCAACATGCGAGTTCTAGATCGACTATGGCTTTTACTGTTTTTACGCTTCACGTACGTGGTTCATTGTTTTTATGTCTACTTTCCGTTTGTTTTTCTTTTTTAATTTTTAAGTATTTTAATGCGAGTCTTTTCGGTGTTGGCGGCAATTAATGGTAATGTGATATTGTTGTTGCTTGACACGGTTTTACGGCCCCCGTCACAACGTGAGGAGATTATACTAGTCTTAATATATTAATTAATTTCGATTACATTGTAAGATATACGTATTTTTATTTACAACATCACCATCGTGATGATTGATAGTTTAAATCACGTTAAATAAAAAAAGTCAATATGTGATTTATATAATTAATGAAAACATCACAATCAAGTGTATATTTAACAATATCGTTTAAAATCATATATAATTATTTAATAGCTTTTTAAAAAGTGAACAACTTTTAATATTCAAAAGTGATGGTGTGATACCCCTTTCGGTCATAATCAAACTAATTCGAAAGTAATTCCAAGCAACTAACCTAACGCCCCGTTATATTTCAACTTATTTAATTTTTACTTTTGAAACTTTTTCTAATAATTTATATGCACAAGTTAGAAAATTATAAACATACACTCTAGCCTTTAACGCTATGGTTAAGTCCATATCAAGATTTATATTTATCAATTTATAAAATACATTTTTAAGCACGTTTTTGGACTGTGAGAATGCTTAAAAAAAGGTTACTAACATAAAGTTCAAAAAACAATATAATAATAATTATTCATACGGAGGATAGTCTTCATGTTCTAGAAAAATATTTCACTTTAGGCGTTAGAGATTAGAGTTATGATGGTGAGTACATTACAAGAAATTAGGGTATATCCTTATAACCAGCGGGATATTTCTTACAAGTTGAATAAATTTATCGCAAAACTACGTACATATTCAAAAGTCATTTTGATATAAATGAAAAAAAGTCTTATTTTTCTTATTTAAAAGTCATTTTGATATAAATGAAAAAAAAGTCGTATTTTTCAGAAACCATCACTGTTTCATCAGAAATTTACGACGTCTAACCGGCCATCGTTGATCCGTATGTGTACTAAAGCTAATAATTGGCTCCACACGACCATTTTTTATGTTTGAACTCCCCGATTAATTGCCAGTAATGGTTTCTAACGGTAAAACCAATAAAACTAAACACTTTAAAAAAAAGAAAAAAAAACACAATTCCTAAAACAGATTCTTCCAAAAATATTCATGATTTATTTAGTTAATATCACCGAAAATGTCCATCAGAAGTTTTATAATCCTCGCAAAATGTCGATTACCTTTGAAACAAACATTTTTTTTATTCACACACATATTTTGCTTATTTCCGTTTCTAAACACGTAGTTCATGGACACGTATATTGTCAACGATAGATTTTAATAATTTAATAACACTAATTTGTTAATTTGAACCATAATAATTACTTTTATTTATAACTACACCACCAGTTTGAAGATTTAACACGACAACACATACCACCTTTTTGTCTTGCATATTTTTTAAGGATGAGTGAAACAAATATTTGTTCCACGTCGGTGTGATGTGGACTTTCGGTGGTCTACGTGGGAACCACTAATACACCTTTGACCAATGAAAACCACTCTTATGTAGCTTCCAAATTATGACACGTGTCCACCTTATCGTTTGCTGACTCATACATCCACGTCAACCTCAACTTATAATAATTAATAAATCTAGACATATATATACTACCACAAAGTCTTTGTTTCAAGGAATAATAATTTTTATACGTTTGCATATTCTTGCTAAATGAATATTATTTAAGGGTGTCTGTTAAATAAGATGTCGACGTTAAAAAGATAATGATCGGAGTTGAAATGGTCAGCTACAAGAGGTCTTTCTTAATTACATTATTTCACGTCACACTATTTAAATATTGTATTGATAAATTATCACATTTTGTTTTAAAAGTCACGATCTATTATATATTCGCACATCTCTAGTCGTATTTTTTTCTCTCTACTTCAAAACCGGTTTGTGGCTAAAAACCGAGCCCTAATTCTCTCTATTCTCATTAACATTTGAAGTTCTTGGCTTCAAAAGCTACTGATCATATTAGATATTCTTAGGAGATATATTAGTCATCTTTTAGAGTAACACTGTTTTAAACCTATGAAAAGTTTCAATGGCAGTAGATGGCATGTCTAATACTTAAGGTACTTTGATACCATGAAGGTGTTGTCGTGAATATACTTATTTGTCATTATTTGGCATATCATACCACATGATCAATAAAACCCTAAATTCGAGAATGTTTTTGTCGACGACAAGTTCGTTGTAGCTAACTCATTGCTGATGACAACCTGTCGTCGCTATAAACCTATGTTCTTGTAGTGCATGAAAATTACCGATCAAGAGTTGTGGTATTGCATGAGACGATCATACACCTCTCAACGCTATGTTACATGCATTTAGAGAATAATATTAAATTTAGATATTCAAACATTTAAACACATGTGGAACTTTGAACGAAACACTACGAGATTAATTGTTGCAAGTATAGAATAATTGTTGTGAGATTAGGAATAATAATATGAATGCAACCGGGAAACGATTCAGGTTCAAATAAAATTAATTAAAAATGTGGTATTTTGATAGATGTTAAAAGGTCTTCAATATAAAGAGTTCATAATTGTTGGAGATAATAACACGGCCACAAACTTTAAATAAAAATATATATTTAGATATTTTAATGCTTGGCGTCATTGTCTTTGATTAAAATTCTTAAATATAATCAACTTTATGCTTAACAGTTATTGAGAGGTCATAGTCTAGAAATGTTTATCAATTTCTTTAATATATGGTTAGTTTTTATTAATAAAAATCAACAAAATTATATTTTCTTCATTTATCAAATTCTTTAGCCGTTTTAATTTCGAAAAAGTTAATCAAATAAATAATGGTAACTTTACAAAATAATAATCAACTTTTAAATTGTTTCAATTAGATAACTTAAGTCTAAAAATATTTCAATTAGGTCATTGAGCATTCATGTTTTATTTAAACAATAAGTTTTAACATATTTTTAGTATGTTTTTCTTTTTGTTTTAATTAGAAAAATATTTTTTTATCTTTTTAATGCTGATGTGGAACAGCAACATGAACTTTAGGTGTTTTTTATTTCTAATATAATTAATTAACATGTTTTTTATATTTAATATAATTTCATATATTAAAAATTATTATCTCCACGTCTTCTTCTCCATTACTTTCTTGTCATAAGAAAATTTGACGCTAACTCGATTTGATGATCTAGTGATTGAATTTAAAAAAAATATGCATGAGTGGTCAACTTAGAATACTTTTGAAATTTGATTACTACTCTATAATATTTTCTCAATAAATAAAACACAGGTATGAGATTGGGTTCAATGGCAAATCATTTGAAGTTAAATGGTTGAAACTTCATTTGAGATCAAGGGTATGTTTGAGCTTCATCGATGATGGTTTTGTGTCAATTAGTTTGTATGTGAAACTATGAATTAATAGGTTATGAGGGAGGGAGTCGTCTTGCATTCGCCAGGTCTTTTGGATGCTATATTAGCGTTACATTAGTTTTTTTCTACTTTTCATAGTTTTTCCTAATAAAATTTTGTTGTGGAGGGTGTCCTCTTAGTTTTTTCCCACATTTATTAAATTAATTTATTTTAAAATTACTATTTAGATTACATAATTGATGATAAGATTAAATATATAAATAAGATAGGGTTTTATCAATTATGATTGAAAAAATTATAAAAAAAAGATTATTAAAAAAAGTAATATGGATACTGTCATCCCTAATGTTCTGTTTTTCCGCTTTTATTGTAGAACAACTTTCATATGTCTAGAATATGAAAAATGATCTTTTATAAGATAAACTTCAAATCAACTTATTTTTTTTTTATCTTCAACGCTTGTTGTTGACTTGTTGTTGAATTAATCCATTCTACACCTGTTATTCTTTTTGCAGAAGACAAAATTTCTCGTCTCAAAGTCGGGATCTATGCTCGGCTTGGGTTTGACCTAAGGTGTTAACTTCTCGATCTTGTTTACAAGTTTTTCTATGACGTCAATACTGCGATCACTCACTTGTCTTTCCTAGTCGGTCTTTCGTTCTCTACATAGGACCATCATTATTCTCATTTTCATCGACATTGGCATCGGGAAATTATTCTTCCTAAGACATTAGTAAGCGACTAGATTTATTTAAATCAATATCCATTAGAAGAACTTCAACCCATCTTGGGTGAGCCCAAATAATCCTTCACGGAGATATGTGGTAAGCTTAGAATTTGAAAGATGGATAAATTTTACTTGTTTATTAGAAAAAGAAATTAATAATATATTTTTATTTTTTAATCTGATAATAATTTGTGTTATAGTTAATATCACTTTCGTGATCACATCAAAAACACTCGCTAATTATTGTCATACATGATTATTTCGCAGCACAAGTAATAAAATACATTTTTCAAATTAAAGATGATCAAAACAAAATAGAAAATTGTAAATGAAATTCAGAAAGTAGATATTTTTTTTTTAATTTATGTTTGCCTCAGAAAATAGACGGATTAATCAAGTCTGTCAAAAATATATGACTACTTATAAACCATAAGTAATGTATGTTATTTGACTTAAAATTAAAATAATTTCAAATTTGAACTAAATCCAATCGAATAAGTTTGAGTTCAATTTTTAAATCCTTATCCAGATCAAATTCCTCGGCTTTCGAATTGAATCCAAAATATTAAATTGGCCTGAATATTCAAATTCAAATTATGTGATTTTATTTTTTATAAAAGGTACAAATATGTTTTATTATTATTTATATCAAATTCAGGTCATTCAGGTCAAATCTGTATTTCGAATTTTAAAATCAACTAAGTACATAAATACCCTAAAAAATGTTAAATTCAAATAAGCTCAAAAGCAAGTCAATTAATGCCACCAAATTAAACACATGATAACTTGGGCTTTGTAATGTATTAAATTCTGTATTTCATATTCGGCTTAAAATAGTAATATTCATAAGTAAAAGAGTAAATTACGCTTTTCGTCCCTGTGGTTTGGTGGTTATAACTATTTTCATCCAATAGTTTAAAAACGCCCGATTTAACCACTATGGTTTGAGATTTGTCACAATCAAGTCCAAACCGTTAACTCCATCCAACGTTATCGTTAAATATTTTAATAAAGACGATAATACCCTTGGATTAAAAGTGATACTCATACAAATACACACACATATGTATATATACTCAAATATGTATACATATACATATATATATATATATATATATCATATCTCTATGTACTCTAACCACACTCCCACCATACCACCATCGCCACCATACCACCACTGCCACCATACCACCACTGCCACCACAACACCACCGGAACACCAGACATCCGCCTGCTATGCATTTCCATCCACCATCCGCCTCCACCATCGGCCACATCCCCTGCTATCGCCACCATCCACTTGCTACCACCACCGTCCCCCTGCTACCGCCACCATCCCCCTGTTGCCGCCATAAAACTATAATTTATAAAATAACATCACAACTTAATTTAATTTATTTTTTTTGAAACAGCAGTACTCGACTACTAGCGATAATTAGCTTTCCTGGAACTAGTAGGAGCTACTTTTTTTTTTGTAATTCGTTTCTGAACGCCAATGACGGACCAAAGCACCACTGTCACCACCACCACCACCACCACCACCTCCGACCACCGAGCACCTCCGGCCACCACCGACAACCCACCACCAACACCACTAATCCCCAATCTCCCCGACGACGTGGCCATCCAATGCATAGCCAGAGTCCCCCGCCCGTACCACCCCTCCCTCTCACTCGTCTCCAAGCTATGGCGCCACACCATCCGCTCCGCTCACTTCTTCTCCACCCGATCCCTCCTCTACTCCACCCAACACACCCTCTACCTCAACATCCGCCATAGCTCCAACTTCAACTGGTACCACCACCCAAACCCTAACCCTAACCCTAACCCTTCATCCCTCTTCCCCCACCCCCTGATCCCTATTCAACCCATCGAACCCGCATACGCCGTTCTCGGATGCAAAATATTCGTAATTGGGGGCTCAATCAACGACATCCCCACGCCATCCGTGTGGATCCTTGATTGTAGGGTTAACACGTGGGGAACTGGGCCTAAGATGAGGGTTGGGAGAGAGTTTGCAGCTGCAGCGGCTGTTGCTGGTAAAGTTTATAGTTTTGTGGTGGTGTGGAAAGCTGTAAAATCGTGAAGATGGTTGCTAGAAGGTGGTCGTGAAGGTGGTGGTGGAGGCGGTAAAGGGAGGAGAGGAGAAGGGGGAGGGGTGGATGACTTTGTTGCTAGTGATAGACATTGTAGAAGGGTGGTAATGGTGGATGGTGGCGGTGGCAGGGTGATGGTGGCGGTGGCAGGGTGATGGTGGCGGTGGTAGGGGGATGGTGGCGGTGGTAGGGGGATGGTGGTGGTGGCAAGGGGTAGGAGTGAAGAAGGCAAGGAGAGAGGGTGTGAGTGTGCGTATATTTATATACATAAATTTTTTATATTAAAGGCAAGGGTATATTTGTCTTTTTACTTTTATTTAACAGAAAAAATGGATGAACGTTAGTGGCATGGACTTGAGTGTGACAAATCTCAAACCATAGTGGTTAAACCGGACGTTTTTAAACTATTGGATGAAAATGGTTATAACCATCAAACCACAGGGACGAAAAGCGTAATTTGCTCTAAGTAAAATTATATTTCTTCAAGTATAGTAATAATCATATGTGGAGGAACGTACGCTGAACCCATAAGTATATGATCTTTATATTTAGAGTAAATTACCATTTGCATCCTTAAGGTTTGATGATTTTGACCATTTGCATCCTTACAGTTTAAAAATCCTCATATACACCCTAACATTTCATTTTTGTTCCCATTTGAATCCAAAACAGTAACACCGTTAAATTATTCTGTTAACTTTTTATAAAATGACAAAAATGCCCTTAAATCAACCACTACACAATATAAAAACCCCTAACCCACTACCCCTTTTTTCTCTCTCGCTGGAGTCAACAACCAACGTCACCTCCACTGACTCCTCCCGCCGTCCCCTAAGGGGGAGGAGGTTGACGGTGGCGTTGACGTCGGAGATGGAGACGGAGTTGTGCGGTAGTGGTGGTGGAGGTGGAGGTGATGGAGAAAAAGCCAAGTAAATGTAAAACATAACACCCAAACATCATCACTAGCAGCACAAAAACCAGTATTGAGGAGAAAAAGCCAATAATACACTAAATTAAACCTCTAATCATCTAGCAAAATGGATCACACCGATTGGTCTAATTCAAATAGAAAAAGAAACAAACACACTGCAACCAATTCATTCCTCGACCCAGAAGAAAAGCCACAACTGAAACGAACTGTATTTTCAACTTCAAAATTAATACAAATTCCATATGCTTTCAACAAAATTACCACCAACCAAACATACTACATGAATTAAACGACAAAATCATCCAAATTTACCCGTTTCAATTCCTCGTTAAGAATACAACTTTAGGGCTCGTAACAGAATCACTTAAACTCAAACTGAAAGAATACATACATACAGACCTGTAAAGAAGAAAGCTGAGCCTCAAGCGCCTCGAGTGAATCGCGAATGCTCAAAAGCCCCTCTGCTTCTTCTTCTTCTTCTTCTCCATCATCTTGTGATGATGAAGCATTGTGGATGCAATTGGTGATCTTTGATCGAAGCTCCGATGCTCTAGCAAGCACCAACGCGATACCGTCGTCATCCATCTACCAATTGTTGTTGATAGGGTTTTGCATATAGTGCGCCAAGATTAGGGCTTTTTTTGGTGAGAATGAGATAGACACTGTTTTTGTTGCTACTGTTGTTGACAACATTGACAACAGAATATATAAAACATTGACAACAGAATATATAAAACGTTGACAACAGTAACAACAAAAACAGGGGGTAGTGGGTTAGGGGCGCCGCCGTGTGCGGTGGTGGTGGAGGTGGTGGCGACGGCGGGAGGAGTCGGTGGAGGTGGCGGTTGTTGTTGACTCTAGCGAGAGAGGAAAAAGTGGGGTAGTGGGTTAGGGTTTTTATATTGTGTAGTGGTTGCATCTCTCTGAGAACATGATCGAGGATAGAAGTGAGTGGAGGCGTAGAATTAAAATTAAGGACTTTTAGTGGGTTTTGTGGGTGGGAAGGGTATACGGTGACATATGGCCGTACCCCACACGTTAGGTGTAGTTTTCCTCATCTATCCTTTTTGGGTGTTACATGCGCATTATCTAATTCTTCTTGTGATATATATCATTGTGTTATATGCTTCGTATTATGATGGTTATTGCCGTTGTTATGCTTTGTTATATGCTTTGTTATGCTTTGTTATATGCTTTGTTATATGCTTTGTTATATGCTTTGTTATATGCTTTGTTATATGCTTTGTATATGCGTTGTATTATGATTGTTATTGTTATTGCATGTGTTAACGAGTCGGGGGTCTCTTCGGAAGCGGTCTCTCTATCTTTCTAGATAGAGGAAAGACTTGCCACCATATACCCCTCCCAGACCCTGCTCTTCAGCGGGAGACACTGGGTATGTTTGTTTGTTTGTTTTTAGTGGTTGATTTAAGGGCATTTTTATCATTTTATAAAAAGTTAACAGAATAATTTAACGGCGTTAGTGTTTTGGATTCATATGGGAACAAAAATGAAACGTTAGGGTGTATATGAGGATTTTTAAACTGTAAGGATGCAAATGGTCAAAATCACCAAACCTCAATGATGCAAATGGTAATTTACTCTTATATTTAATAAAAAAAAGGGTTTTGCCACTTGTCATCATATTAAACACCCTTTAACACATGTCAAATTCTTAAACAAATATTGTCACTTGTCATCATATTAAACACTCATGTAAACTTCAAAAATTTCTCTTAATTTGTTTCACTAAAATAAAAAGTTTCTAAAGTTTGAATTAATATCATTTTTATTTTATATTCAAATAAATGTTAAAATAAAAACCGTTATTTGTATTTCTTATAATTTATTTTGAGAAAATAAAAAGCCATTTTGTAATATATGTACAATGATTTTAAACCAAAATTATGGTAAACATAATCTAAAATTTCAAACATAATGTTAAGAGATTAGTTTTTCATAATTTAATTTTATATACAATCACAATACAACTTAAATTGGCATGCTTCTTCACATTTGCAGCTAAGTTTGTTATAACATTTTTTCAATTTTATGTTTTAATAAATTATTGGCTTTTAAATTATATGTTGTCACATGACACACTCTCAAGAAGTTATTACCACGTGTCATTCATATAGCGAAAAGTTATTTTAATGAAAATTTTGCATCCCTTAAATTTCATATCCTTATATATCATTCTTATATATTATTCTTATATATTAGAAGATTATTAATATTAGTTCTTAATTTCTAATTGTCAATATTCGTTATTTTAGTTTTTTCAATTCGTGTAACACACGAGACGTTATGCTAGTAAAAGATAACACAAAATTTTAACCTTAAATATACCCACAAGGAAGAAGTGGTGTTGAAGTTTTACCTACCCGTACAAACTCTACCCTCTCTATAAACAAAAGAAAACACACACGCACAAACTGTCTTGGGTTCATCGACTTCATATACCCTAGAGGTCTAACAGCAGCCCTTGCACGAGGGGGTGGCGACGGTTACACAGTTACACTCTAACATATCCGTTTGTATATTTCTGAAAGATGCAAAATATGAAGGAAAAAATCAATAATATTCCACCATTAAAACTTAAAAAGATCAACTCCATTCATTGTATAATCAAGCAAAACTCAATAATGTGTATAGTTCTCCTTAAAATAATTATATAATTAAATAAGGATGAGGCTATTATACAAAATGTATTTTTGCTACAAAGTGTGAGAAGATACAATGAGACTAAAAAGTCACAAAAAATTATATTACACAATATAAATTGAATTTCAAAAAAGTAATTTGAAGTCTTTGATCATCCCTCCGTCCTCTTTCAGAAAAAAAAATAAAAAAAATTCATTGTGTTTTTTTATGACACAATGACATAATTATGTATTTCATAATGACACAATGATATCATCGTGTCTTTCATAAATGATACAATAAAAAAACGTTATTTTTTATTTTTCATTTATTTTTTTCTTTGTGAGAACGGCTAGGGAACAAAAGCACAAAATTATTTTTTTGAAATTCCATTTACATTATAAGATACAATTTTTTATAATTTTTTGACTCATTGTATCTTCTTATATTTTGTAGCAAAAGTACATTTTATATTTGAACTTCTTTCTTAAATAAAAAACATAAATTTACATAGTTTAAAATCTTATAGCCCAGTTGGTATTTTCTAACTAGTTATGGATATGTACCATAACCAAAACCACATAGTATGATCTTGAACATTTCTAAACAAAACAATGTTTTTGGAAACGAGACTAGATAACAAAATGACCGTATTACAAATTCATTGATTGGACTGGTCAAATCTATCAAACAAACTAATAACCGGATATCATTATAAATAAAAGACAAATTAAAATTATTCATATATGTTTAACTTAAAACAAAATATAAAATACAATATTATTTAAAGTGCATTTATAATACTAACAAAATACCAAGACTTAATAGCCAACATATGAATTATAAAATACTATATTAATCAAAAAGTAGAATTTTATAACAAAAAGGTAAAATAAAAAATAAAATTATTAAAATCCGGTTCAACCATCAGACTGATTCTGAACACAAAAGTTTCAATCTACTCATCTCGTTCGGGTCCGAAATACTTTCACCACAAGTTAGAAATTTTCCTAAACACAAACCACATCAAACCTAGGAATGGCAATTCCCGACATGATTAAACTTATTTAATAAAAAAAATATTTTTTGTTTTTTATATTTTTAAAAATAATTAAATTATAAGACTAGACTTTAATATTTCATATTCCTGGTTTATAAAAAACTATAAAAAAAATTACAGGCGTAATATACAAGTAATTAAACAAGTATTTTATATGTTTAATACTTGAATCATACGTTTAATTTCTAATTTGTTAAAGAAGATAAGATTATTTTTGTAAGTTCAATAAAACCTATCTATTTACTAGTTCCATAATGACAATTTATTACTTACATGCAAAACACCTCTTAATAAACCCCATCGGTTACGTAACTCCAAGTCTCCAACCATTTCCCCAAAACCTCTAGATTCACACAACCACAAACACCAATAACACACACCAAAAACACACACATGTGGGCCCATCGTCCCGTCACATCTGACCCCACCCTTCGTCCCCATTATATACCCCCACATACCCACACAATTCTATAACCCAAAAATCTCGCACCAAAATAATATTATTCTCCGATCACTTCGGATTTCAGATTCAAATCCCCCTAGTAATATTATTTTCCACCGGCGACGAAGACCCATATCGCCGGAGCTGCCGTAGAACCGCTGTGAACGTCGATAATCGGAAACTGAACGACCCCAGATCATAAAGTTGCAAACTTGGTGAATCTTGATTGAAGAAAGTGATGAAAAAGCAGCAGATCGTGTTCCACCGGTCTCCGATGGAACGCCGGCGGTTTCTGCCGGAAGATGACGGTTCTTACGGTGGTCGCCGGCGGTTGGCGGAGGTCGCCGGCGGGACGACGGCGGAGTGTGCGGCGGTGTTCTGCTGCTTCCCGTGTACGGTGGTGAATGTGTTGATACTGGTGGTGTATAAACTTCCGGCGGGTTGTGCCGGAAGGTGTTGAGGAAGAAGCGGCGAAAGCAGCTTCTGGAGAAGGGATTGTTAATCCCGGGTGCCGGTGAGGAAGACTACGATGGAATCTCTCACCGGCTGAGTGTTGACCGGATGGAGTATCTACTCCGTCCGGTCGACTGGTTGGCGGACAGACAGATGTCCGCTGACAAAGAGTTTTTGGAGCTGGAGAATGAGATGTGGGAGAAGTTTTATGGCACGGGGTTTTGGAGGAGCCTTTCGCAAAGGGTTGATAAGTGATTGAGTTGTCTAACCGCGGCTTCGTATGTGACGTGATGCATTTGGTATGTGGTGGGTGCTGCTGGTGCTTGTACTGTACAAGTTGGAGATATTAAGATTTTTAACTGAGATGGTGAAGATTTAGGGGTTGTGATTCAAATGTACATATTTACCCTTGTTATACCGGAATATACTGCCGAATTGTAGGGGTGAAAAAGGGCAAAATCCGGAATTTGGGTTTGTTGCGATCAAAATTTAAAAAGTTGAGATTTTTTTTTATTTTGAATTGTTATCTTTTAGTTCGATACCGAAAGAAATTGATTGTCATGATGGAATATCACGTTTTTTCCTCATCACATATCAAGTTGAAAAAAGAAATTAATATATAAGTGGGGAGAAAAATGAATATCTCTATCAAACAGCTTAAATTTAGAGTGATCGGCTATCATCTACGAAAATTTTAAGCCATATCACTCGTTAAGGTTTTCTGAGAAGATAAAACATACTAGGTAGATTATGGGTTGCTTGCAATGTTTTCAGAATCGGATCGGACGTCGAACCGGACGCCTTACCGGTTTGGTGGTCGGACCGGTCGGACCGGATGGACCGGATTTAACTATATTTTAATTATATTTATATATATAATTAAACTAGGTTATAGACCCGTGTATTACACGGGATTATATAATAGAAATTACAGAATTTTATTATGTATAGGGAAATTTACATAATAAAATTCTATAATTTCTATTGAACCTAAAACATACTACTCATCGGGGTTTATTTATATGCTTTGACATATCAAACAATGTGATTAACACAAAGAAATATAAAATAAGAAGCATCTAGAGCAAAAATTACTAAACATTGTTGTCATCGGTCTTAGAATCAAAACTTCATTACGCTGGGTTTTTCCTCATTACTAATTTCTTTTGCATCCAACCTGACGGGGGTTGCAGATGATTTTGCATTTCTTCATGTATTCCATAGTAGTCAAAGTATCTTAAAGAAACCAAAAGATATAAAAGGTAAATAAAATATTCCTCGATTATACACGTTTGAGTTTTGGATGTTTGGTAGTTGAAACTGAATAATTTTGCCGTGGAGCAAATATAAAAGAGGTTGCGATGATGATAAATAAACTGGTTAGTTTATGTAATGTGAAGCGTAAAATATTTAATTAATTTCTTAATAGAAAAGTTGTGAAAGAATGGTCATGCTTTTAGTTTATTCATTTGGCAGAACATAATTAAGAACAGAAGCATGGCTTTTGCTTTTAAATGGATGTGGTTTAGAAATAAATAAAAAAATAGTTTAAGCATATAAATGTATCCTCAAATTATTTGTGTATTTCATAATTTGAGAGAGGAAATTTTGTAGGCATACAATTAGTATACCTGGTGTGGATGGCAAGCAATAATCAGTCTGCAGTTTTGCTTGTTAAATGGTCAATATACTACTAAAAGAAAGTGGTAAAACGATCAAATAGCATCAACATATTAGAGAAAGGACTCCCAGTCTTTTACATTTGCAGCATGTTTAGTTTCTGAATTAATAAAGAATTTTTTTTTTGAATAGCTGGTTAATTGTTAGTTGTTAGTATCACCAAGTTAGTAATATTCGCCCATGCCAAGGATTGAACATTGGACCTCCAAGAGAGGCAAAGCCTCCCACCTCCCCCTTAACCACTAGGCCAAGACATCATTGGTGAATTAATAAAGAATTACCTTGCATTAGTATTCACTTATCCATTTATCAAAAGGATTGTATGAGGAAAGTGAGAGTGAAAAAGAAACTGCAAATTATCAGCACTGCATCTTCAAGATGAAGATCCTTATGCTCATCATTTGGTAATCGGCCGTTTCCCATGAGAGCATGTAAATAAATCAGCAAGCCAATGATCAAAAACCATAAAACTATAAAGTAGATACAGGTCTAATACAATTTATATTTAAAAATTCTTTGAAACTTACATTTTCGCTAGGCAGCGGATTCTCTCACCTCTTAAACGATGCATACCATGACCATTGAGGCTATCTATCATAGTAAGAATCATCATTCACTAATTCCAGATTATAATGATCCAATCTGCATATTAAATTTTTAATCAAAGTCTTATTGTTGTTTAGATGTTCCCTAACAAAAAAAATCAGTGACAAAAACCTAACCTTAAAAGTAAGCCACATAAATAACAATTCAGCCCAATATCATAAAATCGAAAGCATACGAACGTCTCAATTCCTCAACTTTATTAGCAAAAATAATGCTTTAAAGTTTACCCTCATCGTCCTTGCTTTTTCATGTTTAAACAAATAGAGCTAAATTATCACAGTGATTATTATAAACCAACTCCAAAATTATCATCAAATCAAAAACTTAATACTAAACCAAGTGGAGTTTATAAACAGTGATTATTATAAGCACAAATCCATAATCTAATTAAGCAAGAAGGAATATAATCAAGTTAAATTGGACACATATCATACTGTAATTTACAAAAAGAGATAAATTTATATATGACAGTTGCTTAATGAGCATGAACTTATAAAGCAAAGTAAAAGAAATAGAGCTAAATGAAAAAAATACATGAAGCAGGTGCTAAAATCGAACAATTACATAAGAAAGCACATATCAAAATCAAATATTCAAGAATAAATATACCTATTCATCATATACTTGTAAAGTGGAGAAAAATTATGCAATTAAAAAGCCTAAATCAAAGTAAAAGAAATATCTGGAAATGAGTAATACAAATCTTAGGTGTTCAAATCGGTCAATTGTGTAAAAATGCATATATGAAAATCAAAGATTGAAACTAAACATACCCAAATCAAACTGTACTTGTTCAAGTCGAATGAATCCTTGTGGAATAGTAGATAATAAGGCTCAATAATGGTAGATTCTTGCTTCTATAGATGTAATAAGGCTCAATTATTGTGGATGATTTCGTAATCGATGGCTTTGGAGAATCGATCTTCTTCCTCAAATGATAAATCTTGAATCCCTGCTGAAGATCTTTAATCCCCTTTAAATCCATGATTAACAGGCTTCCTAGAGAATCGTTGGGGATCAAATCGAAACTTTCAAAGGAAGATCTAGGGTTTTAAGGATTGTGTGAAACTGAAATCAAAGAATATCGGGTCTTTTGAAATCCGTTCATGTGACCTGTGAGAAATAGGAATCTGGGCAAAAGATTGTGGGCGGGAAAATATTTGTGGGAGCAACTGTAGAGATGACACGTACCCCACTATGTAAACGTTTATTATATTAGATAGGTACTCAAAGTCACTTTTTAAACTTCAAATTGTGCACAGAAATAGCTATAAATAATAATACGGGATTGTATTATACACTAACTATGAAAATTGTTTTCTGTCTTCAGAATAAATACAACGATATATAACATATTGAAACAGAGCATATAGGCAAACAAACCATATCCTTCAACAATTGAAGATCCTCGTGATGAAGATCCTCGTAATCACCACTCATTAATTCCAGATTATAATGATCCAATCTGCATATTAAATTTTTAATCAGAGTTTTATTGTTGTTTAGATGTTCACTAACAAAAAAAAATCATGACAAAACCTAACCTTATAAGTAAGCCACATAAATAACAGCTCAACCCAACATCATAAATTCAAAAGCATACGAACGTCTCAATTCCTCAACTTTATTAGCATATATAATGCTTTAAAGTTAATACTCCCCGTCCTTGCTTTTTCATGTTTAAACAAATATATCTAATTTATCATAGTGATTATTATAAACCAACTCCAAAATTATCATCAAATCAAAAACTTAACGCTAAACCAAGTGGAGTTTATAAACAGTGGTTATTATAAGCACAAATTCATAATCTAATTAAGCAAGAAGGAATATAATGACGTTAAATTAGGCACAGAGTTTATATACAGTGATTATTATAAGCACAAATCCATAATCTAATTAAGCAAGAAGGAATATAATCAAGTTAAATTGGACACACATATCATACTATAATCTACAAAAAGAGATAAATTTACATATGACAGTTGCTTAATGAGCATGAACTTATTTAGCAAAGTAAAACAAATAGAGCTAAATGCAAAAAAATAATACATGAAGCAGGTGCTAAAATCGAACAATTACATAGGAAAGCACATATCAACATTAAATATTCAAGAATAAATATACTTGTTCATCATATATAAAGCAGAGAAAAATTATGCAAAGAAAAAGCCTAAATCAAAGTAAAAAAGAAATATCTGGAAATGAGTAATACAAATCTTAGGTGTTCAAATCGGTCGATTGCGTAAAAATGCATATATGAAAATCAAAGATTGAAACTAAACATACCCAAATCAAACTGTGGATGATTTCGTAATCGACGGTTGTGGAGAATCGGTCTTCTTCCTCAAATGATAGATCTTGAATCGCTGCTGAAGATCTTTAATCCCCTTTAACTTCATGATTAACAGACTTCCTAGAGAATCGTTGGGGGACCAAATCGAAACTTTCAAAGGGAGATCTAGGTAGGAATGTGTGACACTGAAGTTAACAAAACATGAAGTTAAGAAGATAAAATCATACCATAGATTGTGTTTGTATCGTGAGATGCCGGAATCGTAGAAAAAGATATGCAGTCGACAGATTCAAACCCTAGATACAGTGGAATAAAAAACTTTAAGAAATCAAAGATATAGTTTAACAAAACATGAAGTGAAGAAGATATAATCGTACCATAGATTGTGTTTGTATAGCGACTTGCCGAAATCGTGTTCAGATGCATTTGACTGAGAGAGAGATTCAGAAAGGGGGCTTGAAATTGTAGGGTTCAGATGCATTCGACTATATGAGAGATTCAGGAAGGCGGCTAGAAATTGTAGGGTTTGGGTTCAATTTGGAAATGATTTTGTATTAAACCGGGTCACTTGACCCGCGTATGGCTTAAATCAGGTCAGACTTGGAGGGCGGGAAAATGGTTGTGAGGATGGCTGAGAGAATGCCATGTGTCAATAGTTGTAATGGTTTATTAGTATAGATATAAGTAATTTATATATGATTTATACATATATTTTAGAGTTATATATAAAACTTAACTATATTTGTATATCCTACGTACTAATTTATGGTTTAACACCCCGTTTTTACCCACTAAAATTAAAAAAAAAAAAATACTGAAAACCGGTCGGAACCGAGCCGTTTCGCCGGTCCAACCGCCGGTTCGGTTCGGACCGGCCGGTTCAAAGCCACAAAAACGAACCATAGTGGATCGGATCGGCCAGGTCCCCGATTCGCGGTCCGACCGGTCGGACCGGCCGGTCCGATCCGAGCGTGAAAACAATGGTTGCTTGGACTAGTCGGTTTTACTGGTTTAACGGTTTACATTTGACAATTTAAACAACTTATTTTATTTTTTACTTAAATTTATTGATTCATATTAATATTGATGAACATGAATAATGATTCTAGTATATATAAGCATGTTTAAATCACGCAAACCATGAAAACCGAACCGTTTAATTCTCAAACCTGCATACTTAGTTTGATTTAGATAGTTAGTTTGGTTTTAGTTGTTTATAAACAACCCTAATTAAACTTATATTTAGTCTTAAAGCATATAAGCATATAATGCATGTGTTCAACTAAATTTATATATACATTTATTATTTTTCTTTATCAGATATCAATCTGAGGGAAAAAATATTAAATATATAAGCGGAGAAGATATATGAACACATCTAACAAACAGGTTGAATTTAAAGTGTTTATTTTTTGGAAGGCATATGCATGTATATTAAAAAGAAAGTCACTCTAGCAAGCTGCTATAAGTGAAAGTTACATCAAGGATAAAATACGGACCACCAAAATAAAATACAAAAACATAATCAAAAACTAAATTCACACCAATCTTTCCAGTTCAAAGAGCCCACCTTTGAATGACTTCTTATCCACAAAAACCTCATGATTTTTAAATCTTCAAGCAAAGAGTTTAGAGAAGCCCTTCGCTTTTCGAACACAACATCGTTTCTAATCTTCCATATACTCCAAAAGGCTACTGGTATTACCAATTGTATAGCAAGGCTCCTGATTGGCGGTTGGACAGGCTTGAAGAGTTCTAGTAGGTCGGAGATCGAGAAAGCGTAGATGGGTGGCAGCCGGCACTATGTACTAACAAAGCTCCATAGCATTGTGGCGTAGTAACAAGAAATAAAAAGGTGGTCAACGGTTTCTGGTAATTGAGAGCAAAGAGGACACAAAGGAGAATCCAAGTTTACATTTCTTCTTATAAGAGCTTGAAGGGTCGGGATCCGGTCAAGTTCGGTTAGCCATGCAAAAATGGTAACTTTCTGCGGGATCCATTTGCACCATGAATATATAAAGCCATCTGAGGACGATGTAGGCTTATCCAACAATTTTCTCATTGCTCTAACCGAGAATACGCCTTGGATGTCACCTTTTGTGACATCTCACAATATCAAGCAAAGAACATTGTGGGTCTACTTTCATATTTGTGGGACAGCTCAGATGATACAGATGGATTTGATGATATGGCTGACAACGAGTCATCAGATGATACATCAGTTATTCAGAGTATACCTCAGAAAATGAAAACACAAACTGCATCAAGAAAGAAAACGAGAATCACTATGATCTACCTATGGTTTCATGGTCACCTTCTGATGAACAAAGTTCTAGAAACATTCAAGATATTCAGATCAGTAAGGAAACCTAAGATTCTTCTTGTTGAAGATCATGTGGTGAATGTGATGGTGTGTGACATTTGTTACTAACAAGACCGTCAATTAACATTAAGCTCGTTAACTCTTCGTGTGTGTTAACTATCCTCACGTATTTATTATTTTATATATATATCGTTTTAGCCGAACTTTTCGTATGCACGTTCGTGTTAATAATAATAATATTAATAATAATAATAATAATAATAATAATAATAATAATAATTTTAATAATAATAATACTAATAATAATATTAAAAATAACAATAATAATAATAACAATAATAATAATAATAATAATATTAAAATTCAGGGGGTCAATTTGTCATTTTAGAAACTTTAAAAAGAAAAGTTTATACATGAAATGTTAAATTCTAAATTACAGGGACCAATCTGTAATTTAACTTTAATTAAGTTTGGGAACAAATAAAACAAACAGAAACCGCAGGGACCATTTGTGTAAATTTTGAAAACCCAACCCCCGCCCAATTCCCTTCGATTTTCCGGCCAGAACTCCGGCGAGTTTCCGACGATTCTCCGACGAGGCCAAAACGCCCAAATTATTCGATTTTTAACCCCGAAACCGGTTCCAATGCGTTCGTGGACAAGACTCGAATCCAATGCACCCCAAAATGCGTTAAAACATGGAATCACAGCTCACACATCGGATCCAACTTTATTCCCGACCGTTCAACGGCTAATTAACCCACTCAAACACTATTATAGTCAAATTAATTCGATCAGATCAACTTTATCTGGTTATAAATTGAAAACAACTTGCAATGCTAAGCGAAAACACATAAACACCCTGAATTCGATCATCACCTTCATCGAACCTGCAACTCTACCAAACCCCAACTTTTGTTCACATTTAACCAAAATTGACAGAGGGTTTTCGATTACTACTATCAATAGAAACTTCCTGTGCAACTAATTTGATTACCATCAACAAAATCAACACGAACTAATTTCTCCTCTGCCACGACTTGTTCCTATCTGTTCTACCTATCAATTCAACCAAAATCAGGTAATTAAATGCATCCTTACATTCGTTTTTACATGGGGATCAAAAGCCCCATGAATATAATCGTTTACAGACTCGAATTCAAGTTCAATTTCGGGTAAACTGAATTAGGGTTCTTCGAAAATTGGGGGAAACTGGGAGAGTCGGCTTAAAAACAAATGGAACGGGGTTCTAGTGTGGCTGTATGCCTTTGGTTCACTGGTTTGTGTGTGGGATTGTGAGTTGGAGGTCCCGGGTTCGAACCCGGCTACCTACAACTATTTTTTTAATACTTTTCAAGCTTCAGAAAAATACAGAAAAATTCTTAAAAATTATAAAAATAAGTTTTATAAACATTTCTTATTTAAAATGATACAAAAATGTTTTCTGTAAATTTAAATTATTTAAAAACCTTAATAAATTTTTATAAAATATTCTTTTTAAATATTATAAATAATTATTTTTTTTATAAAAATGGACTCTAAATCGTGTGTAATTATGAAATAACCATGAAACTAATAGAAATTATACATTTCACAATTTCACGAATTATTTACAAAATAACTATAAGTTATAAAATATACTTTAATTAATTAAACTTAATATATAATCACTAAGTTTATAATCAAACTCAAATATATATATCTAATCATGTGCGTCAAACCCGAACCAACCCGAATCCAACCAAATATATCTATTCGCGTGAATACATTTTAAAGACTCAATTACAATTAATAATAGGTATTGATCGTGTTTGATTGTGCATTGCCTTATTCTTTGAAGCTTTTGTACACTTCATTATCAACTCAATTCAAGGTGAGTTTCGTGGCCCTTTTTTATGTTTTTACAATTGTTTCAATCTTTTTCAAACATGGGGGAAAAGTATGCTCACCTGTTTTCAATGCTGTACAACATACATACAACTTTCATACTTGGAATCAATGTGATACTATTTTCATACTCTGATACATACATGATGTTTGTAGTTATCTTCTTACAACCATTAATTCCGGGTTTGGAACCAACGGATAGGTATTGGTAGTACTACTGGGTTGACACCCCCACCCTTGACAAGATGGTTACTTGTGAGTACCATCCCCCCCGCCAGGAATTCGGCCTCGGGTGAATATATTCCAACGAGTTTATATGCATACGTCATTAGGTTTGGTTGTCTGAGACACATGTTATGTGATTTTGCGTGCTTATAATTGTATGCACGGTATTCCACAGCAAACCCTATACAACATCAATTACATGTTTACAATTTAAACCTGCGAAACTCACCAACATTATTGTTGACATTTTTGAGCATATCTTTTGAGGTGATCATAATCAAAGAGGATAGCTAGAGCCGATGCCTTAGCAGAGACCCTCAGGATTTCAATAGATTTGCATTAGTGTTTGTCTATCATTTGTTTTTGTTTATGAACACTGTGAAATGTTGAATTTTTAATTAATAGACTATGTTAGTCGTGGAACTGACTAACCACAACACAAGTTACCATTGTGTCGGGTAACGTCATGACACGTGGATTGTTGCATATATTTTGGTTCTGTAAATTAACCAAGTGTTATGACGATCCGGTCCGTCGCATCCTCGTGTTTCCGCTATAAGTGAGGGTGTGACAGATTGGTATCAAAGCCTTGGTTATAGAGAATTAGGTGGAGAACTCGACCTAGACTATAACCTAAGAACCTTCATATAGAATGCATGCTAGGGATTGTGTGCATTTGATATTACCTAAATGTTCTTCATGATTTGTGTGACACATAGACACCTGTATTCTGGATTTCCTGGCAAAAAGCCTTCGAACTAAGGCAAACATATCGTATAAATCTCATTATGAGACCAGTTATGCTTACCTGGGGATTTCTGGGATGAGTGATAAACTATGGTCAATACACAAGTCTATAAGGCAAATGGGTCAAGTATATTAAGTCTATGGATTTAATATACATTTATGTTCCTCTAAGATAGTTTCTTGTATCTATACCTGATTCTATACATATGTGCTTGCTATCTGATCATCCCGAGGAAGACACTATTACTCTTAGTCTTTCTCCATGGGATACCTTTATACTAGAACTTTACGCTCGTATAAGCACAACATCATATCATTAGGTTGGGATACCTAAACATAAGGGAACTTCGGTGATCACGCGTAGCATCGATCTCGGATATTAAATCCGACCCTAACATGGTTATTACTGAAATTCTGAAAGTATGAAGGATATGCAGTTATCATTAGACATATTATGCTTATGTGCTTATAGTTTACTTGCTATTACATGCTATTATTGGAATACTATTGGCTCATGGACATGAGGACATTACATAATTTGTGCTTGATGAATCTAGATAATACTATGATGTTAACTTGGGGTAGGTGAAGCTAAGGGTGATCATGCAAGGCAAATTACCATTACGGGTGCACACGTAATTGCAATTCGCCATGCATGAGAAGTCTGGCTAATCTTACCATAAGGTAACGATCATGAATATCACATTACAAGTTTCTATTCTATACCCTAGGGTGCTAGGATCATAATTCTAGTAAAACCTTGTTACGGGTAACCAAACATTACTTACTCAAGTTCTGTCCTACTTAGAGCCTTCATGGTATTTCCAAACATGATATTGACCTTGTGAGACTTTCCTCCACTTAACATTTCAGTAACTAAAGAACTGATTGAATGCTTAGAATGAAAGTGGAATACATGAATATAGAGGAGTAATGATACTCTCTACACATACATAACGTTATTATTTGAGATAATGCTAAGGGAAATTGGGATGTTATGTAACTAGTTTAAGTGTTATTCAAGGTATATCGTGGATGTGGTGGGAACGCTGCAGGGAACCCTATATATAAACATCACCGGTATACTGAGAATGTGCTTAAACTGGGATATGTAATGATCTTGATGGACGAAGCATAGGTTATTAGGAATTGAGCAGTGAAATCATGCGTGCATCTTAAGGTGACTAAGTTTACACCTTTCTGTGATTAGAAGATGCCGCCTAAGAGAGTCACACGTAGAACCAACCAGGAAGGTGAGGCCCCATAAAACAGGGGTATGGGTAGACCACCCAGAACAGGTGATGCTCCAGCTGGCAACAATCAGGGAACTGACAACCCTGACATAGCTGCTATGATTGCTCAGCAGCTAGCTGCATTGGTTCCAGCCATTGTGACTCAAGTAAGCGACACCCTTCTGAATCATCCTCTCCACGGGGATCATAACACCAATGGCCAACACAACCAAGGAATAGGAGAGGATATTGGCATTGGTGGAGCAAATGGAAACAAAGCTGGAGTCGACCATACAAAACAGGGATGTTCATACAAAGAATTTATGGCCTGCAAACCCCGAGAATTCGATGGGAAAGGTGGAGCGATAGCCTTGACCAGGTGGCTAGAGAAGATGGAGGCAGTAATCGATATTAGTGAATGCCTCGACAGTCAACGAATCAAATATGCCACGTGTTCACTACAAGGCAAGGCATTAACCTGGTGGAACACCCAGGTTCAGGCTAGAGGAAGGGAGTCAGCAATGCAGATGACTTGGGATGAGTTTAAAGCATTGATTTCTGAGGAATACTGTCCTCTCAATGAGATGCAGAAACTTGAACAAGAATTCTGGAATCATGCGATGGTGGGAGCTGGGCACGCTGTAACATTTGGCCTATTTTAGAAAATATAAACCCGAATCCTTTGGCCCAATTGTACAAGTTAAACACATTACCTAACTATTTCGATTGTACCCATTTAGTTAATAAAGAAGTTTTATGTGTCATTCATGAGTTCATATATATACATATATATATATATATATGATAATAATCTTTACATATAATCTTTATAGTGTTTTTATAAATAACTTAAACAATCACTTAACTTTGGAGTTAATAAAGTACGGGGTCCAAACTGTAATTACTGAAACTTTATTTTAAAAGGTTTGGGTACAAAATAATAAGTGTTTCAAAATTCAGGGGCCAAAAGTGTAAACTTTTTTTAAAAAAAAAAACAACCCAAACCCCCCCCCCCGTGTCCCGTAACCGTCTCCGGCCAGCCTCCGGGCCGTCTCCGGCGACTTCGAAATCAAACCATTCGGCCCATGTTAAACCAATCGAACCATTTCTTTCACTTCGTGCATAGGATTCGAACTCGTGAAACGTTTCAAGCGGCCGTAATTGGTGGTTGAAATTGTTTCTTTCGTAACCGAAGTTCATCACTCAATTGCATACCTGTTTCACTCATGGTTGATCAATTGGCGAAATCAAATGAGTGGTAACGCATCTTTTGACCATCGCAAACATAAAAATCAAATAAATTTTAACCGGTAACCGTAAATCCTCATCAATTCATAATCGAAACTTCCGATTAAAGAACTTAAACGCGTTGGAGTCGAAACAGTCACAATCAGGACTATAAACTCACAGTGAAACTTTCAAATAGATCCCTTTGAACTTTCTGAAACTCGAATTGCAAACAAATCAAACCCCATCATCTCTCTCGATCTCCATCTCCATTCGCAAACCTGCAACTAATCGAACCACACCCTTGAGGCAACCTCAACAGAAATTGATTGAGGGCTTTTGATCATCTGGACAAATTGAAGCTTCCTGAACAAGCAATTCGATTTCCATCAACAAAATCAACTCGAATTGATTTCTTACCCGTCGCGACCCGTTCAAGCCTCTAAACCATCGATTCTATCTCAAACCAGGTAATTAGATACATGATTGCGCTCGTTTTTGGATACTAATCAAAAGCCCTATGCTTAATTCGGCTATTGATTAAGTTTCATGCTCAATTGGAAATCAATTGAAACTAGGGTTCGTGATTGATTTGGGGATTTCTGAAAATTTGGTTCTTAAATTATAAAACGAATTCCATAACAGATTCTGGGCTTACAGCCCACTGGTTTAAACCTCACACTCTTATACGAACGACCCGGGTTCGATCCTGGTCCACCTCAATTATTTTTTTTGCTATTTATTTTCAAATCATTTTTATTCCAGAAAATTTTAATGTATTAATTAAGCTAAAATAAAAATTATTTTGTTAGTTAAATCTATTCCATAAAATTATTAATTAATTTTTTTAAAATTCTAAAGGATATAAATTACATATTTTTATCTTCTAACAAAAATAAATGTTATAAAAACATATTTAATTTCTTTGAACATTCTAAATTCCTATAAGCTATTTTGAATCAAATATAAATTATTTAAAACTATTTTTTTAAAACCTTTAACTAACTATTCAACTAACTATTTTGATCAAGTTATTAATAATTAATCATAAAAAAATTATTATTTAATTATTTATCATACTTGATCTTCAACGTTATTTAAATCAAGTTATAAATTCTATTTAACGAATTACTTATTATTCAAATATTTTATTCTAGTTTTATTTAACCAATATATCAAATGAGTTACAATATTTTTATATAATCTCACAAACTCCAATTGAAACCTTAATTCATATCTATTCTTTAATCATTATATTGTTTTAAATCTAAGACATCATTCCTTAGGTTAAAACCGTGAGGAAAAACGTTGGTGTCCAATCTTGCATATTAATCACACCATATTGCTATACCAAGTGAGTATTCATTGCCCATTTTTCATGTTTTATTATTTGGGGAAATCATGTGATACTATACGCAACCATGTTTATTCATTTTATTCTATTTCATACTAATATTCAATTCATTACGTGTTATGTTATTTACTTGCAATTATGTGTTCACATCTAGATAAACTTGATAACATGATCATTAATTCACACAACCACGGTAACAATGATAGATCTATTGGTTTGACAACCCACCCCATTTGTTTAGTCGCGTGGTGATTGAAACCGGAAACATACATTCTATAAGGCTTCGTCTGTGGACCGAGTCAATTCAGTCAATAGGTTTGATCGTGTTGTTTGTCATTTATGATACATTGTTGCATGTTAGTTATAACATTACCATGTGAATTGAATTGTTTTCAAGTATTCAATCAAATTTTGTGTGTGTTTAAACCTGTGATTACTCACCGGCTAATTCTTTAGCTGACTCGTTACTTTTCACATGATTTCAGGAAATGCTATTTAGTGGAATTCTCTCTGCTCATATAGGATTGGACCTAGTCAAAAATAAAGAAGACAATATTATATTTCATGGTTTCATTTTAATTGCGTTGTAATGTGTGACTTGAATGACATTATTCAATAATTAAATGGTTATTAAATGTTATTTCAACGTATTTATTACCTTGTGCTATGAACAATCGATTCACATTCGTCCGCCTCGATGATTCCGCCATCGGTCGGGGTGTGACAGATTGGTATCAGAGCCAAGGTTATAGGGAATTAGGTTATTAGAAATGGAATGACCTAGACTATAACTAAGTACCTTTTCACATGAGTCCTCTCATGTATTCTATATGTTTAGATAGGGCTTATATGTGTCACTTATGTCTATTATGTTTATATGATTATCACATTCTCTTATATCTTGATTCTTACCTTTCACATACAAATTCTCAAATCATATTATATGGCATTATGTGCCTAAATCAATTGTTTTCAAATTTTAAATTTTGATTTGTTATTCATGGTTTTCAAATCTCGTCAAAGTCCGTGTCACATGACTGAGAACATGCAATGCTGGAAGAGTGGAATACCTGTATCTTGATGTGTTCTGTCTAGGCAAGGTATTCATACAACTTGATTACCTTACCTGGGAACCCTCGAGATGAGTATTCGCTTATAGGTACGCATGTCCTCATTAAGGTTGTGGTGGACACAAATACTTTGATAAGTCACCGTATTCGTTTTGGTTTGCGAACCGAACGTTTACACTCCTCACCTCTCATTGTTATTTTAAACAATCTCATTAACGATTTTATTGAAAAGTTTTAAAAACCAATTACCCGTTTCTCACAAAGGTTTCTTCTTTCCATATTATACAGCATGTCTTCCCGTCAAAACCGCTCCAGATCTAGAAGCTCTGGCCGTAAGATTGCTGCTATAGTGGCACGTGAAGTTGTTGCGGTCATCCCAACACTGCTTACTCATTTGAACCAAGGCAACAACGTTGTTCAAAATCAAGTTGCACCAAATCCTCCACGAGCTTGTACTTACAAGCACTTCAGTTCTTGCAATCCTACTAAGTTTAGCGGGACCGAAGGAGCCACTGGCCTTTTACAGTGGTTTGAGAGTATCGAGAACACTTTCCTCAATAGCGAGTGTCCTGAAAATCTCAAGGTTCGCTATGCTACAAGTGTTCTTCAAAAGAGAGCACTCACTTGGTGGAACGGGGAGAAACGAACCCGTGGAACTGATGCTGCCTTGGCATTAACGTGGGATGAAGTCAAAGAACTCATGACTCGGGAATTCTGTCCAAGAAATGAGATCAAGAAGTTAGAAGCTGAGTTCTGGGACTTAGCTCAAGAAAGTGGAAAAAATCTAGCTTACACCAACCGATTTCATGAATTGAGCCTACTTGTTCCCCACTTAGTTACCCCATTATCCCGGGCCATTGAAAAGTACATCGGTGGTCTACCCATGAAAATTCAAGACACGGTGTGGGGTAGGAACCCTGCAACTTTGGAAGATACCATCCGGTTAGCTGCTCAGTTAACTGACAATCATGTCAAGGCTGGAACCCTGACTAGGAAGGGTGCTAAGAAGGTGCCCGAGAAACCCTCAGCTGAACCCCCTAAGGAGGAAAAACCTGAACCTTCTCAAAACAAGAAGAGGAAGGTTAAATCCCAAAACTTTGCTGTGGTTACCCCTACTGTTCCAGTTAATCAAGTCGCACCAAGCTACCAACCAGTCTCCAACAATCAAGTCCCGGCAAAGAAACCTTACACCGGAACTTTCCCACAGTGCAATATTTGCAAGTACCACCACCCTGCTAATGCACAATGCCGTCGCTGCACCAACTGTGGTCGTTTTGGTCATACTTTCAACGTGTGTAAGAGCGCAGCTAAGACTCCGGCTACCGCACCTGTCTTCAACATCCTCCTGCAATTACTCAGGGTCGTGCATGCTATCAATGTGGTGATCCGAACCACTTCCGCAATCGATGCCCTCAACTTGTCAGCACGGTGCCTACGACTCAAGGACGTGCTTTTAACATCAATGCTCATCAAGCGCAAACCAATAGTGATGTGGTGAACGGTATGTTTTTAATCAATAATCATTATGCTTCAGTTTTATTTGATACCGGCGCCGACAAAAGTTTTGTGTCCTTAGAATTTGAGCCCTTACTTGCTAGTGCACGGACTAAGTTGAGAAAACCATTTACGGTAGAGATAGCCGACGGGAAACCTATCACAATCGATTCAATTATTCCAAACTGTATCCTTAGTCTTAGCGAGCATGATTTTCCTATCGATCTCACACCGATGCAACTTGGAAATTTCGACGTCATTGTAGGCATGGATTGGCTATCTAAGAACCATGCTGAAGTTGTTTGTTACGAGAAAATCATCCGGATCCCTTTTGCGCCCGAAAAGATGTTAAATATTTATAGAGAAAAACCTTCCAAAGGCCTTCGACTTATGTCATGTACCAAAGCTCAAAAGTACCTTCGCAAGCATTATGTGGCTTTCTTAGCACATATCGTGAAAACGAATGAGAAGTCAAAGAAAGTCGAGGATATTCCGATCATTCGTGATTTTCCGGAAGTGTTCCCCGATGACTTAACTGGACTCCCTCCTGTTCGTCAAGTCGAGTTTCGTATTGATCTTGTGCCTGGTGCAACACCTGTAGCAAAATCTCCATATCGTCTTGCACCATCTGAGATGCAAGAACTTGCTAGTCAACTTCAAGAACTTTCCGATAAAGGTTTCATTCGACCAAGTTCCTCACCTTGGGGAGCCCCGGTATTGTTTGTGAAGAAGAAAGATGGCTCATTTCGTATGTGTATCGATTATCGGGAGCTCAACAAGCTTACTGTTAAGAACCGGTATCCTCTACCAAGAATCGATGATTTGTTGATCAACTTCAAGGCGCTTCATACTTTTCCAAGATTGACCTTCGTTCTGGTTATCATCAACTACGAGTGCATGATGACGACATTCCCAAAACAGCCTTCCGTACAAGATATGGTCATTACGAATTTCTAGTTATGCCATTTGGTTTGACCAACGCACCAGCTGTATTCATGGATTTAATGAACCGAGTGTGTAAACCATACTTGGACAAGTTCGTGATCGTCTTCATCGACGACATTCTAATTTATTCAAAATCAAGATCCGAGCATGAACATCATCTTCGTTTGATTCTTGAACTGTTGAAAAAGGAGAAACTATATGCCAAATTCTCTAAGTGTGAATTTTTGTTGAAGGAGGTACAATTCCTTGGTCACATCGTAAATGATAAAGGAATTCATGTGGATCCTGGAAAGATTGAGGCGGTAAAGAATTGGGTAGAACCTAAAACTCCCACTGAGATCCGTTCATTTCTTGGTTTGGCCGGTTACTATCGGCGTTTCATCCCAAATTTCTCAAAGATCGCTGTGCCTCTTACTGCCTTGACCCACAAGGATAAGTCTTTCCAGTGGGGACCAGATTAAGAAAAAGCATTCCAAACACTTAAACAAAAGTTATGCAATGCTCCAATCTTGACCCTCCCTGATGGAAATGATGATTTTGTTGTTTACTGCGATGCTTCCAAGCAAGGTCTTGGTTGTGTCCTCATGCAACGAGGAAAAGTCATAGCTTATGCCTCAAGACAGCTCAAAATCCATGAGAAAAATTACACAACTCATGATCTCGAATTAGGAGCTGTGGTTTTCGCACTCAAAATCTGGAGACACTATCTTTACGGCACCAAGTGTGTTGTATTCACTGACCATAAGAGTCTTCAGCACATGTTGGACCAAAAGAACCAATGAGCCAAGATCAGGAAAACCTCTAAGTCCCACATGCCACTGCTACAACTGCTGAAGACTCCCATCAGTTACAATGTTCTCTTGCTTGAATGTCAGACTGGAGAACATCTGAAGACTCTCATCAGCTATTGTGTTCTCTTGCTTGAATGTCAAACTCGAGAGCATCTTAGCTCCAGCCTTCTGCTGTTATGACAAAGTCTGAAGAACAAAGTATGAAGATCAAAGAACTGAAGAATATCAGCTGAAGACTCTAAAGTACTGAAGATCAAGTACTGAAGTCTGAAGTACTGATCTTACAAGTACTGAAGACTTCAAGTACTGAAGACAAGTACTGAAGAATCAAAAGCTGAAGAACTAAAGAACTGAAGACCTTCTACTGAAGCACAAAGTCTGAAGACAAAGACTGAAGACAACAACTGATGATATCTACTGAAGTCATCAGTTGTTATAACATCTGAAGCCAAGTCTGAAGACCAAGTACTGAAGACTCAGAGTTTGTCACAACAACTGAAGAAGTCTTCTTCAGTTGTTGTAGTGGTTTTTCTTTTTCAGTAGTTTATTTTGTTTCAGTAGTTGTACAACAACTGAAGAGCATGTTCTTCAGTTGTTATAGTATCAGTAGTTATAAACGACTGAAGAGTTTGTTCTTCAGTCGTTGTAGGATTTCAGTAGTTTACTTTTGTCAGCACTTAGGAACTTTTGTAAGAAGATGTCAGTTGTTGGCATCTTCAGTAGTTTTATGTTTTGACAACTGTAATTTGAATATTCAGTGATGTCAGAAAAGGACATCACCACCATGCTCTTGCCGCCTATATAAGGATGGCAAGCCATACAGTTTTAAATGCCGAAACGTGCAACCAATAGAACATTTATTGCTTCGCAGAACTCTTCTCTCTCTATGTTAATGCTTTAATTGCAATATCTTTTATGTTCTTGCTTTAATTGCTAATTAATGTGCTAAATCCGCTGCAAACATAATCTAATTGATCAACACGAGAGGCTGAGATCCTGTCAAATGGTATCAGAGCAGGTTAATCATTGATCGATCTTACCATTGATCATTTGAAACTGCTCTTTTGATCTCTCAGTTTGATCGAATTAGCAATTTGCAAGAATTAGTCATAGAGAGTGAGTTTCTGCTGTTTCCGGCCAAAATATTGAGGTCTTTTGGTGGTTTTGAGTTACGATTGTCGTGTTTAAACTTGTTCTTGACCAAACCCTGAGATGACAACACCAACCAATGATCCTCACAATACTGGTTCCGCAACCAAGCCTCTGATGCTGGTTAGGAACGAGTATAACATATGGCAAAGACGTATGCTGCACCACTTGGCTGTCAACAGTGCTGGTTGTTGGAAGTCAGTGGTGCATGGGCCATACAAGCCTATGGTGAACGTCCCGGAATCTAATGAACAGGTTGCGAAGAAACCTGAACAGTATTCGGACGAAGATCTAAAGCTGTTTGAAATTGATGCTAGAGCCCATGGAATTTTAGCCATGGCCATTCCAAACGAGATATATTCAGGGCTCTTGCATCATGAGTCTGCTCATGACCTATGGGTTGCTCTAAAGGAACAATTTGGAGGAACTGATTCGGTCTTAGCAAACAATAGGGAAATCCTTGCCCAACAATATGAGACTTTCTCATATAGAAAGGGTGAGACTCTGACCCAGCAGTTTGAGCGATTCTCTTGTTTAATCTCTGAGCTGAAGATGGTTAAACAAGAGTACTCCAAAAGCCAGATGAACAACAGGTTCCTCAGGTCATTGCCTGAGAGATGGGACACATATACCATTGTCCTACGCTCTAGTGCTGACCTTGACACTCTATCTCTCACCCAACTTCATGGGAAACTACTCACTTTTGAGAGAGAGGTAGAGCAAAAGAGGAAGTTGTCATCTTCTGGCAAACTTGCTGATGACTTTGTCCAAGGTAATGCTGCCTTGATAAGTCATGAGTCAGAATATGCTTCATCAGAAAGTTCTTATGATGAGCATATTGATTTCTCTACAAACTCAGAACAAGCTTTTGTTGGTGTCAGTAGTTCAGGAGGAGGTGGTGACAACTTGTGTTTTCTGATGGAGGATTTGAAGGGCATTCCAGATGATGATCTGGAAGAGATGGATATTTTGAACCAAATGGCAATGATAAATATCCGATCTCAGAAGTTCTATAAAAGAACTGGTAGGAAATTCCCAGGACTCTCTGGCAAAACCAAAGTTGGTTTTGACAAGAGCAAGTTGAGGTGTCACAAGTGCCAAAGGCTTGGACACTTTGCAAGAGAGTGTAGATCATCTGGATCTAACTCATCTGCACCCTTTGTGACTTTTCCCAGCAATAGCTCACAGCACAAAGGGCAACCTTCCTACAGTTCTCCCCATCCATCTCAAGCACAAGCACCACCTGCTTATTTTGTGCCACAGGGTCATATGCCTTATCCTTACCCCTGTTACTACATGCCTCAGCCTGGTCAACCTCAAGCACCCCCGGCTCAACCACCTCATGCTCTTCCAGAGCCTCATTCTTCCCAATCTCATCACCACACACAACCTCAACAACAAAGCTTTTTCACCCCAACTGCTGTTGACTGGAGTAGTCTACCAGAAGAGCTATCTGGTCAGGAACCACTACTCCAAGATGCTGGTCAACATGGCGGTGATCAACCTTTTGGAAATCTTGCTCTGATGGCCCTTGACTCTGCTGAAGGGTCATCATCCAATGCCTCATCTCAGGTATCCACTGAGGCAAAAGCCAAGCTTTGTTCAGAGTAATGCATAGCAGCATTTGCTTCTATTAGAGAAGCAAATGTAGCTTTAATAGATAAAAATCTTGAGCTTGAGCACACTATTTCCAAAAGAAAAGCTGATTTTGAGGTTGTTCTAAAAGATAAAAATGATGAGATTTACAAGCTCAACTGCCAAATCAAAGATAGTAAAGCTAGGGAAGATGTACTTCTAGAGAAGTACAAGGACCTCAAGGAAACTCTTGCAACCACCCAAGTTGAGTGTGATCGATGGGTGCAATCTTGCAAGGGTTTTGAAATGCTTCTTAGCAAGCAAACAGCTTCCAATGTGAAGTTTGGCATTGGTTATAATCACACTGCTCCTCCCACAGACTTCATTTCAAGAGCAGAAGTTGAATCTGATGGGGAGAGCAATAACCAATCCTTCTCATCATGTGACTTACTATCCTCTAAATCAGCATCATCAGAGATAGACTATCACATGACCAAAAGGCTGATCAACTCAGGAGTTGTCACTAGAAGTACTGAAGGTACTGGAGAGCAAGTGACAACATCTGAAGTTCAAACCTCAAATACTGTTAGCACTAAAGAGAAGAAAACTAACAGTAGGAAAGGTTTGAAGACAGCTAGAGAGGATACCAGGAAAGCAGTCACTAGGAAGAAAACTGCTAGTACTGATGACAAACAGCTGAAGAACAAGTCTTCAGCAGTTAAATCCTCTTCAGCTGATGATCAGCATAAGATGAAGAAAAAGCCATGTGAGATATGTGGCTTGTTCAATCATCTTACTGATGATTGCTGGTACAAAAGGGGTTCAAAACTCAAACAGAAGGAGCAAATTACTGAGAGCATCAATAAAATGAAGAATGAGTTTGAAACCAAGTTTGTACTGGCAACATCCAAGCCTGAAATCCCTAGGCCCAAAGTTAAATCCAAGAAGGTAGGGATTACTCAGGCAACAGCTGAGGTTGCTCAGAAAAAGATGGTACAACATAGGAACTCATCATCAGCAAACTCCAATATGTCTGAAGAGCTGAAAGCCCTATCACAGAATCAGACACAATTGGTGATGATGGTTCAGCAGCTAGTGGGAAGAGTCAACCACTTAGATGCTCCTGTGTTGAAACCACAGAAAAGGAAGTCCAAGCCAAAGGGTTCCTCTTCTGTACCATCTTCTTCACCTCAAGCTGTCACTCACAACACACCTGTTAGTGCTACACCTGTAGCTGAGAACAGACCCAAAGCCAAGCAGGTTTGGGTCTCCAAGACTAACTAACACATGGTTGTGTTTGCAGGGTTCTTCACATGCCATAGAAGCATCTGGTATGTAGACAGTGGAGGATCCATGCATATGACTGGAAGCAGCTCCCTTCTTAATGACTACTCTCAAGGAAAGAAGGGATTTGTTTCTTTTGGCAATGATGCAAAGGGTTACATCGTCGGAAAAGGCTTTGTTTCCAACGGGGAAATAAGGTTTGATGATGTTAACCATGTGGAGAATCTCAAGTACAACCTCTTGAGTGTCAGTCAAATGTGTGACAAAGGCCATGTTGCCCTTTTCACAAGCCAGAACTGTAGGATTCTGTCATCCAAGGTTCTGAGTTTGATTGACAAGGCATTGGATGAACACACTCTCCTGAAGGCCAACAGGACAGGAAGAGTGTATGCCTTAGATCTTTCCAAAAAGATGGATCTAAAAGGCCATCCTTGCCTATTCTCCAAGGCATCTCCTCAAGAGTCTACACTATGGCATAGAAGGCTGGGTCATGTTAATTTCAAGAACATGAATCAGCTTATAAGCCATGGTTTAGTAAGAGGATTGCCTCTGAAGGAGTTCAAGTGTGAAGATGACTGCACTGCTTGCTTGAAAGGAAAACAACACAAAGTTTCATTCCCTTCAATAGAAGAACCAAAGTCCACTACCTGCTTACAACTTCTGCACATGGATCTCTTTGGTCCTGTCAGAGTAATGAGCATGGCAAAGAAGAAATACTGCCTGGTAATTGTGGATGATTACTCCAGGTTTGTATGGACTTTCTTCTTGCACTCCAAGGATGAAGCAGCAAAGACAATAATGAACTTTGTGTTACAAGTAGAAAAGCAGTATTCCCTACAGGTCAAGTGTGTGAGGAGTGACAATGGAACAGAATTTAGAAACCACACACTTGATGACTTCTACCTGTCCAAGGGAATAAGAAGGCAGTTTAGCATTCCAAGAACTCCTGAACAGAATGGAGTGGTGGAGAGAAAGAACAGGACCCTCATTGAAGCAGCAAGGTCAATGTTGGCTGACTCAGGGCTGCCACTGACCTTTTGGGCTGAAGCTGTCAACACAGCTTGCTATGTACAGAATAGAGCCTTAGTAAATAAGAGGTTGATGAAGACTCCCTATGAAGTTCTTCATCATTTGGCCCCTCTTATTTCATTCTTTAGAGCCTTTGGGTGTCCTTGTTTCATTCTCAACACTAGCAACCCACTCCATAAGTTTGCTAGTAAGGTGGATGCAGGGTACTTTGTTGGTTATTCATCAACTTGCAAAGCATACAGAGTCTTCAACTGTAGAACCAAAGGGGTTGAAGAAACTTTGCATGTTAAGTTCAATGAATCTCCAAAGGATAAGATTCCACAAAACCCTGTGGAGCTGTTTGATCTGGACATACTGCAATATGTTCCTTATCAACCTCCATCTGTTGAGCCTGTCAACAGATCTCCACCTGGTGGTACTGAAGATGATGAAGTCAGTACTCACCTCTTCAGGTTTAGTGACAACCTGCCTAATTCCACTGAACCTGATGTTCCTGTAGCCTCAGCAGCTCCATCCACTACAAATGCTGATGAGATTTCTGCTTGCTCTACTTCATTTGAGCTGCCATCCTCTACATGGTTTCAGGAATCTCCATCACCATCTGTTGCTGCTGATGGGTCTACAAACACTTGCACAGATATCATAGTTTATCAAGAGCTCAAGAATCACCCCACTTCACAAATCATTGGTGATATTCATGCTGGAGTTTCAACCAGGAATCAATTGTCCAACTTCTGCTTCTATGCTCTCTTCATCAGTCAGCAAGAACCAAAGAACTATCATATTGCTTTAAAGACAATGGATGGGTGGAAGCTATGCAGCTTGAGCTACTTCAATTCAAGAAACAGCAAGTGTGGGAGCTTGTTCCATTACCCAAAGGAAAGTGTGCTATAGGCACCAAGTGGGTATTCAGGAACAAAACAGATGAGAAGGGCCAAATTGTTAAGAACAAGGCCAGACTGGTTGTTCAAGGGTTTGCACAGGAGGAAGGCATCGATTATGATGAGAGACCTTTGCACCTGTGGCAAGACTGGAAGCAATCAGACTGTTCTTAGCTATGCTGCCTTTCACAGTCTCAAGGTTTATCAAATGGATGTCAAAAGTGCTTTCCTATATGGAAAAATAAAAGAAGAGGTTTATGTGTGTCAACCACCAGGATTTGAGGACAATAAACATCCTGATTGGGTGTACAAGCTTGATAAGGCTCTCTATGGGCTGAAGCAAGCACCTAGAGCCTGGTATGAGACACTCTCAACCTTTCTTCTAGAGAATAAGTTCACTAGAGGCACCATTGATAAAACCTTATTCATCAAGACTGTGGGACAACATAAGCTCCTTGTTCAGATTTATGTTGATGATATCATCTTTGCATCCTCTGATCCAAAGTTGTGTGATGATTTTACAAAGCTTATGAAGCTAAGATTTGAAATGAGTGCTATGGGAGAATTACAGTTCTTTCTAGGTTGCAAATCAAACAACTGGATGATGGAATCTTCCATCAGTCCAAGTATTCCAAAGACTTGTTGAATAAGTTTGATTTACAAACCTGTAAGCCTGTTCTACTCCCATGAGCAGCATCACACAACTAGATGTTGATCAGAAAGGTAAAGCGGTTGATGAAACCCTTTACAGATGTATGATTGGGTCCTTGATGTACCTTACAGCTTCTAGACCAGACATCATGTTTTCAACATGTGCTTGTGCTAGATTTCAGGCTGCACCTAAAGAATCCCATTTGATTGCAGTCAAAAGGATCTTTAGATATCTGCAAGGTACCCAATCACTAGGACTTTGGTATTCAGCTGGGCATTCATGCAAATTAGTTGCTTTCTCTGATAGTGACTATGCAGGATGCAAAGTCACCAGAAAATCCACTTCTTGTGGTTGCCAATTCCTAGGCAATTGTTTAGTTTCTTGGCAGAGTAAGAAACAAACATCAATTGCTACATCCACTGCTGAAGCTGAGTATATTGCTGCTGCAAGCTGTACCTCTCAAATACTCTGGCTTCAGAATCAACTTCTGGATTATGGCATTACTGAGACTAAGACTCCATTATTAATGGATAGTGCTTCAGCTCTTTGTATTGTTAAGAATCCAGTCCAGCACTTTAGGACCAAACATATTGAGATCAGACATCATTTTATCAGGGATTGCTATGAGAAAGGTCTGATTGATCCTAAGTTTGTACCTAGTGCTGATGAGCTTGCAGACATTTTTACTAAGCCTTTAGATAGTGCCACATTCCAAAATTTGGTACTAAGGCTTGGTATGCTGCAGCTTGATTGATTTGACCTATGCCTGGTACTCTTAGTTCCCAACTACTGAAGAGCAAAGGTCAAATATAAGTACTGATGAGTAATTTAGTCTTCAGCTCTTTCACAACTACTGAAGACTAAACTGACTCAAAGTACTGATGTACATTATTTATTAAAAAACAACTGAGGTAGTGAAGTGGATTACAACTACTGATGTATGATTTTCAATAAATAAGTATTGAAGAACAAATTTTGCTTACAAGTACTGATGTGTAATCTTACACAAATACTGAAGACAAAATTTGTTCACCAGCTCTGAAGAATTTCATCAGCACTTGTGAACATCTGATCACAAGAGCTGAAGGCATATTCCCACGAGCTGAAGGGTCAATGAAACATCTGAAAGTCAGCCAAAGAGCTGATGAGTAAATGTCGAGGCTAGTATGAAACAACTGAGTTGACGGAAACAGCTGATGAGTAATTTCACATCAGCTGATAACAACAGCTGCTGTCTCATACACAAACAACTGAAGGACAAAACTATGTCTTCAGTAGTTTATAACTACTGACATCAGTAGTTCACAACTACTGAAGGCTAACACCAAGTCCTCAGTTGTTTACAACAACTGAAGCAATACCATGTCTTCAGTAGTTCACAACTACTGATCTCAGTAGTTCACAACTACTGAAGGCTAACACCAAGTCTTCAGTTGTTACAACGTCTGAAGAAGAATACTAGGTCATCAGTAGTTTCTAACTACTGAAGACTGACAGTAACTCTTCAGACATCCACATCTGGACAAAACCAAGGTCTCAGTAGTTTCAACTACTGAAGGCTAACACCAAGTCCTCAGATGTTACAACCACTGAAGGTTAAAACCACGTCATCAGCTGTTACAACAACTGATCACTAACACCAGAACCTTCAGTAGTTTTCTTTCACCCTTTGCCCTACCCTATAAATACCCCACCTTCAGAGCATTTACTCCTCACTTGACCTAATCCTTACAAACCTCTGAAATTCCCATACACCATTAATGGCAAACATGCAACTAAAACCTCGACACAACTGTGTCGCCCACCTTACAAAATCGCCATTATGGCCAAAATTTCACCAAGCCGTTGATCTTATGCATGACTCACCATACAAAACGGCTTTTCTCTTGAACCCCACTCTATACACCGACTCCTTGACGGAGTTTTGGACAAATGTCAATGTCCAACCGGAGAGCAGAATGCCGAGGTCTCCCTCCGGTCCTCCGTCAACGGCAAACCCGTGGTTATCACTCCAGCCACCATACGACAAACCCTAGAGCTGGAGGATGCCACTCACCCAACTTCCTACCCCAAAGGTACCCTGGATCTTTCATTCACATCCCATGACTATCAGGGTAACCTATCCGCCTCCACCTTGTTGAAGAAACATTTCCTGACCCTCAACGCTTGATCTTCCATATGGTGAATGTCTGTCTGGCTCCCAAGACCTCTTCGTGGGACCAGATGTCCACAAGGTGGCAGCAGGTATTGTATTCTATCCTTGAGAAACAACCTTTAAATTTTACTGATCTTTTATTTTTGGAACTCAAGGACATGGCCACAAAACCTTTTTCTAACCGTTGGAACTTATATCCACGGTTCATAATGGCCATGATCGAATACCAGCTTCAGGCTGAGGGACTAGTTGGCACTGGGGTCCCTGCCATGGCTGTTCAAGCTGAGGTATACTCCAGGCACAACACTGACCCCACACTCAAACAGGCTGGCCGGCTACGAAAACCCACGCAGCTGGAACCCACAGCCTCCACCTCCAAATCCAAAGTCCCCACCAAGCCAAAAGCCAAAAAGAAGCCCACAAAGGCTACTCAGGGAGATGAGTCCCCTGAGGATGCCCCTGCCACACAAAGGCAGGATGTGCCTGCTGGTTCGATTTCTCCCAGCAGGTACCACGACTCCACCCACCACAACCGCACAGGCTTCCTCTCAACAGGAGCCTGATGTACCAATTTTGGGGCAACCACATTACTGGGGTCTTCTCACTTGAGGAGGCTGCCATTGAAGAGCACAGTCCTCCCCATGTGCATACTGCTTCTAGCCCACATACAGAGGAGACCGCCCCACTAAGCCCAACATTGGTTATAGCCAAAGTGCTGACTGATCTGAGCACTCCACCCTCTCCCCAGAAACCTATTACCACTGGGGAGACTCCAACCGAAGAGGGGGTGGGCACAAGTGCTGATCGGAGCCCACAGCACAGAGAATCAGTTCACTCTCCCAGTGTGGCTAGGGAGATAGAACAATCTGGTGAGGCTGCCACTTCCCCTGCATCAACATCTGAGCAGGGTGAAGATGGTAACATCACTAAGACCTCACCAGAGGCAATGGCCGATGATGGATCCAATCCTGAGGCCAGAAGTCCCCAGTACCATGAACAAGGGGCACATGTCATTACTGACCCACACTCAGGACATGTTCATCCTGACAATGTCAGGAGGTCAGATGATTCAGCTCATGCTGATGATGACCTGAGCTTCTTCTACGATGTAGTAGCTCAAAACACTATCCTTGAGGATGAGATAAGCAGACTCAAAGAGCTGCTTGCTCAAATGACTCAGGATAGAAGTCCATCTGCCACCACTACCCCACAGATGGCACCTTCACCCGAAGGTCTCACAAACACTGAGCCACTCCCACAAACTCAGCCACCAGCCCCTGCTTCTGGCACTAGCTCTCAGGGACAGAACCCCCCTGAGCAGCTGGATGCTATCCTCCAGAAATCCCTGCCTCTCATCACACCAATCCTTAAAGATATAATTATTCAAACCCTTGATGAGAGGCTTCCCACATATATACAACCCATGGTGGAGGTTGCCATATCTAAGGCTCTTGCTGATAGTCAAACCCCAACCAATGCAACCAAAAAGGGGGAGACATCAGTGCAAGACAAGAGGAAGAGGGGAGAGGAGGAGAAAGAGGCAGAGAAAGAGGTGGTGAGGGGAAGAGGAAAGTGAGGGAGGTAGAGCATATAGAAGTGGCTGAAATCCAAAAGGATTTCAGTATCACTGATAAGAATAAGGGAGAGGGAAAGAAGGTGGCTGATCCTGATCTAGCAGCCCTTGTCAAGGAGGCTGATGCTGAACATAACCGTTCAATGAACAAAGTCATTGAACAGCTGTTCAGGCAAGGCTTTGACAAGGACACTGCCTTGCTAGATCAAGAGATCAGGAATATGGAGAGGAGAGAGATTGAGTACCGATGGACTACTCATAGCCAAGAGGAAAGACAAAAACTTGAGGCTATGAGTAGGTTCACTTCGAAGTACCTGGGCAGACCAGTCCTTGATGTTAAGGCATGGACCAGGGACAAACTCTTGGCAATAACCACCAAGATTTGTTCGGCTGGTGATTTTACAAAGGGACTGGTCGCAGAGGCCTTATCTGAAGCCGGTGCTGGGAACAGGACACTGCTAGTCAAGCTAACCAAACCAGCCCTTATTTCTAGGCTGCTAGCAGTGCCTGCCAACACTCCACACCAACAACCCAACCACAACCCACAAAACCAACTCCTTTACCACCAAAACCCGCAGCCAATGATCCACCCTTGAAGAAGAAGAGAAGGGTGCTGAGGCTGCAAGATGAAGAAGAGGATGATGAGGAGGATAGCCTGCCACTCTCAGCAGTTATACCTCTACCCAAAGCCAAACCACAAACCATCAATCCCACCTCACAGCAGGACACTGTGAAGGTTAAGTTAGAAGAGGAGGAGCAGCAGAAAAGACATGATGAGGAAATGCTGAAAAGCATTGACAAATGTTATACTGCTACCACCTCTATAATAAATATGCAGAGAGAAGCTCTGAGGTTATTCACCCTCAGACAAACCTTTCAATATGAAAGGGAGAGGGTGAGAACTTGGCCTGACCCAAGGGTGGCTCACAGGATAGTCAAGAAGGACATGCCTGTGAGATACAAAAGCCAACTAAAGAGAATCGTAGATGAAGAGATCTCTGTGGCTATTGTAATAACACCCTGGGAAATAGTAGATGAATTCGAGAAAGCTTATAGAGCCGGCCAATCACCCTTTTCAATGCTAGATAATAGGGTGGTTAGGAAGGGTCTGGTCTATAAGAAGCTTGAGAATTTTCATAGGAATGAGCTCACTTTGTTGTTAGAGGGTAAACACCCTGATGAGTTTGCATATAGGCAAATCACAACACTTGAGCTCAAAAATGGAAGACAGGTCAAGTACCTCTCAGAGCTGTACGGTCGGGAGGGGTTATTCGAAGGTGAGCCTGAAGACCTGTCCAAAGAAGAACAATTGATCTTTCTTCAGGCTTACTGTAGAGAATCCTACCGGCTTGTACGTGGGAGGTAGATCTCATGGATGGGGCAACAGCTCTGTGTCCAATTCCCCAAGACAGAGCTCCCATCCATACTTAGCCAAACAAACACTTGAGACTACCTCTCTGGCCAGTGCTTATCTGGGTCAACTTCTAATCTGATCTAGAAGGAAATAGACCAATCATTATGCCACCAATAAGTGGGACATCCAATAATTAGAGGTTTTGGCTGCATTGGTTCAGGGGGAGTTTGTTGGACCAAAAGAACCAATGAGCCAAGATCAGGAAAACCTCTAAGTCCCACATGCCACTGCTACAACTGCTGAAGACTCCCATCAGTTACAATGTTCTCTTGCTTGAATGTCAGACTGGAGAACATCTGAAGACTCTCATCAGCTATTGTGTTCTCTTGCTTGAATGTCAAACTCGAGAGCATCTTAGCTCCAGCCTTCTGCTGTTATGACAAAGTCTGAAGAACAAAGTATGAAGATCAAAGAACTGAAGAATATCAGCTGAAGACTCTAAAGTACTGAAGATCAAGTACTGAAGTCTGAAGTACTGATCTTACAAGTACTGAAGACTTCAAGTACTGAAGACAAGTACTGAAGAATCAAAAGCTGAAGAACTGAAGAACTGAAGACCTTCTACTGAAGCACAAAGTCTGAAGACAAAGACTGAAGACAACAACTGTTGATATCTACTGAAGTCATCAGTTGTTATAACATCTGAAGCCAAGTCTGAAGACCAAGTACTGAAGACTCAGAGTTTGTCACAACAACTGAAGAAGTCTTCTTCAGTTGTTGTAGTGGTTTTTCTTTTTCAGTAGTTTATTTTGTTTCAGTAGTTGTACAACAACTGAAGAGCATGTTCTTCAGTTGTTATAGTATCAGTAGTTATAAACGACTGAAGAGTTTGTTCTTCAGTCGTTGTAGGATTTCAGTAGTTTACTTTTGTCAGCACTTAGGAACTTTTGTAAGAAGATGTCAGTTGTTGACATCTTCAGTAGTTTTATGTTTTGACAACTGTAATTTGAATATTCAGTGATGTCAGAAAAGGACATCACCACCATGCTCTTGCCGCCTATATAAGGATGGCAAGCCATACAATTTTAAATGCCGAAACGTGCAACCAATAGAACATTTATTGCTTTGCAGAACTCTTCTCTCTCTATGTTAATGCTTTAATTGCAATATCTTTTATGTTCTTGCTTTAATTGCTAATTAATGTGCTAAATCCGCTGCAAACATAATCTAATTGATCAACACGGGAGGCTGAGATCCTGTCAGCACATTTTCAATCAAAAAGAACTAAACATGAGACAACGGCGATGGGTTGAGTTACTCAATGATTATGATTGTGAAATTCGCTATCACCCTGGAAAAGCGAATGTCGTAGCCGATGCATTGAGTCGTAAGGATTATGTCATACTCCAAAGTGTGACGATTCAATCCGAACTTAAAACTCAAATTCTCGAAGCCCAACACGAGTCAGTCACTGAGGTAACATGTACGATGAAATGTCATGCGCCGCTGAACTTCAATTGGAAACAAAACCTGATGGTTTGTTGTATTTTCTGGATCGTCTTTGGATTCCTAAACGCAATGATCTTCGAATCCTCATCATGAGCGAGGCTCACAAAACTTGTTATTCCATCCATCCCGGTGCGGATAAGATGTTTATGAATCTCCGTAATCAGTATTGGTGGCCCGGCATGAAAAAGGATATAGCTTTGTATGTGTCCAAATGCCTACCTGTTCAAAGGTTAAAGCCGAACATCAACGTCCGTCTGGATTACTTGTTCAACCTGATATTCCAGTGTGGAAGTGGGAAGACATATCCATGGACTTCATTACCAAATTGCCTCGAACCTCTAGCGGTTATGATAGTATTTGGGTCATCGTTGATCGATTGACTAAATCGGCACACTTCATACCGATTCGTGAAGATTATCGAGTTGAGAAATTAGCTCGTATCTATATCAATGAAATAGTCAGCCGTCATGGTGTGCCATTAAATATTATCTCCGATCGTGATGGTCGATTCATCTCCCATTTCTGGCAAAGTCTTCAATCGTCTCTGGGAACCCGACTCAATCTCAGCACGGCCTATCACCCTCAAACCGATGGGCAAACTGAAAGAACAATACAGACTCTTGAGGATATGCTTCGAGCGTGTGTCATTGACTTTAGTGGCTCTTGGGATTCTCATCTACCGTTAATCGAATTTTCATACAACAACAGCTACCATACAAGTATCCAAATGGCACCATTTGAAGCTTTGTACGGTCGCAAGTGTCGATCTCCCATATGTTGGTCTGAGATAGGAGATGCACAAATCACCGGTCCTGAACTGATTCAGGAATCAACCGATAAGATTCACAAGATTCGTGATAACTTGCTGGCTGCTAGAAATCGTCAGAAGCATTATGCTGATAAGGGACGGAAACCCATGGAATACAATGTCGGTGATCTCGTACTCCTGAAGGTATCACCTTGGAAAGGGGTGATCCGTTTTGGGAAGAAAGGGAAGCTAGCACCTCGTTATGTGGGTCCATTCAAAGTGCTTGAGCGTATTGGGAAAGTAGCTTACAAGCTTGAACTGCCTCAAGAACTCAGCAACATTCACCCAACATTTCATGTTTCCAACCTCAAGAAATGCCTTGCTGATGAGAACCTCCGCATTCCACTTGACGAAGTTCAAATCGATGAATCCATGCATTTTATCGAAAAACCTGTGGAGATCATGGACCGTGAAATCAAACAACTCAAGCGTAGCCGAATACCTATCGTCAAAGTTCGTTGGGAGTCTAAACGTGGCCCAGAGTTCACTTGGGAGCGTGAAGACCAAATGAAATCCAAGTATCCTCACCTTTTTGTCTCTACCTCCTCGTGATCAAATTTCGGGACGAAATTCCTTAAAGTAGGGGAGACTGTAACATTTGGCCCATTTTAGAAAATATAAACCCGAATCCTTTGGCCCAATTGTACAAGTTAAACACATTACCTAACTATTTCGATTGTACCCATTTAGTTAATAAAGAAGTTTTATGTGTCATTCATGAGTTCATATATATACATATATATATATATATATATAGAAATACATAATTATATGTTATTATATATAATCTTTACATATAATCTTTATAGTGTTTTTATAAATAACTTAAACAATCACTTAACTTTGGAGTTAATAAAGTACGGGGTCCATACTGTAATTACTGAAACTTTATTTTAAAAGGTTTGGGTACAAAATAATAAGTGTTTCAAAATTCAGGGGCCAAAAGTGTAAACTTTTTTTAAAAAAAAAACACAACCCAAACCCCCCCTGTGTCCCGTAACCGTCTCCGGCCAGCCTCCGGGCCGTCTCCGGCGACTTCGAAATCAAACCATTCGGCCCATGTTAAACCAATCGAACCATTTCTTTCACTTCGTGCATAGGATTCGAACTCGTGAAACGTTTCAAGCGGCCGTAATTGGTGGTTGAAATTGTTTCTTTCGTAACCGAAGTTCATCACTCAATTGCATACCTGTTTCACTCATGGTTGATCAATTGGCGAAATCAAATGAGTGGTAACGCATCTTTTGACCATCGCAAACATAAAAATCAAATCAATTTTAACCGGTAACCGTAAATCCTCATCAATTCATAATCAAAACTTCCGATTAAAGAACTTAAACGCGTTGGAGTCGAAACAGTCACAATCAGGACTATAAACTCACAGTGAAACTTTCAAATAGATCCCTTTGAACTTTCTAAAACTCGAATTGCAAACAAATCAAACCCCATCATCTCTCTCGATCTCCATCTCCATTCGCAAACCTGCAACTAATCGAACCACACCCTTGAGGCAACCTCAACAGAAATTGATTGAGGGCTTTTGATCATCTGGACAAATTGAAGCTTCCTGAACAAGCAATTCGATTTCCATCAACAAAATCAACTCGAATTGATTTCTTACCCGTCGCGACCCGTTCAAGCCTCTAAACCACCGATTCTATCTCAAACCAGGTAATTAGATACATGATTGCGCTCGTTTTTGGATACTAATCAAAAGCCCTATGCTTAATTCGGCTATTGATTAAGTTTCATGCTCAATTGGAAATCAAATTGAAACTAGGGTTCGTGATTGATTTGGGGATTTCTGAAAATTTGGTTCTTAAATTATAAAACGAATTCCATAACAGATTCGGGGCTTACAGCTCACTGGTTTAAACCTCACACTCTTATACGAACGACCCGGGTTCGATCCTGGTCCACCTCAATTATTTTTTTTGCTATTTATTTTCAAATCATTTTTATTCCAGAAAATTTTAATGTATTAATTAAGCTAAAATAAAAATTATTTTGTTAGTTAAATCTATTCCATAAAATTATTAATTAATTTTTTTAAAATTCTAAAGGATATAAATTACATATTTTTATCTTCTAACAAAAATAAATGTTATAAAAACATATTTAATTTCTTTGAACATTCTAAATTCCTATAAGCTATTTTGAATCAAATATAAATTATTTAAAACTATTTTTTTTAAAACCTTTAACTAACTATTCAACTAACTATTTTGATCAAGTTATTAATAATTAATCATAAAAAAATTATTATTTAATTATTTATCATACTTGATCTTCAACGTTATTTAAATCAAGTTATAAATTCTATTTAACGAATTACTTATTATTCAAATATTTTATTCTAGTTTTATTTAACCAATATATCAAATGAGTTACAATATTTTTATATAATCTCACAAACTCCAATTGAAACCTTAATTCATATCTATTCTTTAATCATTATATTGTTTTAAATCTAAGACATCATTCCTTAGGTTAAAACCGTGAGGAAAAACGTTGATGTCCAATCTTGCATATTAATCACACCATATTGCTATACCAAGTGAGTATTCATTGCCCATTTTTCATGTTTTATTATTTAGGGAAATCATGTGATACTATACGCAACCATGTTTATTCATTTTTATTCTATTTCATACTAATATTCAATTCATTACGTGTTATGTTATTTACTTGCAATTATGTGTTCACATCTAGATAAACTTGATAACATGATCATTAATTCACACAACCACGGTAACAATGATAGATCTATTGGTTTGACAACCCACCCCATTTGTTTAGTCGCGTGGTGATTGAAACCGGAAACATACATTCTATAAGGCTTCGTCTGTGGACCGAGTCAATTCAGTCAATAGGTTTGATCGTGTTGCTTGTCATTTATGATACATTGTTGCATGTTAGTTATAACATTACCATGTGAATTGAATTGTTTTCAAGTATTCAATCAAATTTTGTGTGTGTTTAAACCTGTGATTACTCACCGGCTAATTCTTTAGCTGACTCGTTACTTTTTCACATGATTTCAGGAAATGCTATTTAGTGGAATTCTCTCTGCTCATATAGGATTGGACCTAGTCAAAAATAAAGAAGACAATATTATATTTCATGGTTTCATTTTAATTGCGTTGTAATGTGTGACTTGAATGACATTATTCAATAATTAAATGGTTATTAAATGTTATTTCAACGTATTTATTACCTTGTGCTATGAACAATCGATTCACATTCGTCCGCCTCGATGATTCCGCCATCGGTCGGGGGGTGACACACGCAGCATACACCGATCGTTTCCACGAATTGGCAAGATTGGTTCCACATTTAGTAACACCGGAATCCAAGAGGATCGAGAGGTATATTTGGGGACTCGCGCCTCAAATCCGATCATTAGTAACAACAGCTGCTCCTCCTACGATCCAGAGCGCAATTCTGAAGGCTGGCGCTCTAACTGACGAAATGGTGAGAACAGGACTGCTGGGTAGGGGAAAAGAGAAGAGAAAGGAGTTTGGGGAGACGAGCAGGTCCAATGCTGGAGGATTTGATAAGAAGGCCAAGACAGCCCGAAATTTTGTAGCTGGACACCAGGGAGGAAGGATTACACTGGACCGCACCCCAAGTGCAACAAGTGTAACTATCACCATCCCCCAGCAATACCGTGTCGGGTATGTACAAATTGTAGGCGCTCGGGACACTGGGCGAAGGATTGTAGGATTGCGCCAAACCTGGTAGCGCCCGTCAACGCGGTTAACCCCGCCGGGAATGCCAGGGCGTTCTATGAATGTGGAGGCCTCGATCACTTCAGAAACACGCGCCCCCGATTGAATAGAGCACCGGGTCAACAGGGAAATAACCAGCAGCAAGTGCTGGCTATAGCTGGTAATCTGGCCCAGGGGAACCGAGGAGATGCTGCCAGAGGACGTGCCTTCATCATTGGAGCCAATGATGCCCGTCAGGATCCAAATGTTGTCACGAGTACGTATCTTCTCAACGACCACTTCGCCTCTATATTGTTTGATACGGGAGCAGACAATAGCATCATATCTTTTGATTTTGCACACATGCTTGCCTTGAATCCTAGTAAGCTAGAAACTAGCTTTTCTGTATAAATGGCCAACGGTAGATTTATACAAGCAGATAGGATTATTAGACAGTGCTCTATGATATTAGAGAACCATGCCTTCGACATAGACTTAATACCTTTTGAGCTAAGAAGCTTCGACGTGATTGTGGGAATGGATTGGTTGTCGAAACACGAAGCCGAGATTGTTTTTTGGGAGAAGTTAGTACGAATCCCCATGCCAAATGGGGAGGTACTCAAGATTCATGGAGAACGACCGGGAAGAACGCTAAAGCTTATTTCTTGCATGAAGACGCGTCGATGTCTACGAAAACAGTGCTACGCACTTCTGGCCCATGTAGTGGAAAAGAAAGAAGAAGGCAACAAGTTGGCAGATATTCCTGTGGTGCGAGATTATTCGGAAGTATTTCCTGATGATTTGTCGGGTTTACCTCCTCTACGACAAGTGGAATTTCGTATCGAGTTGGTTCCTGAGCTACGCCGGTAGCAAAAGCACCATATCGGTTAGCACCATCTGAAATGCAAGAGTTATCCAGCCAACTACAAGAGCTATTGGAGAAGGGATTCATTCGGCCGAGTCATTCGCCATGGGGAGCACCGGTTCTATTTGTCAAAAAGAAAGACGAGTCATTCCGAATGTGTATCGATTATCACAAGTTGAACAAGTTGACTGTGAAGAATCGATACCCTCTTCCCAGAATTGATGATTTATTTGATCAATTACAAGGAGCTTCATATTTCTCCAAGATTAATCTTCGTTCTCGATATCATCAACTGAGAGTTTTTAGTGTGACATACCGAAAACGGCATTCAGGTTATGGGCACTATGAGTTCTTAGTCATGCCGTTTGGGCTAACTAATGCACTAGCTGTGTTCATGGATCTGATGAATCGAGTGTGCAAACCATACTTGGATAAGTTCATGATCGTGTTTATAGACGATATACTTATCTATTCACGTTTGAAAGAAGACCATGAGAAACACCTTCGAGCAATTCTAGAACTGTTGCGGGAAGACAAAACTTTTTGCCAAATTCTCGAAGTGTGAATTCTGGCTTCAAGAAGTGAAGTTTTTGGGTCACGTGATTAACAAGGATGGAATTCATGTAGACCCCGGCAAGATTGAAGCGGTGAAGAAATGGGATACACCCCAAACACCATCAGAAATCCGACAGTTCTTAGGATTGCCCGGATATTATCAACGGTTTATCGCGAACTTTTCAAAAATCGCACAACCGTTAACCATGCAAACCCAGAAGGACAAGAAGTTTGATTGGGGACATGCACAAGAACGAGCTTTCCAGACGTTAAAGGAAAAGCTGTGCAATGCTCCAATACTGTCCCTTCCTGACGGAACTGATGATTTTGTGGTGTATTGCGATGCTTCACATCAAGGATTGGGATGTGTGTTAATGCAAAGAGATAAGGTGATTGCTTACGCCTCACGACAACTAAAGGTGCACGAAAAAAACTACACAACTCATGATTTGGAGTTTGGCGCGGTAGTATTTGCACTTAAGATATGAGGCACTATCTGTATGGAACCAAATGCATCATCTACACCGATCATAAGAGCCTTCAACACATCCTGAATCAGAAAGAGCTCAACATGCAACAACGACGATGGGTAGAACTACTTAGTGACTACGATTGCGAAATCCGGTATCATCCGGGGAAAGCAAATGTGGTGGCTGATACCCTAAGTCGTAAAGAACGCGTAAAACCACTACGTGTTCGAGCTTTGGGATTGACTGTCCAAACGAACTTGAAAGCTCAGATCCAACTTGCGCAAGGTGAGGCTTTGAAAGAAGAAAACCTTGTGGGAGAAGAATTCCGAGGGTTGGATAAACAAATGAGTCGCAAGGATGACGGTGTACATTACCTCATTGATCGCATATGGGTCCCCAGATAGGGAGGTGTACGCACACTAGTCTTGGATGAAGCACACAAGACTCGATATTCTGTTCATCCCGATGCAGACAAGATGTACCACGATCTGAAGGATCTGTACTGGTGGCCGGGTATGAAGAAAGATATTGCTCTATATGTGAGCAAATGCTTGACATGTTCAAAGGTCAAAGCTGAACACCAGAAACCATCAGGATTACTGCAACAACCTGAAATCCCCGAGTGGAAATGGGAGAACATCACTATGGATTTTATTACCAAACTCCCGAGAACGCCAAACGGGTACGACTCGATATGGGTCGTAGTGGATCGACTGACAAAATCTGCTCACTTCTTGCCTATCCAAGAAGACTATAAAATGGATAAGTTGGCAAGGTTGTACATCAAGGAGGTCGTGACATGACATGGGGTGCCGGTGTCAATCATATCCGACCGAGACAGTCGATTTACTTCACGCTTTTGGCAGACGTTACAGAAAGCGATGGGCACTCGATTAGACATGAGTACAGCCTATCACCCCCAGACAGACGGCCAAAGTGAACGAACAATACAACGCTTGAGGACATGCTAAGGGCATGTGTCATTGATTTTGGTGGCAGTTGGGATACTCATCTACCATTGATCGAGTTTTCCTACAATAACAACTACCATACTAGTATTGGGTGTGCTCCGTTCGAAGCGCTGTATGGCCGGAAATGTAGATCACCTGTATGTTGGGCCGAGATTGGCGAAAGTCAGCTAACAGGACCCGAAATCATTCAAGAAACAACCGATAAGATCTTCCTAATCAAAGACAGGCTTAAAGCTGCTAGAGATCGCCAAAAGAGCTATGCCGACAACCGTCGGAAGCCGCTAGAGTTTAACGTTGGGGATCGAGTGTTACTTAAGGTCTCTCCTTGGAAAGGGATCGTTCGGTTTGGAAAGAAGGGGAAGTTAGCCCCGAGATATATTGGACCATTTGAGATCACAGAAAGAGTCGGTCCGGTGGCGTACCGATTAAGGTTGCCACAAGAGCTTAACAGTGTACATGATACTTTCCATGTATCGAACCTCAAGAAGTGTTTAGCTGACGAATCACTTCACGTTCCTATTGAGGACATTAAGATTGATCAAAGTCTCCATTTTGTGGAGGAACCTATTGAGGTCATGGACCGAAAGGTCAAGAGGTTGAGGCGCAGCAAGATACCCATTGTTCGGGTAAGATGGAATTCCAAACGAGGGCTAGAGTTTACATGGGAATACGAAGATCAGATGAGACTCAAATATCCACATCTATTCGAGGATGACACTCTTAGACCTAGCACCAGTTGAATTTCGGGACGAAATTCCCTCAACTAGGGGATACTGTGACATCTCACAATATCAAGCAAAGAACATTGTGGGTCTACTTTCACATTTGTGGGCAGCTCAGATGATACAGATGGATTTGATGATATGGCTGACAACGAGTCATCAGATGATGACATCAGTTATTCAGAGTATACCTCAGAAAATAAAAACACAAACTGTATCAAGAAAGAAAAAGAGAATCACTATGATCTACCTATGGTTTCATGGTCACCTTCTGATGAACAAAGTTCTAGAAACATTCAAGATATTCAAATCAGTAAGGGAACCTAAGATTCTTCTTGTTGAAGATCATGTGGTGAATGTGATGGTGTGACATTTGTTACTAACAAGACCGTCAATTAATATTAAGCTCGTTAACTCTCCGTGTGTGTTAACTATCCTCACGTATTTATTATTTTATATATATATCGTTTTAGCCGAACTTTTCGTATGCACGTTCGTGTTAATAATAATAATATTAATAATAATAATAATAATAATAATAATTTTAATAATTTTAATAATAATAATACTAATAATAATATTAAAAATAACAATAATAATAATAACAATAATAATAATAATATTAAAGTTCAGGGGGTCAATTTGTCATTTTAGAAACTTTAAAAAGAAAAGTTTATACACGAAATGTTAAATTCTAAATTACAGGGACCAATCTGTAATTTAACTTTAATTAAGTTTGGGAACAAATAAAACAAACAGAAACCGTAGGGACCATTTGTGTAAATTTTGAAAACCCAACCCCCGCCCAATTCCCTTCGATTTTCCGGCCAGAACTCCGGCGAGTTTCCGGCGATACTTCGGCGAGGCCAAAACGCCCAAATTATTCGATTTTTAACCCCGAAACCTGTTCCAATGCGTTCGTGTACAAGACTCGAATCCAATGCACCCCAAAATGCGTTAAAACATGGAATCACAGCTCACACATCGGATCCAACTTTATTCCCGACCGTTCAACGGTTAATTAACCCACTCAAACACTATTATAGTCAAATTAATTCGATCAGATCAACTTTATCTGGTTATAAATTGAAAACAACTTGCAATGCTAAGCGAAAACACATAAACACCCTGAATTTGATCATCACCTTCATCGAACCTGCAACTCTACCAAACCCCAACTTTTGTTCACATTTAACCAAAATTGACAGAGGGTTTTCGATTACTACTGTCAATAGAAACTTCCTATGCAACTAATTTGATTACCATCAACAAAATCAACACGAACTAATTTCTCCTCTGCCACGACTTGTTCCTATCAGTTCTACCTATCAATTCAACCAAAATCAGGTAATTAAATGCATCCTTACATTCGTTTTTACATGGGGATCAAAAGCCCCATGAATATAATCGTTTACAGACCCGAATTCAAGTTCAATTTCGGGTAAACTGAATTAGGGTTCTTCGAAAATTGGGGGAAACTGGGAGAGTCGGCTTAAAAACAAATGGAACGGGGTTCTAGTGCGGCTGTATGCCTTTGGTTCACTGGTTTGTTTGTGGGATTGCGAGTTGGAGGTCCTGGGTTCGAACCCGGCTACCTACAACTATTTTTTTAATACTTTTAAAGCTTCAGAAAAATACAGAAAAATTCTTAAAAATTATAAAAATAAGTTTTATAAACATTTCTTATTTAAAATGATACAAAAATGTTTTCTGTAAATTTAAATAATTTAAAAACCTTAATAAATTTTTATAAAATATTCTTTATAAATATTATAAATAATTATTTTTTTATAAAAATGGACTCTAAATCGTGTGTAATTATGAAATAACCATGAAACTAATAGAAATTTACATTTCACAATTTCATTAATTATTTACAAAATAACTATAAGTTATAAAATATACTTTAATTGATTAAATTTAATATATAAATCACTAAGTTTATAATCAAACTCAAATATATATATCTAATCGTGTGCGTCAAACCCGAACCAACCCGAATCCGACCAAATATATCTATTCGCGTGAATACTTTTAAAGACTCAATTACAATTAATAATAGGTATTGATCGTGCATTGCCTTATTCTTTGAAGCTTTTGTACAGTTCATTATCAACTCAATTCAAGGTGAGTTTCGTGGCCCCTTTTTATGCTTTTACAATTGTTTCAATCTTTTTCAAACATGGGGAAAAAAGTATGCTCACCCGTTTTCAATGCTGTACAACATACATACAACTTTCATACTTGGAATCAATGTGATACTATTTTCATACTCTGATACATACATGATGTTTGTAGTTATCTTCTTACAACCATTAATTCCGGGTTTGGAACCAACGGATAGGTATTGGTAGTACTACTGGGTTGACACCCCCACCCTTGACGAGATGGTTACTTGTGAGTACCATCACCCCTGCCAGGAATTCGGCCTTGGGTGAATATATTCCGACGAGTTTATATGCATACGTCATTAGGTTTGGTTGTCTGAGACACATGTTATGTGATTTTGCGTGGTTATAACTGTATGCACGGTATTCCACAGCAAACCCTATACAGCATCAATTACATGTTTACAATTTAAACCTGTGAAACTCACCAACATTATTGTTGACATTTTTGAGCATATCTTTTTAGGTGATCATAATCAAAGAGGATAGCTAGAGCCGATGTCATAGCAGAGACCCTCAGGATTTCAATAGATTTGCATTAGTGTTTGTCTATCATTTGTTTTTGTTTATGAACACTGTGAAATGTTGAATTTTTGAATTAATAGACTATGTTAGTCGTGGAACTGACTAACCACGACACAAGTTACCATTGTGTCGGGTAACGTCATGACACGTGGATTGTTGCATATATTTTGTCTCTGTAAATTAACCAAGTGTTATGACGATCCGGTCCGTCGCATCCTCGTGTTTCCGCTATAAGCGAGGGTGTGACACCTTTCCACACCCAACCATTATCAGTGTCTAAAAATAAACTCTTTAAGTCAACTCCATGTTTAGTAAGACCAATTTGCATCTTTCATTATGTTCGACCAAACCCTAGAAAGGTCTCTCCTTCCAGGGATAAAAGAGTGGTCACGGCTAGATTGATGAATGCAACAAACAATTTTTTTCCATAGGCTGTTTGGATCTGACTTAAACCTCCACCACCACTTAGATAGGAGACTTAAATTGAGGGTTTTAAGAGATCCAATTCCAAGACCACCAACTGATTTTGGGAAGCAAATCTTCTCCCAACTCACCCAATCGATCTTTTTGTTGTTCTCGGCACCTTCCCAAAAAAATTCCTTCTATTTTTTTCTAGTATGTTAATGATTTTATCAGGAGCTCTATACAAGGAGAAAAAATAGACAGGGAGACTATTAAGGACTGAGCGTATTAGAATCAAACGACCCCCGAAAGAAAGGTGCTTCGCTTTCCATAATGACAAGCGTGATTCAAATGTTTCAATCATTAGTCTCCAATTTTTTTCTAGATTCATGTTGGCCCCAACAAGTAATCCAAGATAGGAAAAAGGCAGAGAGGTTACTCGACAGCGGACCTTTGAAGCAAGTTCAGTTACACAAGAGTCGGTGGCATTGATCCCAGAAGCCTGCACTTTTTAGTATTTATTTCCAGCCCTGTTGCTAAGTAAAAACACCTCAAAAGTCTTATAAGGTCCATAAAGTTAGAGTGAGACCACTCACCAAGTATTATAACATCATCCGCAAAACAAAAATGAGATATGACCGGACCGTTATTTGGCAGTGGTACTCCACGGAATATGCCCAAGTTTGATGCTTTATTAAACATCCAATGCAAGGATTATGTGGAAACAAGAAATAGAAATGGTGACAAGGGGTCTCCTTGTCTAACACCCCGAGAGAAAATGAATTCCTTGGTAGGAGACCCGTTAATCAATACTGAAGCCTTTGCGGAACGAAGAACCCCATTTACCCAGATTCTCCAACGCGGGGGAAAGTTCATTTGCTCAAGAATCGAATCAATAAATTCCCAAGAGAATTTAAAGTGTTTATGGTTTGATTTATTTGGTTTTAACAAAAATTCTTAGCAGCAATTATAGTTATGGCTTCGAGGGACCGACAAACCAAACTAGGGGTTTTGGGTAGGGGTGTTCATTTTCGGATATCCGAGTTTCGGATATCCGGAAATTTCGGATAGTGGATTTCACTATCCGAATCCGAATCCGAAATTTCGGATATCCGAAATTCGGATATCCGAAATTTCGGATTCGGATTCGGATATCCGTTCGGATATCCGAAATTCAAAAAAAAATTATATTTTTTAATAAATTTTATAAAAATATAATAAATTTTTATTGAAATTTATTTATATATCCAAAGTTTTTGTTAAAATATCCAAAATATCCAAAATATCTAAAATATTTAATTAATATTTAATATTTTTAAATTTTTATATGGATATTTCGGATATTTCGGATATTTCGGATATTTCGGATATTTCGGATATTTCGGATATTTCGGATATTTCGGATATTTCGGATATTTCTGATATCCGAAATATCCGAAAATTCTCAAAATCACTATCCGAATCCGAATCCGAAATTTCGGATATCCGAAATTTCAGATATCCGAATTTCGGATTTTCGGATATTTTTGAACACCCCTAGTTTTGGGGTCATCTAGATCGGTCACTTTTATTGGTATGATAGTTTTTTTTTTTTTTTTTGAAAGATTAATTTCTTAATTGTGAAATCCTTCACCAAGTTAGTAGTTAGTGGGTTCGAACCCCCAACCTCCATGTTAATTGTTGAGAACCTTTGCCACTACACCAAGGGATGGGGCTATTGGTATGATAGTTTAACAGTTTCTTTTGATAGCTTGAATAAATTATATTTTTTAAATGCTACTTTGTATTGAAAACTTTATATGATAAATGCACTTAATGATTTTAATACATACTACGGTGAATTCATGTTTCTAAAGAGATCCAACCGTTGAATTGCGTAAACCGTAAAACCCAAGCCTTTTGGATCTCAAACGGGCTAAACAACCAACTTAATTATATATAAAGTATGATCTGTTTCAGTCAATTATAATCAACCTAGTTAAACTTTTAATCAGTCTTAAAATTTATATAAAGATATACTACATGTGTTTCTAAAATTAATACCAAAGAGGGAAAAAGTAAGCACGTTTTCTTTTTAAAAGAAAATACTAAAATGAAAAAAGATGTTTCTTTTAAGAGTAGCCAAATTTGATAGAAGTAAAAGACAGAATAAAGATTGGTGTCTAGATCATATTGTGACGTAAATGTGGTCAAACTACCTTTTTACTATTTTATGTTACTTTGTACTTCATCGTGGACCTTTTTCAGGTCCATTTAATTAAGTTTTAATACGTAATGAAAAAGTATATGATATCTCAACTTGTTCTTTTTCTTTTTATCTTCTTTTCATATTTTAACTACGAGGAAATTGCAAATGAAATTATAAACATTGTCACATTGATGCTATTATTTAAACGAAAATAAAACGTGATCAAACAGATTTTATTAATTCATTTCGAACCCATAATATGAATGAAATGTCATAAGATCTTCTATAATATAAAAATTAATTTCCCATTAAAGATTAATAGTCCTAAAGCAAAAAATTTAGAGACTTGTGACGGTTCTAATTGACGTAAATCACCTCGTCATAGATTGTTTTTACGACATATATGTATTTTTTAGAGATTTACTACAGATAATTAATATGCTTAGCTCAACTGGTTAATGTAGGATACATCAGGTTCAATTTTCACTCTGAGTAAAATGTTTAAAGTTGAGCCAGTGAGTTTTTTAAGCAATGAGTTTGTATCTGAGAGGGTTAGGGGTGTGGTTCTAGCTGAAAAAAGGATAAGTGGGTCCGATTAAGATAATATTTATCATCCGAAACAGAGTTGAACATTTACAGTTAAAAAACATATGTGATGGAAACATTAGTGACGGATTTTGTGATAGGTTTAGGGACTCAAAGGGATGATTTTGATGGGACTCAAGTGGAAGAGAAAAACGCAAGTTATGTGGAACATACGTTTATGAAAGCATTAATGGAAATGAAGTTTGACATAATATAACACATTTATTAAAATATAACTTTCATGGATTTCTTTATATATGTGTAAAATAAAAATTAAAGTTAGTAATAAACATTATTCATATAATTTATCAATGACTAATTTGTATAGATGTATTAAATAAACCTAATATAGGAAAATGCAAATACTTGTAACATGTTAACCTACTCTATTTAAATGGTTTACTTTATAATTTTCTTTTAGTATACATATATCTTCTAATTTGATTTAATTAATATACAAAATCGTTTATGGACCAAATCGATCATTTAAAACTTATGATCGATGAGTGAACCTTGAGTCCTCGAAGAGACGAAGAGTTTGGATTCTAGAATTTGAAAAATCGTAAAAGACTGCTAAAAAACCCTAACCATACAAGTTATTTGTTATGTGATAAATTATTTTTTAAGTTATAACTAATAATAGTATAATTCTATCAATGCACCAAATGTCACATACAAAGATACAATTGGTACTCTTTGGGTATAGTTAGTTGGGCCAAAAATAAATAACATTTTGGGTTTTAAGTTCGAAGAATCCACAACTTTTAATACCATATCACTGTTGATTATGAAATTCTGATTCTTTTAGACGCATCACCTTTATGTTAGCTAGTATACATCTCTTGTTAATTATGATCCTTATTTTTCATGTTTTAGTATCTCATTAGCATCTTGGATCTTTTTTCCAACAGAATAATGAGACATTTTGTTTGTTTTATAATTTCTACATAATAAGTGTGAATTACGATAAATAAATCATTCATGTGATTTTGTTAGATTCCTACGTTGTCTGAACTTTGTTTATATTTGAAAATTTATTAGGCTTGTGATTTGGTCAAGTGAAATTACAAGAATACCATCTTCTTATATGAATTATATATCTCTTATATTAATTATTTTAAACCACAGTTTATAAATTTATAACATCTTAAACCAACTGTTAAAAATATCTCTATATATAATAAATGAAACCATTTTCAGCCACTTGGCATGATTTCATCTATAGTATTGTCACATGACAAAAAATTTTCCAAACAACTACCACATGGCAATTGCATACACAACCAAAGCTTAAAAGTTACGCGGGTTTAATAACCCGACCCTAAACAATCCGGGTTTCTCAAAAACCCCAAAACCACATTTTGTAATCCTAATGCCTCCTCCACCGTCGCTCTTCATCTTCGCGTGTCTACTGATCTCTTCGCCGCACCTACAATCTACCGAAGATTTATTCATTATTTCAGGTTAGATTCCAGTAAATATTGAAGTTTCATGTGCGATTGATGATGTTGATTCCTGTTTTCCGATTTGCAGTCGTGTAACTGCAACCTCCACCGTCGCTCTTCATCTTCGCGTGTCTACTGATCTCTTCGCCGCACCTACAATCTACCGAAGATTTCGTCATTATTTCAGGTTAGATTCGAGTAAATATTGAAGTTTAATGTGCGATTGATTATGTTGATTCCTGCTTTCCGATTTGCAGTCGTCTAACTGCAACCTCCATCTCTCTGCAACTTCGCCTCTCTGCATCAAGCAACCTAAGAGTTCTTCTCTGTTTCAGGTTAGAGACTACTAAGTTTTGAAAGTTTAGTGTGCGATTCATGATTTTCATTTGTGTTCTTCGATTTGCAGTCTCTCTCACTGACCTATTTTCTGTAACAACGATGGTAGCTCAAATTATGATGCGATTTCGACTTTAAATCAGGTTACCTTTGACATAATCTTGATGTTTATTGTGCTATTTTGTGATTGATTATTGTGCCATTTCGTGATAGATTCAACATCAATTATAACCGAATCATATTTTAGTTACATATAAAATAATTCTTACAATATAAAATATTCCTGTAAATTATTCTTAAATTAGTTTATAAAATTATGTAATCTTTCTAATAAAAAAGTTATGACATATATAAAATAAGAGTATTTGTAAATATTACTTCTGTAACTGATAATATTTTACTTTTATATGTAGTAATATTACTCTTAGAGATTAAATTGGAAGATAATATTGATTTGAATTATTTTGAATTATGATTTAGATATGTATGATCTCCTAGATTTTGAATTATTTTGAATTATTGTTTAAATATGTATGATCTCCTACATTTTGAATTATTTTGAATTATGGTTTAGATATGTATGATCTTTCTAAAATTTAATTTATTTTTGAATTTTGATTTACATATGTATCAAATATCTTCCAATTAATATTAGAGATATGCTTCATCCATAATTTTGAATTTGAATTATGATTCGGATTATTTTGAATTCTGATTTGAATTATTTTTAAATATAGAAAAGATATGCTTGATCCCAAATTTTGTGGTTAGTTTGTTATTTTAATCTCTATATAAGGAGATAAGTATCACATCTTACAAGTTCATCAGCAAATTCAATGCGACATTTACTAAAAAAAAATTTGAGCTACCATGTGACAATAATACGAATCATATTTTAGTTACATATAAAATAATTCTTACAATATAAAATATTCCTGTGAATTATTCTTAAATTAGTTTATAAAATTATGTAATCTTTCTAATAAAAAAGTTATAACATATAAAAATAAGAGTATTTGTAAATATTACTTCTGTAACTGATAATATTTTACTTTTATATGTAGTAATATTACTCTTAGAGATTAAATTGGAAGATAATATTGATTTGAATTATTTTGAATTATGGTTTAGATATGTATGATCTCCTAGATTTTGAATTATTTTGAATTATTGTTTAAATATGTATGATCTCCTACATTTTGAATTATTTTGAATTATGGTTTAGATATGTATGATCTTTCTAAAATTTGAATTATTTTTGAATTTTGATTTACATATGTATCGAATATCTTCCAATTAATATTAGAGATATGCTTCATCCATAATTTTGAATTTGAATTTGAATTATGATTCGGATTATTTTGAATTCTGATTTGAATTATTTTTAAATATGGAAAAGATATGCTTGATCCCAAATTTTATGGTTAGTTTGTTATTTTAATCTCTATATAAGTAGATAAGTATCACATCTGACAAGTTCATCAGCAAATTCAATACGACATTTACTAAAAAAATTTGAGCTACCATGTGGCAATAATACAACTCATATTTTAGTTACATATAAAATAATTCTTACAATATAAAATATTCTTGTAAATTATTCTTAAATTAGTTTATAAAATTATGTAATCTTTCTAATAAAAAAGTTATAACATATATAAAATAAGAGTATTTGTAAATATTACTTCTGTAACTGATAATATTTTACTTTTATATATAGTAATATTACTCTTAGAGATTAAATTGGAAGATAATATTGATTTGAATTATTTTGAATTATGGTTTAGATATGTATGATCTCCTAGATTTTGAATTATTTTGAATTATTGTTTAAATATGTATGATCTCCTACATTTTAAATTATTTTGAATTATGGTTTAGATATGTATGATCTTTCTAAAATTTGAATTATTTTTTAATTTTGATTTAGATATGTATCGAATATCTTCCAATTAATATTAGAGATATGCTTCATCCATAATTTTGAATTTGAATTTGAATTATGATTCGGATTATTTTGAATTCTGATTTGAATTATTTTTAAATATGGAAAAGATATGCTTGATCCCAAATTTTGTGGTTAGTTTGTTATTTTAATCTCTATATAAGGAGATAAGTATCACATCTGACAAGTTCATCAGAAAATTCAATACGACATTTGCTAAAAAAAATTCAACTTCACTCTGCGATTTATCAACCGAATTTGAATTATTATGGCTTCAATCAATGTTCAAACTTCCCGGTAATGTTAATATTCAATATGTTTTTTTATTATTTCACACTTATCATGCATTATACATTGACATTATTCTTAATAAGCAGGTAAGTATCGCCAACCGATGTTACTTTCGTGAAGAATTTGGATATAGCACGTCGTGATTACACTATTAAGGTTAGAATCATTCGTCTTTGGAAAAGGCCAAAGTATAACAACCCATCAGATTAAAGATGGTTATATTAGACGAGAATGGTGAGACTACAAATAAAACATCAAATGTTGTGTATAAGGAGGTTTTTAGAGATTTGTAAAACTTTTATATTTTGTCCAATGTATTAAAGTTTTTTACATAAATTTATTGTAAGCATATATTTTATTAACCGTGATGTTCCTTTTACATTGTTGTCTTATTATCGTGCATAAATAACTTTTTGTTATTTTCATTAAATTTAAATTTGTCCAACCCGTGTAACACACGGGTCGCTAGGCTAGTATACTATATTGTAATTCATTATCTAACATCATTTTAATATTATTTGTATTATTGTTGGTTTATTTTTTGTGTCATTGCATATTGTTACTGGGCTGGCCGGTTGTGATAACATGTGGGATTAGAGCTGAAAAGATTATTTCGGTTGAAAAAAAATACAACTCATGGCTGGCTTCTTTAACAGACTTTAGTGCCATTGCAAATTGGGAATAATCAGTGCAAGTGCATTAATAGTGATCGCCTCTTCCTATAGTGTAGTTGAAATCATCTATATTCTTCATACCCTAACAGATTGATGCTACTGTATCTTGCCATCTGCTTGTCTGGTCTTTATCTTCATAAGAACATCATCATCTATTTATTTTATCTCTCATCAAATTGGCATCTTCATGTTCATCTCCAGCCGTCATCTTCATCTAGTTATCGTGGCGATAGAATCCAGTCTACATCTTATTGTTTAGATTGTTGTTGTGATGTTCTAAGTCTAATTTTGTATTTGATTTGTTGTTTCTTGTTCAGATTGTTTTCCTTTGTGTTTGGTCTTGATTTTAGAAGTTGTTTTTGTTATATTAATTCATACCATTTTCTGACACGAACCTTACATGCCATGGGCATGAGAACCTCTAGAGTTAAATACATTGTAATGCTCTATCATGTAACTATTTTTGGGCCACAAATAATCCCACCAAAACTTTACGGTTATATGTGTTTGGACTTTAGTAGTACAAAAAATGTGACTCACTTGGAATAAATTGTGCACTACAAGAAAATAAAGCTAATGCAACTCAGGTAAAATGTTACGTTAGGCTTTGAAAAGGTTGCATTAGGCCTAATGTAACCTTTTATCAAGGGCTGCATTAGATGAAGTTGCATTAGACCTAATGCAACTTTTTTATTAGATAATGCAACTTCTTTTAGAAATGTTGCATTTGCTAGTTAAATGCAACTTTTTTAATATGCAACCTTTTTTATATGCTAATGCAACCTTTTTTTATACTTTTAATGTAACTTTTCTAGCACTCAAATGCAACCTTTACTAGACCAAAATGCAACCTTAATGTTCCACATCAAATGCAACACTTTTTAGTTTTTTAATTTCAACAAAAGCAATTTTTTATAGACAAATGTAACTCTATAAACTAGTTGTTTAAATTAGTATGCAATAGTATCTCAAATACATCAACATAATAATGATATAAATACATACATAATATATTGTAATATAACATATGTCCAACCTTAAAATAACAACATAATCAAAATAAAGTTGTTAATTACTATTATAAAAAGAAACTAAAACCTCCTAATCATCTCTAAGATCCTCAAGTACTCCGGCAGGTAGCTTTTCCATTATATTTCGCATCGTAGCTTCAAAGTTTGCTCGTTGACTATCAAAATCTTTTCGCATAGCTTCAATCTCAGCTTTTTTCCTTTGATGGTCTTCTTCAATTTCTTTTCTCATTTCAAGCATTTGTGTTTTTTCAACATCAATGCTCGCTTTAAATGATTCCATAAAACCCCTTGAAATCATGTATGGTTCCTCACCACCATTTATTTTTTTCATCATTGTTTTATTAACACCTTTGCCATAAAGTCGAAGATAGCCATCACGCTCCTTGTTCATTACAATCGTAAAAGGATCAACCAAAGCACTTTCATCTTCTGAAGGTTTGTAATTCTTCATTTGTTCCTTTAAAAGAGAATAAGAAAATATTTTTAATAATATAACAACCAGTAAACCAACAATACACAAGAAAAGTTGCTAGTTGAAAAATATTTAAGTAACAATATAAGTTGGCAACCAGCAAACATGCAACAACTAGGATAAAGGCTATTGATGTGACGGTTATATGCAAGCATGCTTATATGTATATTTTGTTATGACACCATAATTGCTAAATAATTTGTCTTCATAGTTGAGTGCTTAGAATTATACAACAAACAACTCATTTTTACAAGTCAACACATACGAAATACTTTATGCAAGATATTCAAATTGAAAAACCAAAAAGAACTTACAATTTTCCTTGCAGTGTCATCATATGATTCAAGATATACACGTCCTTCGGTCCTTTTACGTGTGCGTTCAAATATTTGGGTTAAACTAGGTAATTCCTTGTTTGGGTCATCATTTCTCTGTATTCATGATAACATGCATTAATAAAAAATCAACATATTGAATGATAAAAAAAACTTATATCACAAGCAAAATAAAGATATCTTACCATTTCGTCACGAATCCTAGCAAAACTTTTTGGGCCTGCTGTATGCATATTTTTTTGAGACATGCGCATTTCTTTAGCCCGCAAACAACGCTTCTGAAATACACATTAATATAAACAACTTAATAAATAGAAAACTTTAAATAAGAAATACTAGTAATAGATACATTATCTTGAAAATTACCTCCACATCTTTATTGTTCCATAACCTTAACAGCTGTGAGAAATGATCTTCTGGAATGTTTCTAGGTCGGTTCTTCCATCTTGTTTTGTTATCCTTATATTGATAAAAGTATTTTTTCTTAAACCTACATTTGTGGACTTTATATGATTGTCCAATACTCTTTAAAACCCAACTTTTAGCAGCATCGGGCACATCGTATTTTTCCTTTAAAAGAAGATAGAATTTAGTTAAAATAAAATATAAAAAATAAATGAAATAAAACTAGGTAAAGCCTTACCAAGACATACTCCCATATTTTATCTTTACGTGGCACCTTCTTCCATGAAGTATAGATCAATGGTGCATAACTATGATTACGAGCTAGGGTACCTAAAAATCGAGAGAATTGTCCAACTACATCCTTCTCCTTTGTTACCGGTCCCACGGGTTGTCCAAATTCATTACATATAATGACATCTCGCTTTTCAACTTTCCGAGTGTGCAAAAAATGCAACATTGTTGGTCCTCTTTTGTTTGTTTTAGATTCTAAACTCAAGCATACATCAAAATTTAATATATATGTATATAAATGAATATATAATCAATAACAAGCCAAAAACATGATATAAGAAGTTAAAGCTAACCTTTTGCCTTTTCTAATTCGGGTTGTTGTAATTGATCTTGAACTAGTGTGTCGTCCTCGTCTTCCAAATCATCATGGTTGTCTTCTTGTTCTATCTCATCATCATTACTTGCAGAAGCCATAAAGTCCATGTCCTCATTTTCATCATCTTGGCCAACATAACCTTGTCATTGTTAAATACAACACCATAAATAAACATAAATAACAAAATAAATAAAAACAGAAAACTTTAACCCTACTAAAATGTCCAGATCATGATAGGTTTGCTTAACCCATTTCTAAGCTTTTTTAACATATAATCACACTATATGACCATTACATATTTTCAAACATTTATATAAACTAAACTTAAATTTATTAACATGAGTTGCAACACCAATTATTCCAAAGTCGTTTCTATTACCAGACTATATCTCAAACACGACAAAAGTTCATTCATGTAAAAAAGAATTTCAGTTATCGTTCTACAATGGGTCAAGGTTATCATTCAATTAAGCTTAGATATATCATTTGTATGTCTTAACTGAAATATTATCTACCCTACACAAAATCCACTATGCCTTCAGATACATAAACTAAAATAAAAAAAACAAGGAGTTAAGCATACTATACTTATTCTGTTTATTTTTTTTAATAAAGGTGATGATAACTTAGATAGATGGTTCATTTTTCAATTCTAATGGATACTCAAAGGAATTTCATGTTAGATATAAAACCTTTATCATGAAAGTTAAGTAAACTAATCAGATAATTTAATTACCAACTAACTATGAGGAACCAATGAAATATAATTTAGAGTAACCCATTATTTTGCAACTTGTTGGAGACATACTTACAGATTCTTAAGAGTTCTGGTGTAACATAATAGTATTTAAGATTAACATGCCCGGATGAAATGTGAAAGTTACTTAATATAAGTACCTTGAGATCTCACAATATACCCTTTATTCCCATCATACTCCAAACCTGTTGGTTCCATATCTATTTTATTAACATCTAAAAACATATTAGAGTAAATTAGTATGAAAAGTTGTATCACTGACTTGTTATTACGTAATAATTAAATGGACTTTAAGATCATAAAAAGGATACCTTGAAATATTTCATCATCATCGTCATCATCCTCATTATCATCCTCATCCACAAGAACCAAACTTTTCTTTGATCTATGTGTAATAAAAGTAGGCTTCACCTTTTGTTTTAATACCTCCCTTTGCCTTGTCTCTTTATTACTTGAAATTAAGTCACCCATGGTAAGTGTTGCTTTTGAATGGTTCTCTCTTACTGTATTTGAATCCGAGACCTTTGGAGCGATCACTCGACGTTGCTTTGTCAAATTAGCAATTTTATTCATAGACATTGGTGCAATATATCGTGGACGATATTGCTGCAACATAAATATAACTTTCGTTAGAACATAAACATATAGAGAAAATTTAGATAATATTATTACCTTTCTAGCTAGTTCAACACTTGTAGCAACCTCTGTATAATCTTCGCCATTATCATCACCCACTTCAGGAATATACTCTACATCTCTCGCATTGGAAAATGTTTGGTTCAGCTTCTTTTTCTTAATTTTTTTACTTTCTACCAAGCTTGTCAAAGACTTTGCAATGTTTTTAACTCCCAAATCTTGAAGTCTTTCTTGGTTTTCTTGAACCCTTAATCGTTTAAGTTTTTCATAATCATTCAACTGTGTTTTGTTTGCCATTAGACCTGTCAAATTCAATATTTACCGGTTTATATAGGGTAACCAAAACAACAATAATATTCACACACTAAGTTACTTATAATGACAGCCATGTACAAAGCTTTAAAAGTTACATAGCTAGATGTGGATCACAATAGTAAGAATAATGTACACTAAACAATAGGGCAGCGCATGCGATAACAAGAATGATCCTTTTTGCAAACTGAGACTAGTAGAACTCAAAACGACTACGAACTTCTTCTGTCTCTAATAAGTATATGTCATTTTTGTTCGAACTAAATTTCAATTCTTGAAATCTCCAAGGTGTCAATAATATATATTAAGAGCACGTGTTTATCTCAATAATATTGATAAAACCTCATAGATGAAGTCTGCGTCAAAACATTATCATCATCAACACTCAACAAACTCAGATTTCAAAAACCAAATGAACCACCACTTGTTGTGTTTGTTCAATGATTTCACAAACACACCATTTAATCAATAACAAGTGAATTCTGCTTGCACAACACAATATCATAAAAATATTCAAAATAAATACAAAAACTTTAGGCTCTTTAGCTATACCCCTTCTCCAATCCCCTAATTCCAAATCAATCTATAACATCAAACGATCAAAACCCTAGCAAAAATACACCAAAACGGGTTTCATCAAATTCAAAACAAGATAAAGCCATCTATCTCCAAATTCCTGAGGAATTCAGAAAAAGGACACAACAAAAGGATTGAACAGTCTCGACCCACCTCCTGATTCCCAGATCCCATATCAATAAATTCGAAATGATTAGAACCCTAGCAAAAAGCCCCAACCTTCGGATCGATCAAGCTCAAAAGCAAATAGCAAAAGAATGAATACCGATTAGATACTAATCAAATAAGAAAAACCTAATACTAATTTCTTGATTCAAATAGAAAGTGAAGGAAGAATACCGATTATCGACTATCAATTTCTTGAATGAAGGCAGACTATCGAAACAGAATCGCTTGAATCAGAGAATGATATTATATATTAAGCATGATGCGGTTGCGATGAGGATTGGGGTGAATCCCAGTTAGGGGCAGACTGGGGGGGAATACCAATTAGGGGCATATTTTAATTTTTAGGAAATTAGAACGTGGGAACAGGTAATGGAAGGAAAACAATTAAATTCCAAGAAATCTAAATAAAATTTAACAGAATATTTATATAATTTAAATTTTATACAAATTAAAAAGTTTTATATATAATAATTCTTTTTTGTAAGAATGATATGGATTTATTAGATTTGTAATACACAACAAAGGATAACATAAATTTATATAAATAATAATAATAACTAGTTTTAAGCCCCATGCGTTGCAGCGGGGGTGTAACACCGTGTTAAGTAGTACTAATGACACACCTTCGCAAGTGACCATCAACACCGTAAAAACTTGTATTAAAAGAGAAATAAAAAACGAAGAAAATAAAATTTACCGAAAAGTAGGCGTAAAAACGTTGAACCACGTAAGCAAAACGTTAAACATATTAAACAATAAGTCGATCTAGGACCAGTGTGTTGCGATAGGGTCGCTAAATGTGCAAAAATATAAGGGTAAAAATGTTGAATAACACACACGCACTCACAAAATTTATACGAAAACGCAAAACAAAAAATTTGTAAAATATGAAAAGTATGGGGATCAAAGATGAAAATAAAAATAATATATTATGCCTAAATTGTAAAAGATGTGAAAGTAGTAGGCTAAAATTAAAAAAGTTAAAGTTTAAGAAAAAAACAAATGTAAGTACAACCCATTAAACACATAGTACAACCCATTAAGCATACCAAAGTTGATAATTTGTAATATATAAATAATAATATTAATAATAATAATAAAATAATAATAATAATAATAATAATAATAATAATAATAATAATAGTAATAATAACAATAATACACATCTTTTTAACGACAAATGTGCGATCTTGCTTTATATGATAGGTGTTATCCTAAATTCCTAATCAGGCTTACCTGTCTGTTTCCCAACCGGGATCGCATCCTAATCCTTTAAGGAGAAAACCTGTTGCTGAGAAAACTCACTGACTCAATTCTGAGAATTTTACTCATAGTCGATAAGTGACAAATTAGAGTTAATTTGGTCAATTTAGATAAACCGAAGTCATTGATTGTTGTTTTAGGGTCGTCCATGTTCATTTATGGTCATTTATGATTATCACATATCGCTTCAGGTTATTGAAGATCATATATGGTCCATTAGAATTATTTAAGGATACTATTGGTAAAATAAGATAATAGATTGTTAAACACGAATACGATTATTGATTGTCGATTAGGGACATTTATATAAATTAGTGTCAATTACGCATTGTTAAAGTTAATTTGATCATTATTGATTATCATTTAGGTCATATATGCTCAATTAGGGTCATTAACGCTCATTTTAGGTAAAATTGATTCATTAGTGACCTCTTAAAGTTAATTTTAGTTAATTAGGGTTTTCAATTGTCGTTTCAATGTTAATGATGGTCAAGCATGGTTAATAATGATCCCTTAGGTTCATTAACAACCAGATGGGTGACTGATATTCCATTAGGGTCATTAACAACCAAATTCGACCATCATATAGGGTTATTTTGGTCTATTAATATTAAGTTAATTTTGATCTATCAAGATAAATCATGTAATTAACTTAATCTGATCATTAGTGACCGATTAGGGTTAATTTTGTAAATTTGGGTGATTAACATTCCATTAGGATCATTGATAGTCAATTACGATCAATAGCCATAAAAGTATTTATAAAATTAGGTTCATGACCCAACTAACCCATCCATTTTTCTTTGGATGGGAAGTTGCTTACTAGTGCACCACATGACAAAAGGATAAGAATTAGGATTGGGGACTTCAACTCTTGTATGTGAAAATGGGTCGATTCGGGCTTTATATTCCTGGTAATTAGTCAATCGGAGAAAACTTAAAAAGACTCCACTGGAATGTAAACGGGTGAAACGGGTTAAGCGTAACCCATTACATAATTAATTGCCTATTAAGTTTGAAAAGAAAGAGACAAAACAATTGCTGCAACAATATTTTTTACAATCATATATAAGTTTGAAAAGAAAGAGACAAAATGAGCCATACCTTCTCTTACGAAGCCACAATAATCAAAATGACTTGACTTTTACCAATTTTATGAAGCCATAACAATCACAATGCAATTAAAATGGGTCAAAACAACATCAACACACAGTTTATGAAATTATAACAATGCATTTAATATTTTAGATTGGTCAAAATGACTCTACCCATCTCATGAAGTCATAACATCCAAAATACTTTCTATTTTCAAGATGTCATAACAATCAAAATTTATTCAAAGCTCCCTATCATTAAAGATAGACAAAAAGATGTTGCTAAATGTTGCCTCAGCTTTATGAACTTGAACTATATTGTCAGCTTCTCCTTTTATTACCTGGAGATTCTGGTCCTGGTATCAACAAAGATAGCATAAAGTTTTCCGGTTTCAATGCCATCCATGGAGGCAAATTGTAGTTAACCAACACCACAGGCCAAGTGCTGTGAGCAACGCTCATTGTTCCAAACGGATTAAATCCATCACTTGCCAACCCTAACCTCACATTTCTAGTTTCTTTTGCAAATTGGGGATATAAAGAATCAAATTCCTTCCAGCTTTGTCCATCTGCCGGATGTCGTAAATTTCCGTCTTTAGGACGTCCTTCATCATGCCATGTCATATGTTTAGCTGTTTTTGAACACATGAAAAGTCTTTGTAGCCTCGGTTTTAAAGGAAAATGCCAAACGACTTTAGCCGGAACTTTTAAAGATTTTTTAGAATTATCATTATCTTTGTTCTGTTGCTTCTGGTTCACTTGTTTCCACCTAGAGGTGTGGCAAACATGGCACGCTTCATTATGTTCATACTCTTTCCAATAAAGCATACAATCATTTGGACAAGCAGGAATCTTCTTATAATTAAGCCCTAAATCTCTTATGATTTTTCTAGCTTGAGTAAAACTTGCTGGAAGTTTGGCCTCTGGAATCATTTCTTGTAGAATTCGTAGAAGATCATCAAATGCCACATTACTAATCCCGTGAAGGGTCTTGTAGTGAAGAAGTCTGACGATGAAAGATAGCTTTGAAAAACTTTTACACCCGGGGAACAACTCTTCCTTTCCATCTTCTACCAGCTCATAGAACTTTTTGACGTTTTCATTTAAACCTGCTTGCATTGTATTTGTTTCATCTATAGTATCTCTAAATCTATCATGCAATAACTCATCAAAATCATCATGCATATCATCTTCAATATCATCTATGTCGACATTGAATCTTGTTTGTGAGGAGGTTTCTCCGTGAAAAACCCATACATAGTAGTCTTCTACAAATCCATATCCTTTTAAATGATCGAATACTTCATCTCTTCGATGCCAATAACGATTCATACAAAGTTTACAAGGACAACATATTTGAGATCCTTTTGCTGCCTTAGAAAATAAAGCATTAAGGAATTCAGTAACTCCGGCTTCAAACTCAGGTAACCGTCTAGGTAAATACATCCAGTTTCTAGCATTCTCCATGTCACTAATATCCTAAAGTTTATAGCAACAATAAGGTTTAAACACCGGTGCTCCATTCAAAATCATTACTATAGTCTACAAATATCAAACATTCATATTATACCTACACCAAAACACTATCAATAGGAGATTAACAATGAAGATTCCATCAACTATGAACAATCTGCAGATATATTCAAATAGTGTTTTCTTTTATTTAAGTGATGTCATCAACGTCTGTAGTATTATTCAAATACTTCTGCTGATACTGATTTCAAACTAAAAAGTTAACTTGTAAAATACTTATTTCAGTTTCTTCATAGAATGAATGGGTCAATTTGACTTATGCTCTAGACAAAAGACTAAAATTTTAAATGAAGCTAACAAACATGGTAAAAGGAATAAGAGTGGAAAGGTTTAGTTCGATTTGGTTTTTGCTCGATAATTGTTTTCTGTTTGATATGTTTGGGGTACCGACCCGACCCAAACCAAATCGAACCGAACCGAACATTATGATCTTGGTTTCTAAAAATTCAAGCATAAAAAATAGTGACCCCTATAAGAAAAAAATCCTGATTACGCCACTGCCTGCAGGTCATTGATCGATGAGTTCCTAATCTTCTAACTAGGATTAATCAATGATTTGGCTGGAATAGGCTGAATGTGGCAACTATTTTTGAACTTGCGTCAAGTATAATATACAGGAGTAAGCAACTAACTGCCCAACATAATCCCATCAGGTCCCATCTATAAATATGGATTAATATTTTGATTTAATCTAACACTGGAAAATGTTGGTATGTGGTTGTAACGTGGAGAACCATTAGCACGTTTTCATAAGTCAAAGCAGATGTCAAACGACCTAATTGATCCAATAGAGAAGGTCAAGAAAACTCAGAATTAAACCAACATTTGGCCTAAAGAGGACACTACCCACTTACTAACTTTTACGCAAACAACTATTAATAACTAAATTATAACTAACTGATCAAAATAATTATTTCCTAAAAGGTCATTGTTTTACACATTTAAGATTCATTTTTATTCTATTTAGTTTTATTGAGTGAGTCTTTGGCATGGTATTTGTGAATAAAAGGAAAAAAGGTTTTAATTGTGAACCCAAGCACACAAATATATAAAAGAACAGAAGCATTGTAAGGAACATTTGAGTTTTTAAAGGTTGTTAAAGATTATTAGAACTATAGTATGGTTCCAAATTAATGAAAGAACAGAGCCTAACATGCCTTAATAGTTATTATTGCTTCATGATGCTTATACAATTAAAGAAAACTACTTATCTCTATTTAGCTTACTTGTATAAAATCCTTCATGTTGAGTTTTCAAAGAATTGTGAAGATTAAGAACATAACAGCAGGAGGTTTCCAGTCTTTACCTTAAGTGCAAATAACCAGCTTTTAGATCAACTTGAAAACTCGATGTCGGGTTCTTCTAAACAGTGGCTGTAACACAATTGCCATAACCTTATTTGTGAGAAGATTGGGAGTAATTGGGATGGAACCTGAATGAATGAAAGCATAACAACATAATAGGAAGAAAATGAGTCGTAATTTACCTCAGTTTCGAACTTAATAACTAGCTCTTAGCAACTCCAAACAGATCGAGGATCAACAGCTTGCGATTTTGTGTTGATTGACAATGATTTCAAACTAAAACAGAGGGATTGAACAAACGATGAGATGGAGCTGCTCGTGGGGTTTGTGTAGGTGTTGTTAGTTTGGTAGAGATAAGGGAGAATCAAGGATGTGGAATTTAGGTTAGAAACTTATTACGATTTCCCCTCTTTTCCTTTATGTATTATTGTTATTTTTATATATTCTATTTATTATTACTTTTTTAAACACTTTAAGTTTAAAAAAATTAATTTAAACTGACTCATTTTTCAATTTTGTATTAAAAAATTCATATTTTATAAATTATTGTTTCTAAAAAAGTTATGTTCTTTATAAAAAGAAACACATTTTTAATTAGAAAAAAGTCTATTTTTATAATTTGAAAAGTATATAAATTAAATATTAGCATTTAACGTATCATTAAATGGTTAGCTTTTAATCTAGTAATGACACGTGTTCAAATTCTAGATGGAGCATACGTGCACAGTGTAGAAAAATGTTATGTGGCTCTAGACATTTTAATTTATTAGTATAGATTATTATTTATGTCTGGTTATTCAATGTTTATTTATTATTTATTTTTCGGTTATTTCAACTCTACCCCGTTAATTTCATTTCGTCCCCAAAATTCTAAGAACACAATCGAGCAGAGGAACGTTGTGATTTTTTTTCCTAAGCACTCAAGTTTCTAACTAGAGTTATCCAAATTACTAGTGATCACCTAGTACTGGTTACAACATATTATTTTATCTAAACGACAGGTTATTATAGTAACATTTTAAAAAATATGTTGCATATTACGCTTTCATAGTGCGACCTTTATTCCAAAAGTTACCAATTTAAATACAATGTGTAACCTTTGAAGAGAAAGGTTGCAATCTTTACTACAATTTGCAACTTTTTAAAAAAATGTTGCAATTTATAATACTTTTTGCAACTTTTTTTTGAAAACGTTGCATTAGATATTCAAACGCAACCTTTATGTTCAATGAAGTCGCATTAGAGTCAAATGCAACTCATTTAAAAAAGGTTACTTTTGAAAAGTTGCATTAGCCTTGTTTTCTAGTAGTGGTGTGGTCACTAAGACCAAAATTTGTAAATTTGGGGTGAGGTGGAAAGTGTTATGATCATGGAAGGGATGTTAATAATATGGTATTACAATGAATTTTGTATAGCTTGAGATGGTGGTGGTAGATCTTATCGAGGATGATAAGTCCTGAAATATTAATAATACTACTATCACTCAAGTACACTTACCATTTGTTCGTTTTTGTATAGCTTGAGATGGTGGTGGTAAATCTTGTCAGGTGGCCGGTCCGGTCTGCTATGGTTCGTTTTTGCCTGGTCAAACTGGACGGTTCGTCCTGAACCGGTGGTCGGACCGGGAAACCGGACCGGTTCGGACCGGATTTTTTTTTTTGTTTTTTTTAGTTTAATGGGTAAAAACAGGGTGTTGAATCATAAATTAATGTGTTGGATATACAAATATAGTTAAGTTTTATATATATAACTATAAAATAGATATATAAAGCATATATAAATTACTTATATTTAATTACATATATACTATATATAATATTACTATATATATATATATATATATATAAAATTATGACGTCATCAGTTCTTAAATCCGGTCCGACCACCAAACCAGTAAGACGTCCGGTTCGACGTCCGATCCGGTTCTGAAAACATTGCTTCTTATGACCCCTATTGACTTCTCCAAATTCTTTAATGTTGGCAACAAAATCCGTCACATCTTGGTTCATGAACTTGAAGTTGGTTTCTTTCAGGGGCGGAGGATAGTGGAGACCGGGGGGGGGGGGGGGGGGGCGCCGCCCCCCCTCTTTTTTTTGTCGATAGTGTAATTTTTTGGCCTGGTAGGGTAATTTTTTGGCTCGGTAGTGTAAATTTTTATATAAATATCAAGTTCGCCCCCCCTAAAAAAATTAATTCCCCCCCCCCTCCCACGGGGATGTTTAAGCTCCGCCACTAGTTTCTTTTAAGGCTCACACGAGATGCACTACCAGATAGGACAATATGACCCCTTGAAACTGCTTGTTTGACTTCAAAAATAAAGTTGTTCTACGATGGTAAAGTGCACATTATTATGGTATTGTTGAGGAAGGAGCAACAAGTGATATCAGATCAATTCTTGAAGATTGTTAAGATGTGTGGCGACACTCAACAAGGACTTTTAAGTCATGTTGATGGGGTTATAAATATGAGTGTATTTCTGTGTATCATATAATAAATTATCCATACATCAATAGCTCCATAAAGATGTTTGGTACATAAGTAATTGTTGTCCTTACCACACAAGGCTTATTGGAGCCATAAACGCAATGGGTCCCATGAAATCCTTACAACTAAACGTGCTTCCATGAAAGTATGTATATATTATATGAGGAAAAGATGGTATTTCAAAAAGAAAAATATAGTTACTAAGAAAGTTTGATCATGTTTCAGGATTGATATCTTCAACATAGTGTAATGATTATTAGTTAGTAGAAAAGAAAGTTTAAATAAAAATGATTCAAACAAAAATTACTAATACAAAGTATATTTAACCTAACAATATCAAGATGTGTAGTAAATTGTTTTAAATGATTGAGGGTTATCTAGTCCTATGATAGACATGAATATAAATTTTAAAGTAAGTTTAGAGGACTTATGAGTCAGTTGATTTAAATCAAGTGTAAACTACAATAAATCATTCATGTGATGTTATTAGGATTTCTATGTTGTCTTTGAACTTTGTTTGTTAATCCTACGGCCCATGTATGTTTTGAGAATGTATTAGACTTGATTTACTCAAGTAAAATGACAAAAAACTATCTTCTTATATGATTTATTATTTAAATTAATTATTTTAAAACACGGTTTATAAATTTATAACATCTTAAACGAACTGTTAAAACATATACAATATTACAATTCACCATCATCATCATATATTTTTATAGTCTCTTTCTATAGTCTAGTTGATATACCTATCGTCTTCACACCCCACTAGATTGACGCTACTGTATCTTGCCATATCCTTCTCTCGTCTTTATCTTCACAAAATCATCATCATATATTTTTTAGTTCTCATCAAATTGTCGTCTTCATCTTCATTTCCAAACATCATCTTCATATAGTTGTCGTGGTAATAGAATCCAGTTTACGGGGGTTTTACATATTATTGTTTAGATTGTCGCTAACGGATTCTTCCAATGTATCATTTCTGGGTGATGTTACAAGTCTGATTTCATAGTTAGTTTGATGTTTCTTGTTCAGATTTTTTTCCTTTGCAATTGGTCATAATTTGGATGGGTTCTATCAACGATACGCAAGTATTTTTAACACCATGGCTATAATTTTTTTCATTTTGTCCATACGCACACTAAAAAAATTTTTTTGAAGGCGATGCCTTTCCTTGCTATATCGTTTCATGTACCAGTTTGCTCAATTTAGACACACTGTGGAATTATGAGTATGGTGGACGCCTAACACGCCTAATCGTTCAATTTTTCAAGGACCATCAAAGGAGACACTAGCTTTAGTCAATTCATTTTCATTCTAGTAGACTGTTAAGCTAAAATTAAGCTATTCTTATGGCCCTATTGACTTCTTCAAATTCTTTAATGTCGACAACAACATCTTCCACATCTTGGGTCATGAACTTGAAGTCGGTTTCTTTAAGGTTCACACGAAATGTACTACGTGATGAGATATGTGACCCGCGTTAGACTAATCTTGTAATTACACAAAAGTCAAAAGGGCGTGAGATAATTATTAGTATAGTTAATTACTTATAATAGAGTTTGTATTAGGTTACAAGTTAGTTTATTAATTTAATTGATTATTTAAATATTGTTTGAGTTTGGTTAAAATTTAGTATTGGTTTAGCATAAATAGGGAATCAAAGGGTCTTTGTAAATTGTTCCGGTATTACCGAATACAATATGTGTATCATATATACAAATCGTCCATACATCAATGGCTCCAAAGAAGATGTTTGGTACCTAAGCAATTCTTGCTCTAAACACAAACACGTATTGGAGCTATAGACATGACGAGTCCCATCAAATCCAAAACTAAGTTGCGTGCAAACGATCGAAATAGAAAATAGTGTAGTTGTGATGGATATAGTGTTATAAACATAGAAAACAAAGATCGACAAAATACAAAAGTTCATAACTTTAAGTGATGTTGTTAATGAAATCACTCTATTGTATTTAACCTAACCCAAGGCAAAACCTCTAATTCTAAGAGTGTTGGGTTAACGTTCTAAGAGTGTTGGGTTAACGTAATCCCCCACCACCAAAAGAAAACAAAAAAACCTAACATATACCCTTAGTGAAAGAGCAATTAATAGTGTAGATAGATAATATGATTAATTTAGTTACATTTAGGACACCTTTTTCTAACTTATACAAAATCAGACTCATTTAAATATTCAGAGATATAATTCAAATCAATTGTTAATTTGATCTCATCAAGAACTCATTCAAAATAAGACTCACATTGTTTTATAGTTTACTCTTTTTCACCCAATAATATATGGTTAAAGCTTAAACATAATCCAACAAAAGAACAATTAATTACTTTACATGATCATGTATGGGCCACGTAAGATCATCATGCAAGTAAGATGGTCTCTATTGGGCCAATATGACATTTCAACTTCATAAAATGGCTAATATGGGCCTGGCTTTTTTTTTCTAAATAAAGATTTTGTGATGGCGTGGGCCGTGGTGATGCATCTTTTAGGCCCAAATATTTTTCTTCATAACTATTAGACTTTAGAGGGCTTCATAACTCTGAACCGGTCAAATCAAAGCAAGTCTACGGTTCAATCGGTTTGAGATTTAACGGTTTAGTTTTAACTGTCTGATAGTTTAATGGTTTTGATATTCGAAACCGGTCGTTTATATATAGTTTTCTTATAACATTTTTGAAATACGTGGTTACATATATACATTATGTATATTCATGGATCATTTGTTATCATAGAAAAGGTCTAAATACAAAACTAATACTTTTAAAAAGAAAGAAAAAAACAATTCCAATTGCCAAACGACCAAAATCGAATTTTCAAATAGTAAAACCATTTGTTCCGGCAGACCAACTCAACCTAGTCAGTTTTGTTTGTTGTAGGTTCGACCTAGAATTTCATAAAACACCTCAAAGTTACCATGTTTCGTATCTATGTCACTAAAACCTATCAGAGCACAAAACTAGATTCATAGAACTATAAACTTGATTCAATTTCAATGAGATAGGAGTTGTTAGAATCTTTTATGATGAAGGTGTCTTGGTGCAAATGTAGCTTAAACATAACTTTTTTATTAATGGGTAACTTTTTTATTAATGGGTTGACTTTTAAGCAATTGGATCTCTAAAGTGGTTGACTTTGAAGGTGTGTCGTGTTTTCATTGATTTCATAATATATCAGTTCGTTAGCATATAATGTCGTCCTTTATCTCATGCGAGTTTGATCGATACAAGTGTGTAAATATCAAAGGGTGTTTAATTTATTTACCAATCATTTATCAAATGACTTGTGTTATAACAATATCAAGGTGTGGAGTAACTATGTTATTTTTAAAGTGGTAGAAAGTTCTAGTTATGATAAATATTAACATAGTTTATATAGTATGTTTATATGGTGTATGAGTTAACCGTCATATGTAAAATATGTCAATCAAACTTTGATTCACTATCTTGACAAATAAAATCTTTTCTTTTCGTGTATCTTACAAAAGTTATATATCAAATTCGTGTATTCTTGATCACGGATGATGAAAATATGACAAGTTAGCAAAACTTTAGACTTTTGTTTTCATCAATTTTAGTTGAATATACCTCTTTCAATCAAATATCTCCTAGTACTTTTTATCCCTATAGATGTACTTGAACAACATCTATAAATCACATCATGAAGCTTATATGTCATCATCAATCAATGATGTTTATGATATAACATAATCTTAAACCTTGTGCATCATGCTAATATTGAAGTTGATGCATATAGTTCCTTGAAAGTTAAGCATAGCATTTTGTAATATAACAACCCCATAAACATATGATTGTGGTTTTATCTTAATTTCGACTTATATATATATATATATATATATATATATATATATATATATATATATATATATATATATATATATATATAGAAAACTCTTTAATAAAAAGAGTAGTAATTTCTCTTACAATAATTTTAGATAAAAATGAAGAAAAAAAATATGATTGGTTTTAGACCGTGCATTATATTATTTTCAAAGGCATACCCCATGTGTAACAAATTAGATGGCACTACTTTGTCCCAAACAATGTGACCATTTGAAGAGTATTTTCACATTTAAACCTCTTAAAACGTTGATGTTGACAATTGATCTCCCAAGTTGGTGAGATGTCCCCACATTTCTTCATTTACATCTCTTTTGTTGTTTACCCAAAAGGCACCCCCACACTTGATAGTGTTGAAAATTTCAGTCTGAAATTTTCATTCGATTTTCAAAGCGAATTTAAAAAATCACTGAACTTACTCCTGAATTTACATCATTCGTTCATAATAGCTCTGGAGCTCTCATCCATTTGAGAAGGCTAGCATTATAACATGTCATTTGGTCACAACTACTTGTATTTCTTTGTATCACACGTAGGCATATCCAAGAATTAGTTAATTAAATGACAATTTATGCGATAGCGAGTTATTGACTTATTGTAGTATTGAATACATGAGTATCATGTGTTTGGTTGCGAGGAGAAATGGTCATGCAACATAAACCATTGTTAGTCTTGCCCTGGTCGATATGTCTCATGACCAATATTCGACATAACAATAATGTATATCATAGAGAATGATAAAGCTAAGGGCATTATAATAAGGACGGTGCGTACATGACAACAGTATGTATCTACTACTAATCGTCTGAGTTAAAACATTATAACGAGTCTTGTAACAGATGCAGATGCCACTCTAATCAATCGTTTATTCAAACAATGATAAATATAAAAACGTTTACGCGACGAAATGAATAAATTGAAACTAATATTGCTGCCAAGAAATTCGAGGGAAAAAAAAGTGGCAAGAAGCTTGACGTAAAATCAAAATAAAATTAAAACTTTTTGAGAAAAAATAAAAAAGAACAAAATAAATATAAGAATAGTGACAGCTTGCCTTCCAGCTAAGGGTTGATTCTATACTCGGCTTATGCAGCTCGGCTTAAAGCCAGCCGTTTACTTGCAAAACCGTGAAGCTTCTTGGCTTCTTGCATCCGCCGCTGTTTATTAGAATTATAACTAAAAGACTTTTATTATTAATTATAGATTAAGATTTACTACACGTGCTTTTTGTCTACTAGTACTATTACTTGGAACCAAATTTATTAAAAAAGATGCTAAAATTAGAATTGTTGGAGCTTAAAATAGACAAAATGGACTTTGATAATTCAAATTGTAATTCACGGGATGCTGATAATTACACTACTTTAACTATTTCACCTTTCCCTTTTATTTGTTTTCATAATCCTTATAGATTTGCATTTAATTTTTATATTGATTATCATGAGAATTGTACCTTTGTGAAGTCAATTAAAATTTATGATAATTATACTCGTGAGATTGATTAAAATAGCTAAAGTAAAAGTTATAAATATTAATGACTAAATTGTTAGTATAGATCATTATTTGATAATTAACTATAGTTTGACTTAATTACAAGGGTGGTTCCTGTTGTTAGGTTTAATTTTACTTTTAGTTCCTAACTCTCTGAAATTATAAAATTGATCCAAAACTTTGCACAAACGTAACAACGATGGTCACTGAAACGGATAGATGTTCACTTTTGCTATTAAGTGCATGTGAAAAGACAAAATTACCCTTGTCCACCACACCAACCCCCCCCCCCCCCCCCCCTTCACCCTTTCTTCTTCACCATCTTCATTACTATCCACTACTACCATCAAAGCCTCCATCTTCAACCACCACTACCACCTTCAACCACCGTCACCACTACTACCTCCTTCAACCACCAGCACTACCTTCAAACATCACTAGTACCAGTGCACCACCTTCAAACTTCAACCATAACCATCACCACCACCTTCAACCTTCAACCACCTTCACCACCAGCACCACTTTCAACCGCCGTCACCACCACCACCTTCAATCTTCAACCACAAACACCACCTTCAATCTTCAACCACAAACACCACCTTCAACCTTCAACCACCACCGACGGTACTGAAAGGTGAGTCGCTGGTGATGAAGGGGGTGGCGTCAAATGATGACCGGTAAAAGAGAAATTGAGTGTAAGGATATTTTAGTCATTATAGAAAATTTAACAGTCAAATTTAACGTCTATCCGTTTTAGGGACCATCGTTTTTACGTTCGTGTAAAGTTTTGGACCAACCTTGTAATTTCAGAGAGTTAGAAACCAAAATTGAAATCAGACCTAACCACAGATATCACTCGTGTAATTAAGTCTTCTGATTATTAGACCACTTAACGAACATACCACAAGCCACATCGTGATCCTAGGTGGCATGTTGCCATGTTGTAGGGGTGTGTATGGTCGGTTTGTTTTGGTTTTTGCCTAAAACTAAAACCAAAAACCGATATTTTGGTTTCTAGGTTTTAAAAACCGTTCGGTTTTGGTTTTTTTGGTTTTTGATTTTCACTTCGGTTTTGGTTTTTCGGTTTTGTTTTGGACTTCAAGTTTTTTTTTAATTTGTCCAAAGTAATGAATTTAAGCTAGAAACTTTAAGCTTACATCATTTTGCTGATCTTTAAACATAATCTATATATTCTTATAAATTACTTAACATTAAATATAATTACAATTAATAAAATAAAATAATAAAATTCAATAAAACAATTTAATCTACCAAACAAAAAAGCTTAAAGATTATTCTTGAAACCTAATATCTATCTATTTTAGACATCATAGATTAAATAAGTAATTTATAAGCTAATCATGTTTATAAGTATATGAATACATCTCTAAATTTACAAGTTTAGTTTTCCGTTCATGTTTTTCGGATTCTGTTACAAGCAAAACTAAAACCGAAAAAATCAGTTTTTAAAAAATCATCAAACCAAACCATCTGTTTCTTATTGGTTTCGGTTTTTTCGGTTTGGTTGTGTCGATTATTTCGGTTTCTTGCACACTCCTACCATGTTGGCCATGCATTGAACACCGTGTGGGGTGACGTTGAACAAGATAGTAGCAACCAAGCGTGAACCAACCCACGTTGTGTGAAACAACCACCCCCCCCCCCCACACAAACATAATATTAGATGCATTTTTTTATAAAAGATTCAAGTGAAAAATGATGTATGTGAATCTTTTTTATTATTATTACTATTACTATTATTACTATTACTATTACTGTTATTATTATTATTATTATTATTATTATTATTATTATATTATTATTATTATTATTATTATTATTATTATTATGATTACTTTTATTATTGTTCTCGTTACTGTTCTCGTTAATGTTCTCGTCGTGATTGTTCTCGTTACTGTTCTCGTTACTATTATCATTACTATTATTCTTATTAATAATAATAATAATAATAAATAAAGTGAAAGATTGTCTGCTTTTCCTAAAGGTAAAGAATAACGCAAGTAAGCAACGCAAGATTATTAAATTCATCAAAGCAGTTGAAGGATAGTGATTGCTAAACTTTCACAATGTCTTCTTTACCAGCTAGATACCTTGGTTCGTAATATTTCTATATAAATAAGTCGAAATGAATTTAAGTTATAATTTTGTTTGGTATTTATTGGTTTATAGATATGCGAATATTATTTTAAAGATACTACGATAACTTCATTTAAATATAGACATCATGGTTTTGAAAAGATAATATTTATAAATATATAATTAATGCTACATTAACAAATCTGTTTTTCTATTTAGTTGGAAATCCCTTTGTGCGACGATCAAAGGTTGAATGTAAGTACTCATATAGTTATGATTTTCCAAACACTCAACAATGTACAGTAATTTTTGACATATTATAGGTATGATAACATCAGGGTAAAATTATTAAAAATCCACTTCACTAAGCGTAAAAAATGAGATTAGGGATTACGATGAGTTGAGCATAAGACGAGTTTTGTTAACCTTGATTACATACCTGAGTATAAATTGTCTAGTTAGTTGACTACTCATTACAAGTCAGGTAATCTATGATCTATCCATCTGCTATCTTATGTGATTAAAAATTATTGTTTATTGTGTTTTCATGTTAATTTTTCAATCAACCATAGTCAAGATCTATGAACTGTAGGAGATATTAGATAAACGAACAAACATTCTAGCAAAGATCTGTATTTGAACATTATAAATAGGAGTATAATTAATCACTTTTAGTAATCTCCTTATCTTTTAGTGTCAAAATTAGTAAATCCAAATATTAATCAACCCAAAACAAAACGTTTACACCGAAAGAATTCTAAACAAGAACTTAAACAAAACAAAAGAAACACTCAAAACCAGAACAAGACAAACAAAGTGAATAAGATACAGTAAACCCTAAAACACAAACGAAGAAGAAAATTTTAAAGCAAACCGACGGAGACAAGCTTCTAATGATGATCTGGTTCTCAACATGAGATAAGAGATAAAACTCTTAGATAAATCGAAGAAGCTGAAGATAGATCGAGCTATATGTGATATGAATAGATGAAAACCACATTAGGGATCAAATTTTAGAAACCCACAATGTACTTCCTCTGTTTGAATATCTCTCTTGATTAGTAAGCTGATGACAAGATATAGAAATATGAAATAAGCACACTAAGCCCTTCGAGCTTTATCTTTGACAAAAATCTCCCTCAACTTTCCAAAGCTTCTAATTTTAATCTAGCTTCTAATTTTAATCTGCTTCAAGCTAAGTAGCATAACCTCACGAGCACAGTAGACCATCATCACATCATCATCATATAGATAGAATAAACAACAAACAATTAGAGAACAATTATATGAATTATATGTTGGACATTGAATTAACACTAGACATATATTTCAACATTTAGATTAAATGATAACCAAAAATACGAGTAGGACCTTGTTTGATTTGCACATTGTGATAAATAAATGAAAGAGAGGGAGATGGGCCTTTTATGCATTTGCTTTAGAGTTGTGCATCGTCTTTAATTACAATACTTTTGAGTGTAATAATTTATTTAAGTTACTCTATCTTCCTAATTAAATTATGAGTACACCTCATCAATCATCAAATAAGATAATTTGAGAAATTTTTGTTCTTATGAGTTAGTTCAAGACTATTAAAATAATATAAAGGGTAACTACATGTTACTTTTTTGTTAGTTTATCCAACTTAAACGAGTCTTTATTAAAGGTTGCTAGTTATGTACTGATCAAGTGATATTGCGAATATTTGATTTATTTTATCTTAGTTACGTACCTGATTTATTTATTTGATACACATAGTTGGATCGATTATTATTAATCAAAAGTTACTAGTCCAGTTAACACGTGAGATCTCCATTACAAGGAAAGTCAACATTTGGATCTAACGGTATAAAGATATTAATCGTTTTTATAGTGGTGTAGATCATCTTTTTTAATAATATTTGTGTAGTTATTTTATTTACTAATCACGAGTAATTAATTACTTTTAGATTCTTTGTAATAACGTTATATTTATGTGATTTTATGATAAAATGTACAATGTCATAAAACTTATATATAGTATACTAGTTTAGAGCTCATGTATTACATGTCTCACCTTCATTATTTTACTCGGAAAAATATCATATCGTCTCTAAAAGAAGATTTATTGTTTCAATAATATCACTAGATAAACTAATGGCTGCCTGCTAGAAAAATTTTAGTGAAAATTTTTTCCACCAACTTTAGAGTGTAGGCACAAAAAAATTATATTTAAATACTGCCTATGCACTCATGAGTTTTTGTTTTACAATGTAAAAGATTACTAACAAACCAAACTATGTTTTACAAGAGAGATATTAAGTCATAAACAATTTTGTCAAACTTAATTTCCCAAAAAACAAAAGAATAGCATTATATTCAGATTTTTATAAAATATTAAATTCTAAAAGTTATAGAAAAACAAAGTAAATTAAATATAAATAGATTTAAAAAAATGAAAAATTAAATAAAAAGTCAAATAATATAAGCAACAACAAGAAGCCCTTCATGTTGTAAGCTGGCTTCCATACACAATCAATAAGAGTGTTAATATTAAAGTTTATCTTTACCCTTATTAATTCTTTATCCTTAAATTTTATTAATCTTTAACCTCTCACATCTTATTTTTTATTCTTATCTTCATTTAATTAAATATTTTTCAATTAATTTTTCCTGACCTTTGTTTGGTTTTCGCTTACAAATAAATTATAAGAGATGAGCACCGAGTTGGTAAATATAAGAATTCACTGAGTTGGTAAATATAAGAATTTACTGTTCAATCCATATATATTAGCATTATAATTTTTGAATATGAAAAAATTATAAAAAATAAGATGATGTGAATTATTTTTCAAGTTTTTATTATATTATAAAGATAAGGATGATTATAATGTGAATGCTTCTTTAACTAAATTTCTTGTCTATAGTTTTTTTATTCTCCCTTTATATAAAGATGGAGTGAATTTTTTGAATTAAATTTCCTGTCTATAGCTTGTTGAATTACAAGAACTCTAAGTTTTTCTTATAATTTTAAGATGGAGTGAATTTTTTAACTAGATTTCTTGACTATAGCTTGTTTTGATTCTCTTTTTATATAAGACGTATGTATTATTAAGATAATGAAATTATTGTTTACAGATTTCACTTTTACTTGTAAGACTATTTGTCATATTTATGTGAGTGAGTGGGCGTGGGTTTTTTTTTTTTTTTTTAACAGCAGAAGACTCTGAACCTGATAATCTATCGGGACTGGTTACCCTGGACCTAACCGTCAGTCGTAAGTCATACCCTCCAGATGAGCGGGAACCGCATTGAATCTATAAACCCTCGCCCCCCATCAGGATCGAACTCGGGATGAAATCCCGAGCCAAACCCTCACCTGGATGCCACAGAAGTTAAATGGGAAGGGTGAGATTTGAACCTGGGTCACTTAGTATACCAGGTCAACCAATTAACCGCTCCACCACTTACATCATTGACGAGTGGACGAGGTTTAGATGGTAACACTCATGACATGACACATTGCCCTTGGGTACGTGTGAAAATGGTAGTTGTCCCTGGTGCGTGAGTGTGGTCATATTGTTGCCCTTTGGCTAAGATGGTAGCCAATCATGTTGTATTGAATGACCTACATCTATGCCTGAAACGTGAAGTATTACATGGCCTCTAATACAATGCGGGTTCAAGCTTTAAATGCAAGTATAAAACAAGTCAAACTCAAGTAAAAATATGAGCCGTGGGTGAGGTACCTCAAGACTTCAACAAAATGAATGAAGGTCTTGGGTTCAAGTCTTAGAGCATTCACAGTAGAGTACTTAAAAATATGTGAATATATTTTCTATATTTTATGGAATGGATTTGAGTGATTATGAGTGAAGAAAAGAGAAAATGTTACTGTTTATCAGTATTTGAGGAGTCATCGTTGAATCCCTATAAATTTTTAAAATTTTTAAAATTGGTTGTAGTGAAGGAGAGAGAAAAAAATAATTATAAGGGTATAAAAAGTATTATTTAACTGAAAATAAGAGAGAAAATATAATGATTTTTAATGTAATTATATAAATAAAGATGTGAAATCCATTATGAATGCTCTTAAATATAATAAAAAAATAAGGTTTCAGGTTAATACATGAGATTTACTCTCACATATGGTGAGTTTTCTTTTAATGGTGATCTTGGGTTGAGTACTCGTGTAATGAAGATGATCAGACGTTTCAGTAGCTTGTCAGTGATTTAATTAGTCGTAAAAAAATAAATGAAAAACAATAAATTCCATTAAAAGCCATTTCTTGAATTATTTGGTGATATGGTATTGACAGGGTTGTTGAAGAATTAATTGTCAACAGCAAATTATTTCCTACTCTTACAACTCAATTCCTCACTACTACTCAACCTCTCTCTTTTTATAATCATATAATATCACCGATTTATTTTATTTTCTTAGATCTTTATGATTGTTTTAGATCTTTATGTTTGTTTTAGATCTTTATGTACCACACCTAACTCGCTATTCAATATCTTTAACATAATTTTCTAGAACGCATCTATAAATTTTAGAAATTAATGGCAGACATAAAAAAATACAAACAACTCTGTTTCTAATACACATTTTTTTTTATTTTACCAACAATGCTGATTTTCTGCTTATATAAAGGTAAAAACAACTTGAAAAAACTCACGGGTTATATCAATACCCAGTTACTTATACAAGTGAAATATATGGCCTAGTAGCATAGACTATAGAGTATGGATGAATGTCTCTTATAAAAATTATGTAATGTTAAATACTTATAAGTATAATTAAACAAGCTAACTACAATAAAAGTTTCCTATTATTAGAAAACACTAATACAAGTATACAACCATATAAATGGCAGCTTACATTTGATATGTAGTATTCTAGAGGTTAAAATATATAAGCTAGTGGAAAATAATTTTAAAGATTGAATAACATAGATTTCTTTTATGGTTTGATATGTATTAAATATTATACAGAGGCGTTTCAATAGTATAAAAAACTTATATATATTAATCAGCTGAAACTATAATTAATAATCCACCCATTTGTATGTTTTTAGAGAAAAATAAACATAAGTAACAAAATGATTAAAAATTTATTAATGGAGTTGTTATACATGAAATAAAGTTCTATCAAGAATATGTTGGTGGGAGTGTGGTGATATATATTAATTCTAATATGCGATAGATGTTTTATTTTGGTTTTTTTATATCAGAAAAGAAATATTTTTTTTAATTCAGAAAAAAAAACTTATTTTTAAAGTTCGTTTTAAACCTTAAAACGTGTTGCGCTGGCTCTGATACCCTATTATCTTCTTATATATAAATCATAATTTGAAATCATTTTACTTAAAAGTAAACAATTTTTGAATTAATAATTCGTATAAATTCATACCTTTATCATTATTCTCGTAATAAAAGTATATATTCCAATATATTTAGATGGCCCCAAAAGATCTTGCATCTAAGCAATGTTGTCAAATCCAACAAGGCACACGTCTAATGTTTTAGGAGTAGTCTAACACAACCTTCTCATTGCGCTTCAAAAACTTTATTTTCAAACGCTTAACGCAAATCTTCGAGACTAATTCTAGCAAAAAATTAACCGAACAAGTCTAAAGACCTTGACTATTTAAACGTCTCACGCCTAGAACTAATGCACACCAAGTGCACCTTTGTTTTTCTTTCTTTTTTCTAAACAACAAGTTAGTGATTAGTAAGTTACTAACACCAAGTTAATCATTATCGATCCATTTTAAAGATTCAACCCATAACCTTTAAATCTCCCTTCTCCTTCAACTATTAGATCAAGTCATCAACACCGAGTGCTCCTTTTAGCAACTATGATGGATTGATTGTAACCTGTAAGCCATATATGAGCAAATATCATAGTTTTGGAGCCGAGCCATATTACAAGCCGAATCACAATACTTTCTTCCACTAAGTGGCCCCTACATCCAGCCTGTTTACCTTCACTTCACAAAACGACACCATCAACTGTCGTTTCACCCCCTTCTCTCTCCTTCCACCACCTCCTCTGTCTCCTCCTCTTTTAATCAAAACCCATCTTCCCCAAATCCTAGAGAGAGAAACAACCACCACCACCACCACTTTTCTAGAGAGAGAAACCTCCATTATCATCCAAGATTCACACACACCCACTTCCAAAACACCATCTTCTCCTGAACCCTCTTCCAGATTTCTGCATCATGAGTTCTATGAACTATGATGCACTCAAACTCATCACCTTCACCTTCTTCCTCTTTTTCTTCTTCAACATTGTTCTTCTTACATCCGCCATTCATGCACCTGCATTGCACCTTCAAAACGCTAAATCAACCCCACCCAGATCAATTCCAACTCCGTACTCGTCGCCCTTCTCGATTCACACTACACTGAGCTTTCAGAGCTTGTGGAGAAAGCTCTACTGCTTCAAACCCTAGAGGAAACAGTTTCGAATCATAACATCACCATTTTTGCTCCTGATAATGAAGCTTTGGAGAGGAACATGGATCCGGAGTTCAAACGGTTTTTACTTGAACCCGGGAATCTCAAATCGCTCCAGAATTTGCTCTTGTTTCACATTATCCCCACCCGGGTCGGGTCGGATGAATGGGTTGAAGCAGAAGCAGAAGCACATCACCAAACCCTAGAAGGTGATAACGACAACCGTTTACAGTTAACCCGTACATCCACCGGCGAGAAGGTAGTCGGAGGCGTCGCGAAACTGACCCGACCCGATGACATAGTCCGACCCGACGGGTTGATCCACGGGATCGAGCGTTTGTTAGTCCCCCGATCCGTACAACAAGAGTTCAACCGTCGCCGGAGTTTGACCTCCATCTCCGCCGTGCTGCCGGAGGGAGCTCCGGCGGTGGATCCGAGGACCCACCGGTTGAAAAAACCAACCGCCCCGGTTCCAGCCGGAGCTCCACCGGTTCTCCCGATCTACGACGCGATGGCCCCCGGTCCATCCCTAGCTCCGGCGCCGGCGCCGGGGCCCGGCGGCGGCCACCGCCACTTCGACGGCGAGACCCAGGTCAAAGACTTCATCAAAACGCTCCTACATTACGGTGGGTACAACGAATTAGCCGACATTTTGGTGAATCTGACGTCGTTAGCGACGGAGATGGGGAAACTGGTGTCTGAAGGCTATGTGTTGACTGTATTAGCTCCAAACGACGAAGCAATGGCGAAATTGACCACTGATCAGTTGAGTGACCCCGGTGCACCGGAGGAGATAATGTATTATCATGTGATACCGGAGTATCAGACGGAGGAGAGTATGTATAACTCTGTACGGCGGTTCGGTAAGGTGGTGTATGATACTCTCCGGCTGCCGCATAAGGTGGTGGCGGAGGAGGCTGATGGGTCGGTGAAGTTTGGTCAAGGTGAGGGCTCAGCGTATTTGTTTGACCCTGATATTTACACCGATGGGCGGATATCGGTGCAGGGGATTGACGGAGTTTTGTTTCCGGTGGAGGAGGTGAAGGAGACTCCGGTGAGTCGGGGTTCTCCGGTGACGGAGACGAAGGTTGTTGAGAAGCAGAGACGAGGTATGTTGATTTCGTTCTTGTTGTTGTTGTTATTGTTGTTGTTGTTGTTGATTGATTTGTGTGTTGTTATTGAATGGGAGTTATTCCGACGAGTTATTCCGGTGAGTGGTGGTATAGGTTTGAGTGGTTGTGGATTGTGGGGGTGGGTCATGTGGAATTATTCCTTGCAGTTGCACTTGTTTTTTATGCTCTAGAGGATAATTGTGATATAGCATAAGGTACACCTATATGTTGTCTTGTTGTAGCAATGGACTGGTTAGTGTTGTTGGTGTGTAGCGCGTGTGTGGGAAGGTTAGGTTAGTGCGCCACGCAAAAAACGGTTAGTCTTGTCATAGTTGTATGTCTGGTGATCTGACTCTGGCGTGACTCTGGCGTGAGAGTAAGTATTTATTGGAGTTAAGACGGTAAATGAGAGTGAATAGTTGAGAGTAGGGAGATTGAGTGTCTTGATTGTAACTATGGGTCATTTAGTTAAGTAAATGTGTCACTATGGGTTGCTAAGGGATTGGTATTGCAAAGTGTGAGTGTGTCCGGTTGTATTTAAGTGTAGTAGGCTCGTAGCAATGTCTTTTCGCCTTGGTTTGGAACATACATTGTTTGTAGGGTAGAATGTGAATCTTGAAGACTAGCAGTCTAGCATTGGTCAAATTGTCAGTATGTTTTCTTCGGACCAAGATGGTGATGTGTGTTATGTTTGGATTGTTTTTGGTCCGAATGTTAGGGCAAGCTTGGTCCTGATTAGTGTTGGTTTGTATGCCATTAGGTTTGGTTTGGTTTATCTAGGTGGTAATTAACCTATGGTATATCTTTACAATTTAATGTGTATGCAATAATAGTTTAGACCATGTGGAGTGATTGTTTAGTTAAAATGTCATGTAAACAAAAAACCATCTCACGGAAGTACTTTAAATCAAGCCCTATTGATGCAATATTGTAGGCAAAGTGTTTGAAGCTCATTAAGGGCTTTACGCCTTATAGGTTTCGAGTCTCTTTTAACTATCATCTAGTGGTGTTTGGAGCCCCACTTGTGTATATGTCATCACTATTGCGGCCTCTTCTTGTCACTACATATAGTCTTAAAGATGACTTATTTCATATTCATTATTTCTGATAGATTCAAAGCTGCAAGTTTTAAGTTAAGAATAGAATAATTATGTATAGCTTTTGTGCTTTAAGGGATTGTGTATACTTATGTATGCTTTAAGGGTTTGTACGTACATAGTATATGCTAATTTTGTGATGACTTTGCTTGCATAAGTAGCCAATTTGGTCACTTTTTCAAATTTTATTTTGTGGGCGACTTAAAAGTACTACTTTTAAGACAGAAGGTACAATATTTATAATGTTAGAAACTTTATGCCACTTTTGATTGTAGTTAACTCATCCCTTTAAAAAAGTCTTGATCATTAAGCATGTCTTATACACCAAGAAAACTAGCTCTCTGTTTAATCATCAAGTACACATCTTTTTGAGTCTTTTTAATGATTTTTATATTTTTCATATATTTTTGTGTGTATGTATAAGTTTTATATACATTTAATAGTTATAAATGGTTTTTTTTTGGTCAATGCAGGGAAATTATTGGAAGTAGCATGTTCAATAGCTGGATCATTTGGGCATTTTACAAGTTGTTATTGATATATACATACATATATATAATGGAAAAAAAGGTGTGTTTATTTATTCGATATAAAAGTTGTGTGTTATTTTATAAAAATAGAATAATTTGATTAATCATTATTGAAATTGGCAGTTTATTTTTAGGAAAAGTGTGTGGAAAATAGGTCATAAAGGGAAGCGAATGGTGCAGTTTGGCATTGAAGGAAGTTTCCCCAGAGAATCAGATTCAGACCCCTTCACATGAGAACAAACTTTACTTCTTTTCTTAAAAAAAATAATTTTCAAAAATTTTCTTTCTTTATGGTGTTATATAAATACTGTAATTAGTAAAAAGTGATTTTTTATGTATTTATGTTTGATTTTGAGGAAATTGTATTTGCCCAAACGTGCAAATCTTGTGCCCAATCTTCTTCCTTAAGGAAGAATATTGATATGAAGGTCGATTTTTTGAGAGAATTATGAGAATAATTACTTTTCATACATATATTTTTGGATTGCCATTTTTGTTATGTGGAAAATAATTATTAAACTTATACATTACAGAATTTGAAAATACAACAATAAATATTGGGAAGTATAGCATATGTCTTCAAGCCATCCGTTAGAGTTAGAGATACAACTACATTTTTATATATTTATACTTTCATTGTTAAGGTTTTTTAAAATGTTGAGTACATATACCCCCTATTTAATATATAAATCAAACAAAAATCATAACTTATAATTTTATGCATAACAAAATTTTGATAAAATCTAAAAAGGATGAGTTGTAGACAAACTTCTATCTATATTTATTAGATTATAATTTCGAATGACATATATTGATGGTAAACCGATATATTTTTTAATTACATAGTTGGGGGTATAAATATTTGAGAATGTAAGTGAGTTAATTTTAAGAGTAAAGTAGATGTAGAATATAGAACGTTTATATTTTTCTACTAATAAACATTTGTATGATAATATTTGTGTTAGGTAATATTTTACTTTATAAGTTTTTATATAAAATGAAATATTATCACTTTCTACTGATTTTAACCCTCTTTATTCTAAGACAATTAATGACACGTAACAGTTTTTTGAGTTCAACCAATTCGGTAAAGACAAACAAATAAAGTTATTTCTGTTTCGTGTTAGTGGCCATGATTAAGAATATTAAACTATCAATAGCACTTTTTGTTTTCTTAATAAAATAATAAAACTTATTATTATATATTGATTGTTGTTTGTTGTATTATTATATATTGATTGGAACCTTTAAACAAAATAGGTGTCGGTGGTGTGAACGGTTTGGTCTTTTTCTTTATTTGTTAATGAAGTAACCCTAGAAAAGTATGGTGGTTGATGCTTGCCTTGTTTTAATACAAACATAAATACAAATTCTTTTAAATAAATAAACGACCAAGTAGTTAAAATAGAATTTCATATGATAGCCAAGTAGATTCTAAGATTAACCGAGTTATAACAGCTTTCACCGAGATTACTATTTGAATATTTGTGATAGATCAGGGTTATGATATATATTATGCATAAATAATAAATATTCCTACACCTAGGTCTGTCATTGTCTATATAGTTTGTTTCAGTGTTTTTACGACCGGATCGGATGGAACCGGCCGGTGTCAGGTGTCCGGTCCGGTCTGCTATGGTTCGTTTTTGACTGGTCGAACCGGCCGGTTCGTCCCGAACCGGTGGTCGGACCGGGAAACCGGACCGGTTCGGACCGGATTTTGGTATTTTTTTTTATTTTTATGGGTAAAAACGGATTGTTAAACCATAAATTAGGTGTTAGATATACAAATATAGTTAAGTTTTATATATAACTATAAAATACATTTGTAAATCATATATAAATTACTTATATTTGATTATATATATAACTATACATATAATATACTCTATATATAATTATGACATCATCCGGTTTTCTTAAATCCGGTCCGACCGGTCCTACCACCAAACCAGTAAGGTGTCCGGTACGTCCGATCCGGTTCTGAAAACATTGGTTTGTTTTAGACTTCATTCTTTTTTAAAAAGGAATTAATAAGCTATTAGATGGATGCATCAAAAGAAAGAGAACTAGCATTAATCCTATAAAAACATTTAAATTTAGAATTCTTCTTGTAAAATTTCATTAATTTATTAATATCTTCAACAAGCAATAATTATTTATAAAATTAATTAGAACATTACTAAAAAGTTTGTGGAGGATTCTGAGAAATTGGGGGTGAAGGGTCTAAAAGGAAAAAAAAATTAGTATTTGATGAGATGTTGCAATGATAAATTTGGTTGAATGTATATATTGTTAGGTTAATGATTGATGAACATCACCAACTGGGACTTAGCTGTATTTCATTTTCCACGTTTGACTACTTTTTTAAACTTATTTTAAGGTTAATTGAGTAAGAGTATAACAATAAGTTATCAAAGTTATTCATTGATAGAAGTCTAATGGTAAGCTTATATGAACTTATAATAGCTTACCATTAGACTTGTATTAATTTAAATGACACATCATCTTATTCATTAAAATGTCGGTTTACACATTTGCTCTTTAAAATTTAACACACAAATTAAAACTATAATACATGTTTCTGAGTTGGTTAAGGAGGACCAACTCTATCACTAATTCAAAGCTTAATCTTGCCATAATGACAAATTATTTTTTTATTTATTTTTTTAACGACTGGTTAGTTGTTAGTTGTTAGTATCACCAAGTTAGTAATATTCACACATGCCAAGGTTTGAACCTTGTACCTCTAAGAGAGGCAAAGCCTCATAATGACAAATTATTAAGTACATGCTTTTTTCATCTTAACTTCTTCCTAATGAAGTAGGTAATTGGGCACAAATACCAACTAGAAACTAAACAAGGAGTTGCGATAGGCAAATGCTAAAGGGAGGCCCTGTCATGTTATATCTGGACGCCTTTTGACTTTTTTCACGGCCCGTGAAGGGCCTTACGGGCCGTAAGGTGTTCGAAATTTAAATTTCGCAGCTTTATCCGCACACGGGCTGTGAAACACATCACGGCCCGTAAGCGTCTAACATCACGGCCCGTGAACAAGTGACATAACGGCCCGTGAGTTCTCTCACGGGCCGTAGTAGTCCTTCTGAGAATTTCTTTTCCTCGATTTGTGTGCATTTTTAAATTTTATAATTATGTGACGTGACGTATTATTCCTTGATTCGATTTAAGATTCTATATAAAACGTTATATATATTACTTGTTATATACGGTTAGTGAAAAACAAAACAATTAAAATGTCTTCTCGTAGAGGTAATAGAAGACGTCAAAATGAGTCCTCTTCAAACTCACGAGATATTGTGAAAAGTATTCCTGATCCAATAGATAACCATAATTGGCAGAGCGGGAGGAACTGGTCTCAAAATGTTATTCATTTTATACGTAACGGTGATTCCCAAACATGTAGGGTGTATTACATGGGAAATTCTGATATTCAGTTACAATTTTGGCGTGAATTACTCGGAAACGTGTCTTTAGGTACAGAGGTATGATTTAAAGTTTTTTTGTATATTTTATTTTATTTTAAAATTCTAACAATTAAAAAGTTGTTATTTTATAGCATGTTCGGGCGTGGACAAATAGACTCACATATGGAGATACGAAGAAATACGTAGAACAGGAGAGTTGCCGGGTAGTGATCGTTGGACGATTCTCCCATTTGAGTGGTTTAACTTAATATACTCGGGGTCCGTTAATGGTAACGAATATGGCGACGGGAGTGACTGTCTATATCCCGCGTTATGGGAAGTTGATACGGTAATACTGTTTTCATGTTTTACAATAAAAATCATGAATTTATAACCGTGAATTAAATTGTTTTGTAGGTTTACGTACCAATGACTGATGACGAAGAAAATTTGTATCTTTTTAAGATTTATATGAACTCACTACAAGTTCGTATATATTCTCCATACGAATGCCGACCAAATACGTGTGATGATTCATGGTGCATTCATCGTAATGCCCGAACGATTTTCGTACAATTCGAATCGTACTTTTTACATTTTCTGTCACGTATACAATATTGGCAGCACTCCAGACAAGAAGAAATTGAAGAACTGGTCGTATCCGGTGAAACCGTTTGGCCTCCTAACGCCGATCATATTGGTCGAGAATCGGGAGTTGTAATTAGTATGTTATTGCCTAGGTTGGTTCAAAATAGATCTTTAGAGTGGCAAGAAGTTAACTTACAGGATGCTTGTTTTAGATTCCGAAGATTTATGGCAAACGAACTGTATTCAAGACGTATAATGTAGAACAGTAATTAAATATTTTATTAAAACATAAACGTTTATTAGAACACTTTATTAAAAGTAATAAATCGTTATTATCACACAATAATAAAACACATAATTTTTAATCTTCTTGATCTTTATAAAAGATCCAAGCCGCAAAATGGTTAAAAGAAATTCCAAAATGCTCCCGATATCTTTCTTGAGTTGTTGTCATAATATCCGTATCATTCCATAACGTATTTCGATTGTTGTAAACGTCTTTGTAGGGCTGGTGAAATGTCATGACCTTCCTTCTCAAGTCAAACCACTTGTTGCTAAGTTCACGAGTGGTGCGATATTCTTCACGTTCGAGAATTTGATGAAAACGAGTTGAAACCCGGTTCCAAAATATTGAATTTGGTGGGATAGTCCCTGAATTTTCAATACAAGATCTTATTAAAGTCACCTCCTCTTCATCCGTCCATGGATTTTGATCCGGTGAATGCGACAAGGAACTTGATGTAAAACTTGTAGCAGTCATGGTTTGGATATTGAGTAAATTTGTGTGAATTGGTTGTGTGAAGTGGTTGAATTTATAGACTTTGAAAATAATGAAACGACCCGTGAGGGACGTTACGGGCCGTTTGTGGGTTACCAAACCGGCCGTGAAGTCTCAACGGTTGTTTTTTAAAAATTACCCAGCCTCACGGGCCATGAGGACACTCACGACCGTGAAGCCGTATTATATATACGACCTCACGGCCCATTTCTTCATTTACGCCCCCTAAACACACATCCGATTCACTCTGTCACGAGCTCCGGATTTTCATCACTTTCATACCGCCGACTCCGTACTACGGTACGTATTCAAATTCGTATTTTATTTTTGTATATTTACCGTTTAAATATGTTAAAATTTAATTTAAAAACGAAAATAATCTGAAAATTTTGGGGGTCACGGGCCGTAACCTTTTGAATTTTCAAAGGGTCACGGGCCGTGACTGCTATTCAGGGGCCGTAACCCTTTGAACATTCAAAAGGTTACGGCCCGTGAGATCATCTCACGGCCCGTAACCCTTTTTTGTGTTCTTGAGATTTTCAAAATTTTTTTTGCAGATTATGCCGCCGCGTAAACGTTCACGTCCAGAGACCGAGCCTGAGGGTCAGGGTGACTTCCTGGACCCACATCCGCATCTTCATTTCCCTCGAGAGACACAGCCACGGCTTAGGCTGTGAAAGCTGATTGGACGGCCCCTGAAGGGGACCCGCACCCTCGACTGGGACGTGCTAGAGGAGGTTGGAGATATAGCACGTGCCCAGGACATCGTTGGGCTCGAGGGAGAGACGCCCTGGAGGCGTATGTTTGATTTTGGATCTAGGAGGGGTTACAGGGAGCTCATGTTGGAGTTTTTGTCTACGTTTTTGTTCACTCCCGCGACAGAGGATGAGGACCCCCGGGAGCACCTAGCTATTCGATTTATGCTGGAGAGCACTAGGTTTGAGTTCACCCTCGCTCAGTGGGCGGTGACTCTTGGGTTTTACACCCAGGAGGAGACGCAGGATCCTCGTTTTTATTCTGACGAGGTCCAGTAAGAGGCGGCTCCTCTGGTTGGATGGTGGCCGACCATTTCCGACCAGCCATGGGAGGGCACCATTAGGGCGATCTCCATTAGAGATCCGTTGCACCGGTACCTACACTGGTGCATTGCCGGCACCATTTCCGGCAGAGACCAGAGTATGGAGCAGGTGTCGCTCCTTGATTTATTTTTTCTGAGGGCTTTGCTTTCACCCAGACGGGTGAATCTTGCTCACTACATGGCCGCCTATTTCTTCAGTGTCATTCAGGGCAAGGTAAAAAAATGTTTATATTAATTCTTAATAAATAAGTATTATCTATTATTTGATCTATTATTATATTATAATTTGATTGTTTTGCAGATGGATAGCCCCATTGTTTGCGGCTCTTACATCACCGTCATTGCCTCGCGATTAGGGTTGTTTACGGACGCCCTAATTGCGAGGCAGACGACGGACACGCCGCCTAGGATTTTGGGTCGACAGACCGTCATGGCCATGGGGATTGCCGCCAAATTTGGCGACGACCTCCGATGGACCACTGATGGTGGTCGGACCATCTGGCAGCCTATGGCGGCCGTTGGTGAGGAAGAGGAGCAGCCGCAGCCGCAGGCACACGCCAGAGCACCCGCCCCACCACCAGTACTGCCTGCTCCTAGGACTATCATTCGGCAGATTTCGCCGACGGGGGAGTTCATGGCGGAGTCACTCCATTTGGCGCGCCAGTCCCACGCCTCGCTGGTATGGATGGCGGATGTGTACAGCATTTGGGCTACTAGCCATGGTATTGACATCCCCCCTCGGCTGGAGTTGCCTCCGTTTGTTCGACGACCAGGGGCTGATGACGAGGAGGCTGCTAGTGGTGATGAGGAGGATGCTGGTGGTGGTGGTGATGATGTATAGATATTTAGCTTTGATGTAAAAAACTTGATATATTATGACTTATTTTGGATGACGTTTAAATGTTTGATTACTTGTTTACAATTCAACAACAATATTGATTAAATAAATAATTGATTACATGTTTACAATTCAACAAACGGTTTAGGGTGCAACTTACAAGCAAACGGTTTAGGGTGCAACTTGTAAATATTACCCTCTCAACAAATATTATGCATCTCATATCATTAACATTCCTACACACCTTTTATGCTAACCAAATGCCCAGCTCATATAAACAAAATTCAAAGGTTGAAGATAACTTCGATAATCTTCTTATTGTATTTTTCTTTGGAAAACAAAAGAATTGATTACATGTTTACAATTCAACAACAATAAAGAATTGAATAAATAATATATTACATGTTTACAATTCAACAACAATAAAGAATTAATAAATGTGTAAATTATACTAAATCTATACGTTCAACCGGGTCTACGGGCCTTAGTTCGAGATATTTTTGAAATCGACTTCCGTATATAATCTCCCAATCATTAGCGTTTTCTGTTTTGTACAAATACCAATATTTTCTCGGAACAGGCATTGGATAGTCACCCACTAATCGAATTCTAATGAAATGGCTATCTTGAACATAAGCAATTGAAATTATATGATGTTCACTGATATCACGAGGAGATAACCAGAACGGGAAAAAAGTAACGGAGTTGTCGATAGATATAAAAATTATAACCACTCGAAACCTGTTAGCAATAAGTATTATAGCAGGTGGCACTGTCATCCAATTTTTGTGGGGAGCTGCACCTAAGCCGTTCCATTTTAATGATTCCCTTATTTCGTTTATATCAGGAAACATCGCAACGTACCTAGGTCTGTTTTCATCCAACTCAGCTATAAGTTCCGTACGAATAAAACGCCAGTGATTTTCACCATATCCCAGTGCGAGTGCTATAGCACGAAAACCACAATTGCCGTCGGCTAAAACATCATCCGCACCTGAAATATACGGGAAAAAGAATGATGGAATCCAGCGATTAAACCGTAAAAAATTGTTTTTATCTTCGTCGCCCGGGATATATGAAAACTTGGAACTCTGTTGAGATAATCCATCTTTGGCTCTTGATTTCGAAGACATGGATTGAACGCGCTGCAAAGACCCTTGTTTTGACTTCACCACCGAACTTGAATATGTTGGTGGGCCTTCAAATTTTTCTCTAGGTTGAACATATGAACTATGTCTAGGGGGGTCTAATATTGTTTCTTTTTGCTTATCTTTTTTGGACGACCCCGTGTATGTGTTTGGACTTTAGGAGGTTTTTTATCAGTTTTTGAAGGATTAATGAAAGATTTGAAAATATTAATCAAAGATTTTTTCATATTTTCGGGTTGGACAAGTAAATGTTTTGTCACCATCTCTATCTCTTTATGTACATCTACTTGAACCTCCCGTGCAATATACGCGGGTGAAAAATCTAGCTTCCTCCAAAAAACATCAATGGCATCGAGCGGGATACATTGACCTATAAAATAATATATTAAATTAAATATAATAAAACTTTTCATGAAAAAATAAAAAACGTAAAAGAACATTCACCTGTTTGAAAGTAATTGTTTAATTTACAAGCACACGGAAGACCACAGCTGGTAAAAAGATGGCAGCCACATGATTCTTTGGATATAATTAGATGATTTATCCTGTTAATCTCACCAACTAAGATATCCAAAGCCGCAATAGAAACGTTACCTCGCAGCAATTTAAGCACTTCATGATTATGCTGCATCATAAGCATGATTTTGCTTTTGGTAAAACTTTCTTTTATAGCAATTTCCTGTGTAACTAAGATATTATTAATAAAAGGAATAAATCTATCCAGGGTGCTATTGGTTGCTTTCAGATAACTTTTCAACAACGAATGTTGGCTCTCAACTCGGTTCGTTGTGTGCTGACCGAAGTTATAACTTTTATTTATCCACGCCGACACAAATATCTTTTTGTAGGGATCCAACCAGTTATTTTTGAGGTACATCAGCACTCTTATTTAAAAAAATATACTTATTTTTATGTAAATATACATATATTTTTAAGAATAACACTAGAAAACTTACTTGAATGTTTAGACACCAATCTGCGATAAAGTCGGTCGTAATTATAAGCGTATATGTCTGTCGTTGCAGAGTTAATAAGTACCGACCACACATGCTCAAAAGCACCCCACTCTTCATTTGAAAAACTCGCCTTGCAATGTTTAGCAATATTTTTCGAAATATGCCATCTAAAGTAATCGAACAGCATTCGGAAAAACTTCTTCTGACGCATTCATCAGAGCGAGGTCTCGGTCGGTTAGTATAACACGGGGCTCCATACACTTTTCTTCCAGCGTTGCTTTTAGTTGCTCTAACACCCATCTGAAGTTGGCTTCACGCTCATAATCAATGAATGCGTGAGCAACAGAAAAAGATTTCAGGGTGGATGTCACACCAATCATTTGAACAAATGGCATTTTATACAAGTTAGTTTTGTATGTTGTATCAATCATCAACACGTGTGGGTACACACGCCATAATGTGTGAGATGTGGGATGTATAAAAAAAACCCCGTCGACGGTATTTATCGGTTCATCTATGTGAGGGGTGTAAATATATTGATGTTGTTGTAGTATAGAAAAAAAACCTACATTGGGGTTTCACCAATTCTGGTGGACTTTTTAATTTTTGCCCGAGCGTTATATATGGTTAGTAACACAGACATGTTATTGGGATTTTGTTCCCTCAACGTGCCTAGAATGTTTCGAGGGTCAATATTTTGCTCGGTCAGATTCTTTATAGTAGAAAGCTCATTTTCGGTGAGCCTCATTGCGTATGCATGTCCTTCCAGGTGTTCAGCAGGTTTATGGTTATGAGTATCATCCACAACAACTATAATCCACCCATCTCTCTTCATCTCGTAATTACCCTGCAATTCAAATTGACAGTTTGTTTTTTCGTGCCACTTTTTCTTAGAGTGGATGCTCCCTTATATACACCACCCCAATCATATTTCAACCAAATTTTAAGCACCACACCATTCGAATTTCTTTTTGAACGTTTGGTGATAATAACAAACCCATTTTCTCGCCCCACGTTACCTGCCCAATCAACTAATTCTTCACGAGATGAGAAAACCTAATCAATTTAATATTTTTAGTTAATTATTACTAAATGAAAGTAAAATAAAAGTAAAATTAAATATGATATATCTTATAACCTGATTTGTGTCGTATAAACCTCTTTTACCGGAACCAGAACCGTCATTATCACCGCTGCTATCTCCACCGTTATCACCCCCATCATCGCCGCCGTCATTCCCGCGGTAATTGGACGCGAACTGTCCTAAATAGTTTAAAGCAGCCTCATCGTAATAACCGTAACCCTCCTCAGGGTAATAGTTAGATTCCGAACCGAATAAATAGTTGCTATCCCAGAAAGACATCGTAACATTAAATATTAACGTTTATATAGTAGTTGAAATGGAATATTGCGTTTATATAGTAGTTGAAATGAAATGAATTTATATCGTAGAAATTTAAATTATGAAATGAATTTATAAACTAACGTTATATAGTAGTTGAAATGGAATATTGCATCTCGTCACATAATTAACACGAATATCGAGGAATATTACATCATATCAAATAATGTAATAAATACAAAATTACACGACTATCGAGGAATATTATGTCATATCAAATAACGTAATAAATACAAAATTACATGAAAAACGAGGAATAATATATCTCGTCAAATTATTAAAGGTGAAAATAGGACCCGTAAAGCAGTTCACGGCCCGTAAGTGGAACACCAAACGGGCCGTAAAGAGCTTAACGGGCCGTTAAAAAATATGACCGTGAACACCTTCACGGGTCGTTACGTTTTTGAATGACAGATTTGACTACCCGACAGTCAATACGACCCGTGAAGGGCCTTACGGCCCGTAAGTAGGGCGTCTGAATATCGTAAAGTGCGTCTGAATATCCTAAATGTTTATAAAGATTCGTACTTAAGGTTAGTTTTTGCATAGCCTCCCCTCCCATATTAATAATTACAAACCTTAATCCTAGTTTGACTGCTATTGAAACATGATTTCGTTTGATTTAGGGTTCTGGGTTTGATCTAAAAATTAGATTCGGCTTTACAAATCGATTTGGTTTACAAGTTTGATTTAGAGTTAAGTAATGTTAGGTTTATATTATTACTAGGTTAGTATCATGTGTATTAAATGAGTTGAATAAATAAAATATTAAATAATTCATAATGAAAATTTATTAATTATAAAACGATATGATTGCATATAAGTAAAAATATAAGTAATAAAACAATGATATCATTGTTTTAAACTTTTATTTTTAAACCCTTAGTGCTTTTTTTTTAAATAAACATTTTGTTCCAAACAAACTGTTTTAAAAATATCAACATTAAAAATTTCCTTATTATAACTCCTAATTTAGTTATTTTGTTTTATAAAAAATCAATTTAAGAAAAACATTTTAAAATATTTTATATTTTTAAAAATGTTTGCTGCTTTGAAATTTTTCTTATTTTTAAAATTTTATTTATTTAGAAGTTACATTTATAAAAGCATATCTTTCTTAATTTATTTTACATAATTTTTAATCCCAAAAAGAATTAAATAATATTATTAGTATTTAATGTATTTATTAAATATGAGAGAGAAATAGAATTGTGACAAGTGTCATCTTAAATTTTTTTTTATTATAATAGATAGATTAAGATGAAGATGACCGGAGGTGAAAATTGATAAGGGGTGGTAATAGTTTTTGTGTTGTAATGTTATTATGTATAAACTAGCCCACATGCTAGAGGCATAAGCCTCTTTAGGTGAGGCTCTGGTTCGATCTCATGCAAAGGTGGAATCAAAGGGTTTATGTAGAAGTAAGAGTGGTTAAAGCCGTTAGAAAAATTATTTAGTATTCTATATTTATTAATTTACTAAATTATTACTAAAATAAAATAGTGAATGTATGATAAAATTTGGGTTCTAAAACACTGAAAACGAGGAAATTTCAGGGGCTGTCAGATTGCTATACGTCACATATAGCCCTATACGACCCCCTATACGACACATATAGGGCTATACGACGCGTATAACGAATTTCGACACTGACTACGAGGAAAAATTCAGAGGGCTGTCAGATTGCTATACGACACATATAGCCCTATACGACACATATAGCCCTATACGACACATATAGCCCTATACACCCCCTATACGACGCGTATGGAGCTATACGACACAGAGAAATTTTAGGGTGTTGATTTAAAATCTTGTGGTGTTGATTTAATATCTTAGGGTGGATGTTGATTTAAAATCTTGAGCTTGAGGTGTTGATTTAAAATCTTGAGGTGTCTATTTAACCGCACTCTAAAATTTTGATTCACATAACAAAAACATGTCATTGCTAAGGTAGTAGGTTGTCATAATACACTGAACTATAAACTATCCTCAAAAGACAACTATGATGCTTTATTTGAGAAAAAACTCCATGTGGTCTAACACCTAAGACCTAATATCATGTGTTTCAGATTGTTTTTTAACTACGTGCACATTTTGTTTTTTATATTTAAGAAAAACATATAACCACTTTTTATGTATGTGTGATGAATAACAACTTTTTATTCATTTATTTTAGAGTGAATACATTATTTTTAGCAACCCTTTCAATTTTTATTTCATGTTCAATACGTATAAAAGTTGTTTAAGTGGGCGTTTGGGAGTGCTTTTTTTACTGACTTTTTAACTTATTAACTTTTGAAAAGTTAAAAAGTCATTTTATAGTGTTTGGGAATATTATATTGTAAGGGAAATAAGTTAATAAGTCACTCCATACTAACTTATTAACTTATTGAAAAAGTCAATAAGTCAAAAAGTTGTTTTTAAAAGCAATCCCAAACACCCCCTAAATAATCATTCATAAACACGTTCTACTTACGAAATGCTTTCGTTACCAGAAGGACTAGGGCGTCTTGTCAAAAGCAAATTAAATTTGTATATTTTGCGAGGCGGATGAGAAAAGGTGCGAAGCTGAGGACATGTATTCTATATTCGTACAGAAACACACACGCACAAAAAAAAAACATACGCGTGAGCCTATTTAACACATAATCATTTTTAAGTACATGACTATGAAAACTACATGCATCTATTAATTTGACCGTAATACATGAAACAAATACGTAATATATTATCACTTTTTCTTTCTTCCACTATATCTTATAACGCTATTTACAAATGCTTCTAGTTGTTATCAAACATAAATAGAAACCAAAACCTAGGATGCACTGATATGTTTACAACAAATCTAAAGGGTCTACACTCTACAGTGTCATTTGGGTAAACTACATTATGGGTCAGAATTACAGACATGTCAAAGTCCGTTTGTTGTAAGCGTTTACGATTGTTATTCGATTGATAAAGAGGCTGCAAATGATAAGAAATTCATATCAAAAGTAGCTACTACAATTAAACTATCAAGTTTGGTGTCAAATGGTTGTTGTATACGCAGTGGTTGATAAAACAATAATCCGCATTACTTTTTGGTGTTCATCAGTTCTTGTGGTAATGTATATTAAGTACGCAGATCGTGTAATACAATTTGTTCCGGATTCCTATTTGCCAATCGAGATAAACGTTTATAACAGAAGGGGTGAAAGTTGTTAAACATATCAGAAAATTGGATTCAAAAAATATTTGAATCCATGAGAAAGTACGCAAGAGCTTTTCCGAAGAGAAAATCAGATCAACGAAAGTAAGCCAGGTTCAAAACCTTTGAGTCCACGAAAGAAAGTAAGTACGCAAGCAAGAAAATAAGAAAGGAAGAACGCTCAAGAATATAAGAAAGCTAGAACGCGCGAGAAAGTAAGAAAGTAAGAACGCGAGAGAATGAAAGAAAGTAAGAAAGCTAGTTAGAGACTTTGAGAATGAAACTAAACGAAACAGTGACTTTGCAGGAAAGTTAGGAGGAATCAAAGCCAAGTTTAAAAGTCTTGATATCCTTCTTAAGGATAAAACAACTGTTGCTAAACTTGGTTTCAAAGAAGTTTTCTACCGATTGTGGCATCTATCAGGTAATATTCAAAGGTTGACAACATGCCTTTTGAGGAAGCAATAGAAAGAATAACAACGTTTAAAGAACGCCTCAAAAATCAATATGAACCTGAAGAAATAATCAACATAAACTTCTGATGGCAAGTTCAAGTAATCATAGCAGTAGTAGAGGACAAGGTAGAGGCCTCGGCAGAGGAGAAAGAGGCAGTGGAAGAGGTACAGATCAATGAAACAATGACAAGAGCGAGTTCAGGTGCTTTGAATGCCGTAAATTTGGTCACTTTGCCCACGAGTGCACCAAATGAAAGGATAAGGAGCAAGTGGTTCATATTGTCTGTGATGAAAATCCAACATTATTGTGAAAGACAAACCAAGACTTGAAGAACTTACTTTAACTAAGTTTAGATTAAGGGGGAGTGTTGAAAGTGTAAACTAAAGGGTCAATGTAAATATGTCAAGGTCAGTAGTATGTTGTAAACGTTCAGGGTTAGCAGTTTAGCGGTTATATTAACGCTGCTTGAATGAATCGGTGTATCCGTCTTTAACACACGTACTGTTTCATATCATATATATAGGAGGTCAAGAACAGTTTGTATGGCCATGTCTTTTCTATATGTGGAAACAAATCACAAAGTTAAGAAAGTGCAGAAGTGTTTATTTAACATCTTTGTTCATTATCATTCTTATATACATTGTAGTTTGCATCTTGAATACCAGGATGTCAATGAACATAATCCAATATTTTCAAGAACCTACAAATAAAAAAACCCTTCTTTGTAGGATATGATTATATAACTTTGAATTTAAAGAGAAAAGCAATTCATACATCATATAAACCAGAAAATTTTTGAACATGTGACGGTAACTTACAGTCGCTATTCACAATACCGAAAACTTATTAACTTGAAAGCAGAAAAGAACTCTATTAAATATACAGATATAAACATTTTACCCCGCAATTTAACCTTCAACTTCAACAGGATTTGGAGACGCGCTTTCATGAGATTGTTCATTGCATCCTTTCTCTTCTTCTTGCACAGGCTTTTCCTTTAACTTTTCAGATTTGACTTCAGTTTTAGAGGATGGACCTTTGGATTGAGATTTTCTAATCATCTTTTTAGCAGCAGCAGTGTCTTTGCCACCATTTGTCGTGTTGTTAGTGACGTGTGGGCTAACCGCCGTCCCATTGGTGGCTGCAGCCACATTGCTCTTGTTCCTGCCGAGTTTGGGTGACTTTGGGCGTGTTGGTGGTATCTGCAGACACAGAGTATACATACATTAGAATCAGAAATACATTTGGATATATAAGTGATCACTACACATAGATAGGATTAATGAGTTTTAGTGAAAAACTGCATAATGATGAAAAGATTTGTTATGATCATGTGATCATGATGAAAAAGTAAATCGAGATGTTGCAAATACCTTCTTTAAGTCGACTTTTGGAGGGGGTTCTTTGTAAAACTTTGGCATCGGTGCAGCTTTAAACATCAATGTCTTTCTCAGCTGTTTTATCTCTGCTTCTTGGGTTTCCTAAATTGTCAACTCAACAAGTTAAAGGAACAGTCTTTATGACCCGATTAAGGTGTTCAAATTCTACACATTCTTTTATAACCTAAAGATTTCACGAGCTAAAACCTTTGATTTTTCTTGCATATTGGTCTTCTCTGCTTCTTTTGCATGAATCTTCTCCTCTATCTTTGAGAAGAACTAGTTCACAAAAGATCAAAGATGATTGACTTACGGGTTATGTCACATTGTCAACAAATTAATGAAACAACCAAACATATAGATGTTTAAATAATCACCTCTTTTCGCCTTTCAGCACGCTCTTCCAACCTAGATGAGAAGCCTACCACAGTGTTCTTCTGCTGTCCACCGGGGGCTACACTTCTAATCATCAAGGTAAATCCATGAAAAAAACAATTCTTGAAATTCATTTAAACAAAATTGAAACATTGTTATTTGTTACTATATTATCAACAAGATATTTATGAAATAAAGGTCAAATTCTTGAAATCAACATACAAGGGGTCTGCAGAAGAAGGCCCATCTTCACTTCCATTCGACTTTTTAGGCTAAAACAAGCAAGAAAACAGCAATAAACATGAAGAACATAGCAAACTAAAAGCTATCAATAACAGAAATTTGCTCCTTACCCTAGATACACGCGCATTTGGACCCGACTCCTTTGTTTTCACACCAGTTGAAGCTCTTCTGTTAGCAACACTCGAGGCATTTGGATTCGACAACGAGGCATGAGGCTTCACAGGGTGCCCATCCATGCTATTTCTCATGGAACCATGGTTTCGCGGTTTAGCAGGGAAAGACAAACTTTGAGTTAACTGTGGCTTCGGCTTACGCGCCAACAGACCACCTTTAGGTCCATTGTTAACCACTTTGCTGTTCTTTGAACTACCCTCATTAACAGCAACCTCAACTGAATTTGAAACTTTAGAACCACTTACATCCTCAGATGATTCACTCACTTCCAACTTTGATGATTCAACTTTATCCAAGTTATCTTCACCCACCACATTGTTCTCCACACCAAGTTCATCTTCCCCATGAACTCCATTGACAGATTCCATCTTTATTCAATTCCCATCATAAAAAACACAAATTTAATTCAAATTTCAAAGCAACCCACACAAATTGATCAAGAAAACAGAACCCACATCAATCTTTTTGGTTAATTTAGGGTTCTAAACTTTAAAACACACAGATTCGAAAGATTTCAATCATACAGTAGTCAATTTCACTCTAAACAGATCAACATCATGCACCAACAATCACTTTCATGTTCGAATTACACATAACCAATGCTGTAATCAGTAATAACAACAAGATTAACGAGATTCAGAAATTGGGTATTGGAAATTGAGCAAATTATGATGAAATTGGCCAATTGGATGTATAAATCAAAGCAATTTCACAAAGATTGTTAAAGATTTTGAACAAAACATACATACATACCTCTGTGTAAAAGGGGTTTGATTTTTGCTACTGGAGAACACTATAAAGATTCTAACTTTAAATTCAAATGCTGCTATAAAAATGGTGTCTTGAATCTTGATGTGTGTGTGGAAGAAGATGATGATTTCAATAGGGTGTGGGGATAACTGATGAAGTATGAAAATGGGGTTAACTGTATGTGAATGTTTAGCCATTGGTACACTTTTCAATGCACAAGATACAAGTGGTCGTGAAGCTTGATAATGCATGATAGTATGGTACAAACAAAAATGTTTCTGATATTACTAAAATAGCCTTGAGAAAGTTTTGTAAATTGATTAATAATTAATCACATTATTAGGTGGTGTATATGTGTATGGTGTACACCCATGTGATGCCAGCTCATCTGAAGGGTAAATTGGTCATCTAAAGAATGAAATTAATTGCTGATTTGTATATTTGTTTAAAAATAATGAATTATATATTGAATAAAATGTAGCGTTATTTTTAGTAATATTCAGATTTGCGTATATACACTTTCCTTTGCTAATCAAGATTTTATAATCATAAATTTAAATTATGATATTATTGTCTCAAATATGTTTGACATACAAATAAAGCATTCAATGTTTAATCAATTTTAGTTATAAAACTACTAAAAGTTTAAAACTACATAAATATTTATCTAACAACTTTAATAAACTCGTGTATTATACTTGTTAAAAAAACAAAAGATCTAATATAATAAAAAAATATTAAGTATAAAACGATATTTTAAAATAAAATATGATTAAAATTACGCATTAGTAATAACTATAAGTAATATGACAATGATATCAACTTTATAAACTTTTATTTTTAATTTTTTTCCAAAGAAAAAGTTAAACATTTCGTTTCAAAACAAATCATATTAAAAATATTATTTTAAAAAATTTCTTATTATACTTATAATTTTAATTATTTTTGGTTTATAAAAAAAACTACTTTTTTAAAAACATCAATTTTGAACATTTCTTTTTTTTTTTGAAGAAAGAAAAGTTTGATGTTTTAGAAAAAGTTATTATTTTATAAAATTTATTTTTAAAAAAATAATATTAATAAAAAGATCACTTTCTTAATTTATCATAAACTATTTTTAATATACAAAAGTTATATAATATTATTAGTAATTAATGTAATTATTTTATAAAAGAGAGAAACGATAAAATTTTGGTAAAAAAATATGATGTTGCTATGTATAACCCTTATTTATTATTTTATACAGTAAGTAGATCATATATATCAACTAAAGTGAGAAAGATAGTTGTTAAAATAAGAGTCATTTACATATTTCTCTTCTTAAACTCATTAAATACATATTTACCTAAGCTAAAAGATTAATTACATACTTCCCCTTTCTAAATGTCTAATACATATTTAACCATTTTAGTAAAATTAATTATTGTTTGATTATTGTATTTGACTTTTACCAAGTTATATTTACACATTTCTCTTTTTGAGAACGTCAAATCACATATTTCCTCAAGTTTGAGTCTTCTATAATGACAAAAATAATGAAATTAGTAAATTACAACTTCAAATACAAAACTTCAAAACTTTATTTTAAAAATAATCATCGATAATTAAAGTTATATCTTTAAATATAAAACACAATTGTTAAAGCTTTAAATAATTATAATTACAAAACATCATTACGTAAAAATTCCTTAGTATAAACAAGATAAAATAGTCATTTATTGATATATTTTAATGAAGAGTTAATTACACGATTGGTTCCAGTGATATGTTTATATTGCAGTATTGGTCCTAACTTTTAAGAAATTACGGGTTTTGTTTTAATTGTTTATCAAAGCTTAACACGATCGGTCCCTAAAATGGATGCCTGATTTTGGGGTTAAATGAATGCAAAGTTGCTTTTTTACCCTTAACTAAATGATAAAAACATAAATAATAATAATAAATATATATCATCAACATAGGGGGTGTTTGGGATTGCTTTTAAAAACAACTTTTTGACTTATTGACTTTTTCAATAAGTTAATAAGTTAGTATGGAGTGACTTATTAACTTATTTCCCTCACAATCATAATATTCCCAAACACTATAAAATAACTTTTTAACTTTTCAAAAGTTAATAAGTTAAAAAGTCAGTAAAAAAAGCACTCCCAAACACCCACATAATCGTCATCGTCACCAACCCCAAACATTTCCCACCCCACCCCTTCTCTCCGGTAACTTCTGCCGGCAAGTCCCCCGCACCATGGCCACCATCGTCGCACCCCACTGTTTGCAACGACGGTTTGATGCTCGTGGTGTTGGGTGATGATTGTAATCGAAAGAGATTTGGTATTTAGTTTCTGATCGTTGTAATGGAACGGAATGGTGGTTGCGGGTTGGGGGAGGGCGGTGACGATGATAGTGATTCAGGTATGTGTTACGATGGCAATGACGGTGGCGGGGAAATAAGGAGGTAAGGGTGGACGGTGATGGTGACGGTGGTGATGCATTTGTAGATCCGATCCGGTGAATTTGGGTGGGGGTGTCGCTAGCGGTGGTCAGTCGGCAGTCAACGGTGGTGGCAAGGACGGTGGTGGAGATAAGATTTATTACTAATAATAATAGTAATAACAATAATATTAATAATTAATATTAAGAGGGGTAAAATGGTCATTTTAAAAAATCCATTTCAGGGACCAATCGTGATATGGTTTGGTAAACAGTTAGGACAAAACCTACAATTTCTTAAGAGTTGGAACCAATAATGTAATTAGGGATGGCAATGGGTCGGGTATGGGTCGGGTATTGGTATTCCCAACCCCATACCCGATTGTTAGACCCTGTCCCATACCCGGCCCAATACCCATCGGGTATCTATCGGGTATTACCCGTCGGGTATCGGGCATTCCCGCGGGTTTCGGGTATATCCGTTGGGATTTCAAAAATTAAAAAAAATATAATTCTTCTCTTTTTATATAGATCAACTTTATATATATATTAACATCAAGATACATGAACCCAAAGACGTTTTTGGTACATGTTCAAAATATAACAAACAAACAAACAAACAAACAAACCCAGTATGTCCTACTCAAGAGCAGGGTCTGGGAGGGGTAGGTGGTGGCAAGTCTTTCCTCTATCTAGATAGGTAGAGAGACCGCTTCCAAAGAGACCCCTGGCTCGATAGCAAAAGCAGTAACAATATAAGTTACCAAAATACATCTCCAACAATTCCATGAAGAAGTCACTACCCAAAATATAAGGTACCAAAATATACAGTCCTGTCCAAAATATAAATCTAGTAATTCCATGAAGACGGGTATATGTTTTTCGGGTAAATGGGACGGGTAAACGGGTATATGTTTCGGGTAATTGGGTCGGGTAAACGGGTATATCACCTAATCCCATACCCGTCCCATACCCATGAAAATTTTTAAAATTAATCCCATACCCGTCCCATACCCGTCGGGTTTCGGGTATACCCGTCCCGTGTGTTTCGGGTTTCGGGTATCCCCGTCGGGTTCGGGTTTTTTTGCCATCCCTAAATGTAATATGAACATACCACAGGGACCAATTGTGTAATTAACTCTTTTAATGAAATAGGATAGATATGTTATATATGTATTAAGAAGAGAAAATATGTAATTGACTTCGTACATTAAGAAAATATGTAATTTATAATGTTAATAAGAGGAAATATGTAAAATTCCCTTAAAATTAATATCACTTTACTTTACTTCGATATTCTATATGTAGATATAATCACTGCATATATATTTGAGAGGGCTTACATCTCTTTTCATCGAAGTACAATCATCATTACTCCTGTTTTCTGCTTGTTGTATCAAACACCAAAGAAGAATCAAATTGAAAACAAAGATTATACTAAAAATACTCAAGAACTTTATTAATGGAAGTGAATTACAAAACGGAAAGGAATTTCGGATGATCTACAATGAATGAGAAACTAGCCCTAAATACCCAATTTGGCCGTTACAAGATATAACAACCAGAGTTTCATTATTGGCAAGATCAGTCCCTCAAACGACTAGAAACCCTCAAACGACTAGAAACTATTCTTTAGCAAAGAATTGGGTAATTACAGAAACAGTCCCTGTACTACTAGAAATCAAAGAATCAATTATAATCTTGACTTTAACTCCACAACTCTCCACCTTTAAAGTCAAAACTTCAATCTACTCCCAGATTTGAAACACAAAACTCAAATTTGCTTCCCGGCAGAGACTTGGTTAAGATATCAGCTAAATTCTCTTCAGTCTTGACATACACCACTTCAACCTCTTTATCAGCTACTACATCTCGGATGAAGTGCCATCTAACACGAATGTGTTTAGTTCTCTCATGAAACACACTGTTCTTGGTCAGTTGAACAGCCCCCAAATTGTCACAATACACAACTGCACTATCAACAACAACACCCAACTCTGAGACTAACCCTTTCAACCAAAGAGCTTCTTTAACAGCCTCACCAAGTGCCATATATTCAGCTTCAGTTGTGGACAAAGCAACCATCGACTGCAGCTGAGATTTCCAACTAACAACATTCCCAAACACCTTAAAAACATACCCAGTTACTGATCTCCCCTTGTCTACATCTTTTGCATAGTCAGAGTCAGCATATCCCACAACTATACTACTAACTTGATCACCTCTGTCACCAAATACCAAACCACAATCTTTAGTACCCTGCAGATACCTTAGAACCCACTTCACAGCCTCCCAATGGGGCTTACCAGGTGATGACAAATACCTACTAACCACACTGACAACATAGGCTAAATCTGGCCTGGTACACACCATTAAATACATAAGATTCCCTACACAATTAGCATAAGGAATTTGACTCATGTATCTAATTTCAGCCTCTGAACTAGGAGTATCTTGAGCTGACAATTTAAAGTGCATTGCCAAAGAAGTCTTCACCGGTTTGCATCCTTCCATTCCATAATTTCTCAACACCTTGTCAATATAATTAGATTGACAAAGCTTAAGAACCTTATGATCTCTATCTCTCATAATCTGCATCCCCAAAATCTTCTTGGCTTCTCCCAACTCTTTCATTTCAAACTCCTCCATTAATAAGGCTTTTGTACTAGCAATTTCATCCTTACTTTTACATGCAATTAACATGTCATCAACATATAATAGCAAGTAAATAAAATTACCTTTGCTCCATTCCCTGAAATAGACACAGCTATCATATGAACTCCTCATAAAACCATGTGTAGTAATGAACTCATCAAACCTCTTGTACCATATTCTAGAAGACTGTTTCAGTCCATATAAAGATTTCTTCAACAAACAAACTTTGTCTTCATCACCCTTCTTGACAAACCCCTTTGGCTGAGACATATAGATCTTCTCATCCAAATAACCATGTAAGAAAGCAGTTTTTACATCTAACTGCTCTAATTCATAGTCAAGAGATGCTGTTATAGACAAAATTACCCTTATAGAAGTATGCTTTACTACAGGACTGAATATTTCAGTGTAATCAACACCTGCCTTTTGTGTAAAGCCTTTTGCAACAAGCCTTGCCTTGTACCTTGGCTTGTCTTCTGCAGTTAACCCTTCTTTGATCTTGTAAATCCACTTACAAGACACCAATTTATGATCTTTGGGCTTATCAACAAGATCCCAGGTTTCATTCTTGACCAAAGACTGCATTTCTTCTTCCATGGCCTCTTTCCACTTATCAACTTCATTTGATCTCATTGCTTCTTCAAATGACAAAGGCTCATACATGCTTTCATTTTTAGCTGCAATAAAAGCAACTGCTGAGATATCAACACCATCTCTATACCTCAAAGGAGGAATTACACTCCTTCTAGGTCTGTCTCTAGCAAGGCTGTAACTGCTAGACCTTGGCTCAGACCTATCACCTTGACCTTCAATTGCCTTATGATCAACCTTTTCAGAATTCTCATTAGGCTCCACCTCAAAGTGAACTCTCTCCATAACTGGATCATGCAAAACAGGACCAGACACAGGACCATTCTTAACATCTTTGTAAAGTAGATCTTCTTGAAACTCAACACTTTTACTTACAATTATCCTGGGCCTTCCACCTTCTAATCTCCAAAGCCTATACCCTTTTACTCCTTCAGGATAACCAACTAGTATGCATTTAATTGCTCTAGCATCTAGTTTATCCTGCCTCACATGAGCATATGCAACTGAACCCACCACCTTCAAATGACTGCAATCTGGTTTTACACCAGTCCACAACTCCATAGGAGTTTTCATTTTAATTGCTCTTGAAGGTGACCTACATATCAAATAAGCTGCAACATTCACCAATTCACTCCAAAAAGTCTTTGGTAAACCAGCATGTAACCTCATACACCTAACTCTTTCTAGAAGAGTTCTATTCATTCTCTCAGCCAATCCATTTTGCTGTGGATTGCCTGGGACAGTTAGGTGTCTTGCAATACCATGCCTCCTACAAAATTGGTTGAACTCTTGGTTACAAAACTCAAGACCATTATCAGTCCTAAGCTTTTTAACCTTTCTTCCTGTCTGGTTTTCAACAAGAGTCTTCCAATCTACAAACTTCTCAAATGCCTCACTCTTATGTTTGAGAATGTGCACCCAGACCCTCCTCGAGTAATCATCTATAATTGACAAGAAATACCTAGCACCACCTAGGGACTCAACTGAGGCAGGACCCCATAGATCTGAGTGGATATAATCCAACACCCTTTGTTACATGTTTCCCTTTTGAGAATTTGACTCTATTCTTCTTCCCAAAAACACATGACTCATAAAACTTGAGGTCCCCCCCCACTGCATTCATCAATTATACCCTGCTTCTTTAATTCAGCTAGACCTTGACTACTCAGGTGGCCAAATCTCTTGTGCCAGACTTCAATTGAATCACTGGTTGCAGCTAATGACACATCATTTTCCAAACTACTACCATTCAGAAAATATGTGTTGTTATTCCTTCTTGAACCAGTTAACAACACTAAAGAACCCCTTATTACTCTAACCTTTCTATTCTTCATACTAATGTGACAACCATCCCCCTCAAAAGTTCCCAAAGATATCAAATTCCTCTTAAGACCAGGAATGTACCTTACACCTTTGAGATCAACAACTGTACCATCCTGCATCTTAAAGCTTATGGTTCCACTGCCACATATTTCATAAGGTCTATCATCTCCCAACCTTACTACACCAAGATTCTCCTCCTTGTAATCTTTAAAGCAATCTTTCAAGAATGTTATATGGTAAGAACACCCGGAGTCTAGAATCCACCCTTTGCTTCTTTCATCATCAGCAACACATAACACATCAGAGCTTTCATAACCATCAGAGGAATCATCCTTTTGGGAGGATGACTAATGATTATGAAATTTGGGATTGCCACCACTAGACTCCCCTTTCTTCCTTTTCCACTCAGGACAGTCTCTTTTGAGATGTTTTTTTGAGTTACAAACAAAACACTTCCTCTTGAATTTGGACTTTGATCTTGTACTGTTATTCCTTGCCTTTGGATGACTTCTTTGTTCAGGCCTTCCTCTCACAAACAATCCATCTCCACCTTCTTCTCTAAAATCAGATCTCTTCTTTAATTCTCTTGAATTCAAAGCAGCCATTACTTCTTCCATTGATAGAGAATCTCTACCATACATGAGAGTTTCGACGAAATTCTTATAAGAAGATGGTAAAGATGCCAACAGGAGTATAGCCTGATCTTCATCATCAAGACTCACCTCAATATTCTCAAGATCTAACACAAGCTTATTGAATTCATCTATATGGTCTTCCAACGATTTCCCTGACTGCATTTGAAAAGTATACAATCTCCTTTTCAAATACAATCTGTTGGCTAGGGATTTCGTCATGTACAGAGATTCAAGCTTGGTCCACACACCTGCTGCAGTGGATTCTTTGGAAACTTCTCGCAAGACCCGATCCCCCAAACTCAAGATTATGGCACTATGTGCCTTCTCTTGTGTTTCTTTCCATTTCTCTTCAGCTTCTCGTCGTTTGGCCTCTGATGCCTCTTTGTTCTTGTCATCAACCGCCGGTAATTGTGGTGCAACGCCGGAAAGTGCACTCACAAGTCCCTGATGAACAAGCAAGGCTCTCATCTTCACCCTCCAGAGGCCAAAATCATTTTTCCCGTCGAACTTCTTGATTTCAAACTTAGTCGACACCATCTTTGATTTCAATTTCACCTTTAATCGCGGAAATCACCTTCTTCTTCGAATCGGAGCTCAACCGTAGCTCTGATACCACTTGTTGTATCAAACACCAAAGAAGAATCAAACTGAAAACAAAGATTATACTAAAAATACTCAAGAACTTTATTAATGGAAGTGAATTACAAAACGGAAAGGAATTTCGGATGATCTACAATGAATGAGAAACTAGCCCTAAATACCCAATTTGGCCGTTACAAGATATAACAACCAGAGTTTCATTATTGGCAAGATCAGTCCCTCAAACGACTAGAATCCCTCAAACGACTAGAAACTATTCTTTAGCAAAGAATTGGGTAATTACAGAAACAGTCTCTGTACTACTAGAAATCAAAGAATCAATTATTATCTTGACTTTAACTCCACACTGCAATATTATTAAATTGGAGTTTTTATATAGTTTCCAATAACTAGAAGTCTAGAGCAAACTAATGTAACTTGTACGAATTATTTATAAGATAAGATCTGAAGAATTTATTAATTAAAAAATATCCAGGTACCATCATCATTCATCATTTGCTCATATCGGCTTGATTAATGATAACGAATAGATACAACTGATTTGTTATATATAAAATATAATATTTGCTGTTAAAAATGTATATTTCATCAGTTGATTACAGAAGGTATAAATAGCCAAATTACAATTGTACATACAAGGAAAATGAGATATGTAAGGCTAATTCTATGACAGAGAATGACGACACAATATTTATCTAAAAATAGTTGGAGCTATCAATAGAAATATATTTAATACATATCAATTAGCGATATCCTTAATATGCCCCCGCAAGATGGAGGATCCATCGGAGACTCCAATCTTGGATCGAAGTCTTTGAAAGGGTCCCCGCCCGAGAGGTTTAGTAAGCACATCGGCAAGTTGATTAGCAGAGTTAATGTGAAGAACTCGTAATGAACCATTAGCTACCTTTTCCCGAACAAAGTGATAATCTAGTGCCACGTGTTTCATACGTGAGTGATAGACCGGGTTAGCACATAGATAAGTAGCACTCGCATTGTCATAAAATAATGTAGGAGACTTAGTGATCGATAGACCAAGTTCCAATAGGAGGTTCTGGACCCAAGATAGTTCTGCTGTGCCATTTGCCAATGCCTTGTACTCGGCCTCAGTCGATGATCGAGAGACCGATTTTTGGCGCGTTGAGCGCCATGAAAGTATGTTTGATCCAAGATAGATAAGATAGGCAGTTGTGGAACGCCCGCCGTCAGCGATTCCACCCCAATCGAAGTCAGTAAAGGTTGTAAGTTCAATTCGAGAGCCACGGTTAAGGAACAACCCGTGATTGATTGTGCCTTTCAAATAACGGAGAACCCGTTTTAAGGCTTGCCAGTGAAGTTGGGTTGGTGCATGCATGTATTGAGAGAGCTTGTTGACCGCGTAAGAGACATCGGGTCGGGTAAAGCCGAGATATTGAAGAGAGCCCACCAACTGGCGATATGGTGTGGGGTCAATGGTAGCCGAACCATCAACAAGGGAAAGTGAGTCGGTAGAGCTAAGGGGTGTGGCTACAGGTTTTGCTCCATCCATTTTAAACTTGGTGAGTAGATTTTGCACATGGGCATGTTGGGATAGAAATAAACCATCCTTAGTGGAGACGACTTCTATACCAAGGAAGTGATGAAGCATGCCAAGATCTTTAATAGAGAACTTCTCGGATAATGCGCGAATGATATGTTGAATAAATGAGTTATTGTTGCCGGTTAAGACAATGTCATCAACATATACCAAAAAGTATAAGACAAGTCCTTCTCGTTTAAATATGAAGAGAGAAGGATCAGCTAAGGATTTACAAAATCCGAGTTCAAGAAGGAACGTGGCAAGTTCCATGTACCATGCGCGCGACGCTTGTTTGAGGCCGTAGAGGGATTTCCGAAGACGACAAAGATGATTAGGAAAATCCGGATTAACATAGCCCGGTGGTTGAGACATATAAACATCTTCATGCAAGGTGCCATGCAAGAAGGCATTATTAACATCGAGTTGTCGTATAAGCCAATTTTGAGATAAGGCAATAGCAAGAACCGTACGGATAGTTACGGGTTTTGTGACCGGACTAAACGTTTCAAAGTAGTCCTTGCAATACTCTTGAAGAAAACCTCTGGCAACTAGGCGAGCCTTATATTTGTCTATGGACTCGTTGGGACGTCGTTTGATACGAAATACCCATTTGCAACTAATAGGTTTGTGTTGCGAAGGAGGGACAAGTTCCCAAGTGCCATTTTTTAGAAGCGCATTAAACTCATCATCCATTGCCTTTCGCCACTCAGGATCTTTTAAGGCTTGATTGTGAGTGGTTGGTTCGAGTGGTGAAGGGATCGGGTGAAGTGTGGTTTGGTTGATAAAGTTTGGGTTAAAATATTTAGAGTTTGGTTTGCGAGTACGTGGATGTAAAGTGGTATTAGCTGGTGAAGAATCTGATGGAGAGGTAGTAATGGATGGATATGAAGAAGGGGTGGTCATGGAAGTGGGGGGGGAAATGGTTATTGAGTGAAGAGTGAGAGGTATGGGAATCAGGAACGGGAGTGGGGTTTTGGACAGTAGGTGGATTGTCAACATTTATTTGTGATGGAGGAGATTGAGTATGAAGTGTTTTATTTTGGCCATTTTGGTCAAGTTGTGGGTGTTGGGTTTGGGGTGATTGTATAGAGCTAGGTGGGTTAGGTGGTGGATTAATGATAAAGGTTGGTGTGCCAATTTGTCCATGGGGTAAGCTGGTAGGTTGGGCCAATATATGGGAATGGATGGGCTGAGTGGAAGTGGATGGTGGGTTAGTGGTGTAGGGTTGGGTCGTAGAAATGGGTGTAGTAATATGAGTACCAAGAAACAAATCCACAGTAGGAATGGATGGCGATTTTTGTTGAGATTTTATTGGAAATTCAGACTCAACAAATTCCACATGTCGAGAGTGGTAGAGTCGATGGTTTGTGTAATCGTAACACTTATAGGCCGATTTGGATGGTGAGTAGCCTAAAAAGACGCATTTTTCAGAGCGCGGGTGAAGTTTAGATTTTGCATATGGACGTAGCCACGGATAGCATAAGCATCCAAAGGGTTTGAGTTTGGTGTAGGTCGGGTTTTTGTTGTAGAGTGCAAAATATGGACACTTGAAATCAAGAATGGGAGTGGGTAGGCGGTTTATGAGGTAAACCGCTGTTTGAAATGCATGTGACCAAAATGAGAGCGGAAGGTGAGCATAGTGAAGGAGAGCTAAACCGGTCTCCACAATGTGACGATGACGGCGTTCGGCAACACCATTTTGTTCCGGGGTGTGCGGGGGGGTGGTGAAGTGAGAAATACCTTGAGATTGTAAATATGAGGTGAGGCCAATGTATTCACCACCGTTGTCAGTGAACAAAGAGATTAAGGGGGTTTGAAAAAATTTTTCTACTAGCAATTTGAACTGTGTAAATAAAATGGAGACATCAGATTTATATTTCATCGGGTATAGCCAAATGTATTTAGTGTGAAAGTCTACAAAAATCACGTAATAGGTGAAGCCATCAATTGATTTTTCGACCGGTCCCCAAACATCCGAATATATTAATTGTAAGGGTTTTGTAGTATTGAATGAATTGGTGCCAAATGAATCCTTGTGACTTTTATTGATGGAGCAGGAATTACAAATGGAGCAGGAATTACAAATGGAGCAGGAATTACAATGAAAATTTAGGAGATTAAAATGTAAACCTAAAAATTTGGCTATTTTCTTGAGAATCCAAATAGAAGGGTGCCCAAGTTTGTGATGCCAATCAAGAGGTGATGTGGTTGAGACCGCATTTATTTGAGGTAATATGGGAGGATTTGCATAGTAGACATCAAGGTAATTCTCTCCCCGCATTAGACGTGCCCCCGTTCGAAGATCCTTAACAAAAAAATGAGTAGGAAAAAATTCCACAGAAACATGATTAGTTTTACACAATTTTGCAACGGATATAAGTTTATTTTTAAAATGAGGAACACACAAAACGTCTTTTAAGGCAAGTGAACCGTTAGACGTATGAAGGTGGGTTTGACCAATATGAGTAATAGAAAGGGTGTTACCATTGCCAAGAATAATTTCATCTGGGCCTCCATACTCGGATATAGAGTGAAAGGACGCACGATCCGGATCGACATGATGAGAAGCACCAGTGTCAAACATGTAAGATGAGGAGGTAGTAGCATTAGCAATTGGTGAAGCCTTATTTTGGGTCATAGAACTTCCTGTGGTAACGTGATTGTCATCAAGAAAACGGGCAAGTTTCCTACATTCTTTAGTTTCGTGACCTGCAAAATTACAAAAATGACAATAGATGTTGTTACGTTGTTCACGATTACTACCATTTGAAATGTTAGACCACTGATTGCGAGACTTGTTGAAATTTCCATAGTTGCCACGACGTCCGGATCTTGGTTGACGTTGAGTATTGTTGGCAGTGGCAATAATTGTTGTTGGTAAATTGGCAGTAAGACTAAGCTCCCTTTCATAGTCAATGAGTTTATCAAATAATTCAGGGATAGTAATCTTGGATCCAAGGAACCGAAGAGAGGTTGCAACAAAGTATGTGAACCATAAGATCTTCATCCTTCACCGGTTCTTGAACCAACGCGAGCTCATCGGCAATCGACTTCATATCACGCAAGTATTCGGCGACGGAACGGGTACCTTTCGGGTTTGATGCGAGTTTGGATTTCAGTGAGATAACTCTGGATCGAGATGAGTTTGCAAAGCTCGTTACAAGCTGGTCCCAAGCTTGTCGGGATGTATCAGCGGACGTGATTAAAGGCTGGATTGCGGTTGAGCAGCTGCCAAGAAGAGCTGCTAAAATCATTTGGTCTTGTCGATACCAAATGGAGTAATCTGGGTTTAATTTGGTTCGCTCGGCATCGAGGAATTCTGCCGGTGCCTTCTTGTTTCCGGTAATGAATTGGACGAGGTCCATTCCGATCAGTGTTGAGTGAACGTGTTTACGCCAACTAGAGAAGTTGTCGGTGGTGAGGGTAATGTTGAAATGGGTGGAGGCGGTAATCTGAATGATAGTTTGTGGTGCCATGGTGATAACCGGGATTGGTAGCGATCGGAAAAGATGAAGAGGATCAACACTCGTTTGAGTTTGAAGCTCTGATTATCATATAAAATATAATATTTGCTGTTGAAAATGTATATTTCATCGGTTGATTACAGAAGGTATAAATAGCCAAATTACAATTGTACATACAAGGAACATGAGATATGTAAGGCTAATTCTATGGCCGAGAATGACGACACAATATTTATCTAAAAATAGTTGGAGCTATCAATAGAGATATATTTAATACATATCAATTGGCGGTATCCTTAATATTATACACGGCTAATGTTATATCCTCCATAATAACATATTTTATTGTATGATTTAATTAAAAAAATAGGACATGTATTTATGGTTTCTTTTTTCCTTTCATCAACTTCTTCTTTTATGTCGCAGTCGAATATTAGAATGATAATCATAGTATTATACATAAAGAAAATATGAATTATAAAGATGATTAGAGATAAAAGACTATGAAGACATAATATTTCTCTTCATATATAATGTGTGACAAGACTAAATGACTATTGTTAAATGAGAAAAAGCTATAAAAGAGTACAAGTTTAAAATACTTGGCTTAGAAAGGAACTAATTGTCCCAAAAGCATAATGACTCGTTCGACCATAAAATCAGTTTAAAGACACGTGGTAACAGGATAACAAAGATGTCATCCTTACCGATTAACAACCATATGTAATAACCGCATAAACCTAGGTTAAAATGCCACATACTCATGAAGAGAAAACCCTTATTGAAAGATTATAAATAGAAGGAATGTGGGAAGATACATTTTTCATGCTCTCAACACCATACTCACACATGTACTTCGTCTTTCTCATAATTTTTTCTCCATTAAATAGAAATGGATTTTCACGCCAAAGAGTTATTACAATAAAAGGGTGTACCTGGTGCTGCAAAGAGCTCCCGCGTTTTCGCAGGGTCCAAATAGGGTCCGTCCCATTTAAGGGAAGATGTACGCGGTCTTTCCCCCAAATTTTGTGGAGAGGTTTCCACTGATCGAAGATAAAAGTCCATCCAGGTTCGTGTTTTTTATTAAAGAGATAAATAAACATAAGAACATATATGAACAAATAATTTGAAAAATATATATTATTTAAATAGTTTATCATAAAAATATTTGAGCTTACGTTTGTTCATATTTTTGGTGTATATATCTAATACATATTATGTACAACATGCATACATGAAATAACATACAAGTTAACCTCAACTTCACAAACATAAATGAAAAAAAAAAATAAGATGTATGTTCGTATTAATTCATTTAACTAAGCAAATATAAACAAGAATTATGCCCCGTTCTCTTAAAACCGGGTAAACTATTTATCATTTCATATATAACTTTACATAAACAGATGTTACATTTTATTGTTTAATGTGTATCACCTACTAAGCTCTATGAGAATTCAATCACTCGTTTTGATAACTCAATCTCAAATCTTCATATTGAATACACTTAAAATGAATACTCGAAATCATAAAGCCGGTAAGGGCTCCTTGAATCCGATAATAAAGTTGTTCTTGTTTCGGTTCCTTGCCATAGGTGTAGTACCCTTGTGCATCATTGCAACAAACTCACTGTAATCTATTCTACCATCCTGCAAGTTATAGATCACAAATTCAAGTAAAATATACATTCGTCATGTATGTATATTGAGTGGGATCGTACTGGTACGTTTGTTTATTTGGTGTTTATATAAACATCTAAAGACTTACATTATTCTGATCAACTTCTTTAATAATCTCTTCCAAATGAGCATCATCAACTCCAAACTCCTTGCAGGCTTGTTGAAGTTCATTTCGTGTAATATAACCGCTGCCATCTTTGTCAAAGTATGAAAAAGCAGCAAATAAACGATCTTCCCTATCGACTTTGGTAAAATGCAATGTTGCTGCTACAAATTCATCATAATCAATGGTGCCATTGTTATCAATATCAGCCTATGACAAAAACAACGTGTTTGTTAACACTAAAGTAACTTTTAGCTATGAGTTTAAGCATAATATATACTCACAGACTGCATTAACTCATGAATATCAGATTCGTTAAGATCAGCCCCAAATGTTTTCAATCCGTTTTTCAATTCTTCAAAAGTTATATAGCCACTGTTGTCTGTATCGATCGTCTTAAACATTTGCTTTAAGCCAGCTATTTCTTCTTCTGATAGTTTTGATGCAATCACCTGCATAAAAGTTGGAAATACCATTTTATAATGTTAATCAAGATTCAAGAACAAGCTTAAAGTTCGTACCTTTAGTGCCATTTTCTTGAGCTTATTCATGGCGGAAAACTGAGTTAATCGAGTCAAGACTGCAGGATCAAGTGGCTTATCTGGTGCAACACCATCTACACTGATCCATGGGTGTCCTGCAACAATTTGAAATCAAGAATGCAAATAAGAAAATTCAAGAAAAAGAATTGAAGAAAGATTATATACTTAAACTTACGAAGAATTTCGTAAGCAGTTATCCTTCTGCTTCGGTCTCTAAGAAGCATTTTCTTGATCAAATCTTTAGCACTTGCAGAGATAACAGGCCATGGGTTAAACGAAAAGTCGATTTCACCCTCCAATATCTCCCTGAATACATCATTCTGCGTTTCTGTAACCAAAAGAATGAATATAAGCATAATCAGTGGCAGAACAAGAGCTTCTTTGCCAGAGGACTCATAAAATTTTAATCTTCTCTGCAGACTACAACTAAGAGCTCCATATATTGTCTAAAAACTCAGCTTTTATATATCAATAACTAACAGATTTAAATGAACAAAGGGTCAACGGACCCTCTTGACCCTACGCTGATTCCACCCATGATCTAATATCGATAAGCAGAAAATATTAAAAAATTACATAAAATTTTAATTTATATCACCTCCCCAAAATGGTGGCACACCAGAAAGAAGAATGTAAAGAATAACACCAGCACTCCATATGTCAATTTCAGAACCATAATGTCTTAGCAACACTTCTGGTGCCACATAATAAGGACTTCCAACTACATCTGTAAATATTTCACCTGCAAATTTGACCCTAATATAACAATAAAACATACAAAAATCACTAGAAATCAATGAAGATTAACCAAAAGCAACCTGGTTTAAAGAAAACTGATAATCCAAAATCTATAGCTTTAAGAGGTGAATCTTCATCTCTGTCAACAAACAAAAAGTTCTCAGGCTTAAGATCCCGATGCATAACTCCTAAAGAATGACACGCTTCAATCACACTCGCAATAGTTCTAACAAGATTAGCTGCTTTTCGTTCCGTAAAATGCCCTTTTTGTGTGATTTTTTCGAATAGTTCACCTCCAGAACAAAGCTCCATAACCAAATGAACTTCATAAGCATCTTCATAAGCCCCTTCAATTGACACCACATTCGGGTGCCCCGATAAGTGATGCATGATCTCAACTTCCCTCCTAACATCCTCCACATCATCATCAGTCACTAGCTTCCTCTTAGAGATCGATTTGCATGCGTATTGTTTCCCATTTTTCTTACTTGCGCATATAGAAGTTGTCCCAAATTGCCCATGCCCAAGCTTTACACCCATTGTATAATGATCTTTCAAACAACCACTTCTTGTTTTCAACACTTTATCAACTAAAAGGCCTGCACTAGACTTTCTCCTCTTATGTTGTGGATTCTTTACATTATTTTTCGCGTTCTTTTGTGTTCTTTTGCTTTGTTGCTTCACTATTACAACTTTTCCTGACTGTCGGCCATGCTCTTTAGTCGCGTGTTGAACGGGTTGAACATGTTTATGCTCTTCTTGTGTTATGGACACAACGTTTGGAGGTGTGTTTTGAACAGGTCTAGTAACCTTACGATTTTTGGCGTGACGATGGTGGTTTCGCGCCTTTCTTTTTTCGTATTGGATCAATTCGGGCGATCTAGACCACCATAACGAATGCCATATTGATCTAAAGAACCCATGCTTTAAGCATCTTGATGATCCACATACATTTCCCATCTAAAACAACTTATATATAATTCATCATCATCATATAACTTACAATCCCTTAATTCTCACAACATGAAAGCAATGATCGATGATGAACATAATATTAATCAAAGAAGGCAGTATATGATATACCCATCTCAAAATCAATCCAATAGATTGGAAAGATATAAACTTTACTCAAAGATCGGTGGATATGATTGATAAAGATGATAACTTTATATAAATTTATAGGTTTACATGCAAAATCTTTAACAAAAATGTCGAATTTTTGTGTGGATTTTGTGATTGTTTGAGGGTTTGTGTTTATCGTGGATCTCACCTTCAATGGCGTTGTGTATAGGAAATGGGAAAGTGGCGGTTTTGATTATTTTGTTGTTTGGTAGAATTTGTTAAGTTTGTTTGTTTGAAAATTTAATAATATAAGTAAGAGTAAATTACCGTTTACATCCCTGAGGTTTGGTGATTTTAACCATTTGCATCCCTACAGTTTAAAAATCCCCATATACCCCCTAACGTTTTTTTTGTTCTCATTTGCATCCAAATGACTAACAACGTTAAATAATTCAGTTAACTTTTAATAAAATGACGAAATTACCCCCGAAAATCCCCAAATCATCATCTTCTTCAACCCCTCTTCACCTCTTCAACCACACCTCCAAACAATCACCACCTCACTCCTCCTTCTCACCAGCGACACCGTCACCGTCGACCCACATCCTCCGCGGCGGCGGCCGCCAGTCGGCGTAAACCGCCGGAGCCACACCACCACCCATCTCCTTGTACAAGCCATTAAAAGGGGCGATTGAGGGGTTAATTTATACAAAAAGCTCAGTGAATGGAAGGAGAAGAAACAAAAACCAATCTGGTTTGGAAGACAAATTGATGAAGAAGACCTGTGAACGCAGGATTAAAATGGAAGGAAAAGGAAGATTCGAGGCATGTGTGTATGGCGGTGAGAGGACGCGGTTGGATACTTGGGATTCGAGGCTTACTCCGCCACCACTACCGTCTTCGCCGGTCAACGCCGTCTTCGCCGCCGGCTTCCTCCGGCCACCAAACACCACCGACTGCTTCATCTTCTCCATATACTACGCCAACATCACCCAAACTACCACAATCTGATCGGTCAACGCCGATTCTCCGGTCAATCGATCATCCTCCCTCTCAATCACCGCCTCCAGCGAGCTCCGCCTAGCCGGAGCCAGCCTCCCCGGAGCTCCGACGTCCTCCGGTAACAGTTCTCAGATCCTCCGTCTCTCCGACGACGGAAACCTATTGTACGGTAACTGGAGTAGCTTCCAACACCCTACGAACACAATCGTTCCGAATCAGAACATCACCGGAACAATTCTCTTTGTGAAAAACGGAACATTCAGATTCACCGAAAAACAACTGATCTTCAACGGAAGTTACGATTTGGATCCAGAAGTTTGTAATGAGGATTAAGGTGCGGTGGTGGTGCGGCGACAACGGCGGTGCGGCGACGGTGGCGGTGCGGCAACCGCGATGGTGCAGGGATCGTGATGGTTGCGGTGGCAGTGGTGGTGGACATAAAAAGGGAGAAGAGAGAGAGACATAGAGAAAAGATGAAAAGGGTGGGGTGTGGATAGATGAAGGGTAGTTTAGTCTTTTAACAATAGAGATAACAGATTAATTTAACGGTGTTAGTGTTTTGGATTCAAATGGGAACAAAAATAAAACGTTAGGGGGTATATGAGGATTTTCAAACTGTAAGGATGCAAATGGTCAAAATCACCAAACCTCAAGGATGCAAATGGTAATTTACTCTATAAGTAATTAATTAAACTAAAACTAAGAACGTATTTTAAGGGTATGGTATGTTTGATCCTTTAGATGAATCTTGTTTTCGACCGATTTACTTTTTTTTTCTAAATCTTGTTTTAATTTCTTACTTTTAAACTATATCAATTTCTAATATATTTTATATTAGCAACCGAATCCCAGTCTTCTTTTCATACGACAATGCTTCTATCATCCAATCGTAGCTGGAATGACGGGCGGCTGATTGATTTTAATGACTGGACTAGCAGTAACAATATTTTCGATTGTTTTGCAGCCAATACCACATTTGCGCTCGATTACGACCTACTCTTATGCGATGAGCTGATTGCATGATTTTGATCATATTGCACCATAAATCTTTTGACTGTAACTGGTATTCATAATTTGGCGTTGGTTAATTTCTTTTTAGAGTTAATTTTAATTTTGCTCCATAAGTTTTAACAAAAGTAACTATTTTTAGGGCTGGCATAACAGGTATACCTGTACCTGTTAAGACACGAACACGAAACCTATATACCTGTACACGACACGATAACTTATCGTGTACATGTTTCCAAACCTGAACACGAACCTGTTAATACCAGGTATACACGATAAGACACGATAAGAAACATTAATAACACATAAATACACGATAAGACACGATAATACACAATAAGACACGATAAGACACGATAAGGGAGCAGAGTAATTCACACCAAATCTCTCACACCAAAGCCGGTGTTCGCTGTTTGATGAATGTGAAGAATGAAGATGTGAAGTTAGGGACTTAGGGTTAGGGTTTTTAATGTTATATTATTTATATTTTTTTTAAAAAATATGTATCAGGTACTAACATGTACTAACAGGTAAACAGGTAAATACCTGTTTAGACACGAAATTTAACAGGTATATTTGTGTCTACCGGTTTCGTACACGAAACCTGTTAAGGGCATACCCAATACCTGTTAAGACCGTGTAGGTTCGTGTCGTGTATTCGTGTTCGTGTCTAAAATTGCCAGCCCTACTATTTTCCTCTAAAAGATTAGAAACATCATTTTACCGCCAAGAGTTTTATAAGTTATTTCAGTTTCAGTCCAAAAGCTTATTATTTTGAATTAGATTAAACAACTAATAAAACTTTTGCACTGAAATTGAACATAATTTATGAAACTTTTGAATGTAAATTGATGTTTATAATCTTTTGGAAGAAAATGATTATTTTTGTCAAATCTCAAGAAACAAAACCGAACTTAACTCTACTTTTTATGATTTTTGTGACTAAGTTGTGATCGAAACTAGATGGTTTATGGTCGCATAATTTACATCTGTTTGGCATCAGAATCCTGGTCAGTAATGTTAGGAGCGTAACGGTTTTGATCGTAAATCGATCACCATTTTACAACTGCTTCTTTAATCTTTAGGTTTGGGATTCCGGTTGCAATTTTAGTAGTGATCCTACCATCTCTAAAATATATCGCAAATACTGAAATACAAATGCAACACAGTGAACATTTTCAGTTTTAAGTTTTAACATAGCTTCTCGAGCTCCAATAGCTTTACACCAAAGAACACAAAATATCAAGATTTCAAACTTTTGTGTTACATAATTATAAGATCTTATATAAAAAGATAACAAAATCTAAAAGAAATTATTCAGTTTGAAAATTTTAAATTAATGTAAAAAATCGTAAGTAAATAGTAGTATTTCTTCTACGTTTTATATCACTAATATTATTGTGATATATTGATGGACTGCATAAAGATCGCAAGTTCGTTGATTGAAGTTTATCTCAAGGGATTTACGTTTGAATATTTTTGTTATCTCTTCATTTGTTCACGTATATATTTTTTGTTTTTATTTTTATTTTTTAGACGTCTTTAAATACCTTGATATTGGAATAGTATTAGAAAGTTATTTTTTATGAACATAACTGATATTTGATGAACTTTGAGTTCTATAGTGTTCTTGATCTCGACTTCTTCAACCTAGCTGATCCTACATCATATAAATTTTCAATGGAGAAGTTAAGTATATTAAGAAATTTAAGAACAAGATAGTTGAAGTTATACATTCGTTTTTAGGAAAATGAAGAAATCTAATCGATCTTTTCATCTTTTTGGTGATTAATTATAAGAATTTAAGTATTCTACTCAATTCAAAATCATGAAATGGTCACATTAATGCGGTCTCCTATAGACTCGTGAAAGTGACTGATATTAACAAGTTCAAACAATTATCTAAATTTGTTATATGTTTACAATATTCGATAAACTATAAATACTAATTGTGATATGAAGTTACAACAATAATATATAGATGATACGTGAATTAAAGGTTAAAGTAACATTGAGATGTGCACGTTAATCTTTACGTAAATCCATTCACAACATTAAATTTATGATTTCACGATACCAATTATGTATTAATTAGCTTGGTTAACCAACTCTTAATTATCATCATATTTGATACATTCTTGAAGTTTTCTTATTTGATATTTTGTTTTAGATTTTTATCCTTGTTACATTGACTTGAGCTTGATATATTTGATATGATATAGAATTTGTTATTTCATGTTCCTAAAGACGATAAGAATTTTGGACTTGTGATATGATCTCTATACATAGCTTGCATAGTTCGTCTACGGTCTACCTAGGATTCTAGATCATGTACATGAAGCTGGTTATTTTAGTGTAATCAAGATTACTTCGTGAAATCGAGTTACCTGAGATCAATTCAATAAAATCAATACAAGTTATGCGGTGTTGAGTGCAAAATTTTACGAGAACATAATGATTTCTAGGATAAATGACCTTGAGGGTTCCAAGGGGTTGGGAGGAGCAATATGATGAGGTCCATGGGTTGAACCTCTAGTGGGGATCGTGTTACCCAGTCTGAAAGAAGTTATAAAACAATAGTAAGTTGCTACTGATCATTGGTGACAACTTAATTTTTATATAAAGAAGGTCTTCAATCTAATTTGACATCAAACTATACAATAATTTTCACACGTTATTATTAAATAACTTACATCCTCGTTTTTTTTTCTTTTGTCTTATCCAACTAAATTTTAAAGTACTATCAAAATTATATCAGTTTAAAAGTGATGTCACAAAATTTAAAAGACTATTACAAAAACTTTAAAACCTACATATGTTTGGTAACTTGGTTATATATGAGACCTTTACTTTTACTACCCAATGATGTCGCTAGTTATAGGGGTGATCACATGCACACAGGGGACTACATCATAACCAATAGTGTTAAGTGACCCCAATGGGTTTTTGTTTTTTATATACCATGTATGAAGTAGAAATTTGAGCAAAGCATAGAATCATATATTTGACCCCATAATATATAAACCAATAGAGAAGTTGGTTCACTAGTAAATTCTCAACAACATTAGCACATCATTTTGTTCTCTCAGAACTACAAATCCTCTTGTTTCATTGGATTTCTTCAATTTTATTGCTTTGAAGTTAGTATACATCGATTAGATGATTCATTTTATATCTTTTACATTTCAAAGTTAGTATTTTACCAATAAATGATTGAATTCATCAACATAATGATAAAAACTTATTTCTTGGGGTTGAATCAAACATAAATAGATCTTTATAGATTGTACTGAAAGTGCGTGCCACCATCTTGATAAAATATCTATATGATTTTGCCCGCAGAACAATTAGGGACGGCTCAACCACTTTATAGACCATGTACAAAATAAAAGGTAAGACATTTTTAAAACTGATTAATATTTTTGATTTTGCTTTGTCATCTCCTAATGAGTTCAACAAGATTATCTATACATCTTATGAGAATCAATAATATCCAATGTTAAGTTAGTAACTTATGCAATTTATTTTTATCTAAAAACCGATATCGAAATAAAGAAATAGATAACCTTGAGCTCACGATACATATATACGCTTACAAATTATACAATCCAAATAAATATTCAGTTTTTTTTAATATAAGCTGTTTATATACAGACGATATAACTATTTATATTTATTATAAGTTTAAATAACTATTAAAACAATGACCGTTTAGTGCAGTCCAAATGATACCACGTGCGGAGCGGGTTCATACTTCAAACCACATTAAAACCATGCGTGAGTTATTATTATTATTATTGAACGACAAATATGTGATCATGTTTCGTAAAATAGATGTTATTTTAATCGGGTTTGTTTATACGTATCCCAGTCAGGACTGTACCACCAACCCATCAGGAGAAAACTTATTACTAAAAAAATCACTGGCTTAAGTCTGAGAAATACATGTAGGAGTTATGATCTATTTAACGTGATGATGTGATTTTGTGTTTAAGCATTCTTAAGCATTTAAGAAATACATTTACACCATTTTGTTATATGTAATTTGTAATACCAAAAGTCGACCGACCATTTAGGGGCATAGACTTTAATGGGTATACAAATTTGTATGATAGAAATAACTTAATTTGGTTGGATTGGTATGTTGTCTATCTTTAAAATAACTAAAGTTATACGCATCTAATGTAATAGGGTTGGGGGTTATGCTCAATGATAAAGACATGTAGAGTTTAATAGATGAATATCCACTTGAGGTTAACGTACGGTTCGAGTTTCGCCTATGACGAGTTGATACAAATTAGTTGTGGTCATGGTTGACACTGAAGGCGCGCTTGGTGGCGACTGCAAATGGTGCCAACCTTCGGAGGCCTATATATTTTTTTATTTAGGTATCTTACGTCGATTAAGATATTTAACAAAATTATAAAACTCATCACATTAGTTATATGCTTTACAAGAGCCCAATAAATTAAACATTTTAAAACTCAATAACATGTTCTAGAGAGGACATAATTAACCCAACTAATTAAACAAGCTAAAAAATAAAATCCTATTTTTATTTTGGTTTGTGTTTAGGGATTTCAATCTAGGCGACTATTAAAAAATACTTAATCACCTACACCTCATCAATTCATACCCAATGATTTAGCACTATGATCCCTATGTTCCAGCCATACGATTTATAAATTTCTAAAATAAGGGTTTTATTTTTACAAGACATCAGAAATCTATATGATCGCCACACCTTGATTTTATAGTGTAGATTAGATGAACTAGGATAAATATGATAACATCTAATCATTTAAAAAATCCATAATGTGGTAACGGTAACAATCTTCCTACTCTAATAAAAGGGTAATTATGCTTGCCACATGTCATTTTTTAGACTCATTTAATGCCACGTGTCAGCACCATATTCGATCTAATCAAATTTTTCCCGTTTCTCTCTCCTATTAAATAACCACATTAATTACTAATAATATTATCTATTTATTTTTATATTATAATTAGTTTTTTAATAAATTAAGAAAGATAAATTTTTATTAATGTTATTTCTATAGAAATAGTTTTTATAAAAAGATTTTTTCTAAAAATAAAATTATTTTTACGTAATATTTTAAAATTGTTTTTTAAAGTAATTTTTTAATAAAACGAAAATAATTAAAATAGGGATTTATAGTATGGGAATTTTAAAAAGAAATTAAATGTTTTAAAATAAAATACCTATTTATCTTTGAAAAAATAAAAAAAATTAAAAAGTTCATATTATTATTTTATTACTTATAACTATTACTTATACATAATTTCAATCATATCATGTTTTATCGTTTTATAATTAATAGCTTTTATTCAATTTAATATTTTATTTATTTAACCCGTGTATTACACGGGTTTACTAAAGCTAGTATTTTATAATGTCGAATTGTTGGGTCTCAAACTATGAGCCTGTGCCCAAATTTCTATATTGACCCCCAAAGTTAGCGTGTTCTAATTCATTGGCCACACTTCGTATCCAAATTTTATGTGGAGAATTTAAGTTCATTGATCATCTTTGCAACTTCTTTTACTCATTAATCTTTTCAATTTTCCTTGAAATGTAAATAAATAAGATTCATCGGCAACCTGTTTTTTGGAAACATGCATCATGCTGAATGAAGTGGTATCGGTGTATTGTTATTTGTTTTTATATAATAGATGACTTAAATTTTGATCCGCTGATGACGTCATCATTTACTCGTTTAGGTTATTTATAGTGGCAACTTTGTAAATTATTAATTAAGTTTCAGAATTGTTCTAGGTAGGTCACCCATAGATGTTTTTGTCTCAATCAGATCACTTATAATATTTTTTGTCTCAATCAGATCACTAAATTTTCAAAATTATTCTAATTAGGTCATTTATAAATTATAAAAAAAATTAAAAAATTGAAATATTCAAAAATAACTAACAGTATTTATGAATAACTGAATTATATTAAAGGTTTTGCGAATTTTCTAAATAAATTGAAAAAAATTAAAAAAATATATGAATAACCTAATTGGAACACTCTTAAAACTTTAATGATCTGATTGGAACAAATAAAAATATTAGTGACCTAATTAGAATAATTATTAAATTTTAGTGAGCAGATTGGAATAAATAAAAGTATAAACGACTTAATTAAAAAACTACTGAAACTTACTTACTATTCGTGAAGTTTTCTCTTATTTATAATATATACGTAAAAAAGATATTTTCTCGCTCTATAAATATTGTTAAGAGACCTCTGTGAAGTTTTTCCTTATTTATAATATATACGTGTGTGTATGTATGTATATTAAACATCTTATATTATTGAAAATGATTTAAATATGTTTACAAAGTTAATGTCCATTGTTTTTGATCGTCCAATGTTACTTTTATGTACAAGAAGTTTGAAAGTTGAATAACATTGACTTTGTTTTTAGTAATCTTTGAATGTTTATAGTTTCAAAATCTTATCCGGATGAAATCAATGGGGAAACGAAAACTTTTCTGTTTTTTTTTAATTTTTTACTCAGATGATACCAATCAAAGCTTTCACGTTAATAAACTTAGTTTTAACTAGGCTTTCATTATATTATTTCTCCTGTTTTCAAGCCACAAAAAAAGTTTTGAACACACAGGAGTCATAGTTAATGATAATACATTTCCAGTTTTGTTAAATATTAAAAAGATAATTAGTTATTTAATATGTTTGTATAATCAATCCCTTCAGTGGAGTTGGTAAGGCAGTGAAGATTTGAACCTCACTTCGTGTCCCGGAGTGCGTTACGCTAGCAGGTTTCGGCTCGTGTACCGGCGCAACTATTGTCAAGTGACAGTAGGCTCCATGGTTTCTCGAGGAACGCCAAGCCCCTTCTCTGAACCCGCGGGCCCGGTTCAGATAACGTAGCGGTCAGACATAAAGGAGTGATGGGTCTCTGACTTGTCGCGGATGCGATCGCCGCTCAAAAATAAAAGTCGTCGTTCAAAAAAAATGTGTTTTTCCTTTCATAAATGTAGATAAACCAATCGCAAGAGCAGGGACATCGTTACAGTATAAACAACTAAAATAACCGCAAGAAATAAACCAATCGTAAAAGCAGTGACGTCTCTACCATATTATTTCTCATGTTTTAAAGATAAATGAGAGGAGATAAGAAAATGTTTGAATGCTTATCGAGGACTTACAAAACATGATTAATCAAAAGTTAATCGACTGCTTACTGTTGATGGTTATTTTAAGTTCAACAATTCTAAATTCTCTTTGCATTTAATCACCTAATCTACTAACTATTTTAATTGTTTTAATCTACTATTATTATTTTGCAAAATTAATATACAAAAGAGGATCCTAAGCTTTTACTTTCATATAAACCTCAAAAAATATTGAGCTGACCTTTTGTACACAATATGACCACCAAAATGTTATATTTCAAACCATATTAAGGTTGTATTTGTTTGCCTCTTATTGACACAGGTCAGATGTTTATGTCTGACCCGGTCAGACGTATATGTTTGGTTGCTTCCCTCTTATTGAGGCCCTCCTCTTACTAGACCTCTTATTACCATCTTATTAGGTCAGACCCAAAACACTATCTGACCCAAAACACACACACAGCCTCCCATCGGACTCCAATCGAGCAGCCGCTACTCGTGGTCGCCGGCCTCCTCCTGGTCGAGGCCCGACTCCCGGTCGACGCCCCTCCTGCTCCATCGGACTCCCGGTCGACGCCCCTCCTGCTCCATCGGACTCCCTGTCGACGCCCCTCCTCCATCGGACTCCCGGTCGACGCCCGACCTGCTCGCCGCCCGAAGCTGCTCGCCGCCTGAAGCCGCACGCCGCTCGAAGCTGCTTGCCGCCCTGCTCCCGGTCACGGCCCTCCAGGTCGCCGCCCGAAGCTGCTCGCTACCACCGCTCCAGGTTTGGATGTTGTCTGTTTTGTACTCTGATCTAGTATTTTGCAACTACAAATTGAAAAAAGATTGATGTTGTGAGAACTTTAGCTTGGTATTTATAACTAGAAGCAACTCATCTCTCCTTTGAATCTCCCTTTGATGAGTTTTTTTCTTGAAAATGCTTGTGTATTATAGGGTTTTATCTATGCTATAGTAGAAGAGATATTCAAAGATAAAATGCAGTAGCAACTTGGTTTTTGTTAATTGGTATGTTTGGTTTTTGTTAATTGGTAATTTGTTTTTTTATGCAGGGAAGATGGAATATTATAGGGTTTTTATCTATGGATTGTATTTGTAATTGATAGATTCTTGTATGGTAATTGTTAATTGGTATGCTTATGGTAATTTTGTTATGGTTTGTATGCTTGGTTTTATTAATTGGTATGCTTGTTTTTTGTTAATTGGTATGCTTGTTTTTGTTAATTGGTATGCTTGATTTTTGTTAATTGGTATGCTTGGTTTTTGTTAATTGGTATGCTTGGTTTTTGTTAATTGGTATGCTTGTTTTTTGTTAACTGGTATGCTTGGTTTTTGTTAATTGGTATGCTTGGTTTTTGTTAATTGGTATACTTGTTTTTGTTAATTGGTATGCTTGTATGAATCAACTTGTATTTATAGTTTATGGATTGTATTTGTAATTGATAGATTCTTCTAAAGAAATAGTTGAAAAAAAGATTAGGATTAACTGAAAGGTTGAAGGAGTTGATAAAACCTTCCTAGAATCATGTATTCATGAAATTACACTTCATGGAGGGTAGTAGCCTGAAAGCAATTTCATGGAGGAACGTTGCTGAAAAATTGAAAACAGAACATGAGTTCATTGTGGATCAAAAACAAATGAAGAACCGCTATGATTACTTGAAATCAAAATTTGCAGCTTGGTCAAATATTAAGAACAAAACTGGAAATGTTTATAACCCGCTAACAAACACTTTTAACTTAACGGAGGAGGAATGACAACTTGAGATCAAGGTAGTTCTTTATATATACATATATATTTCAATTAACCTCATAGTAATTTTAATTTTTTTTCACATAGTCCAACAAATTCGTAGAAAAGTTGAGAAGAGCGCCACTTGATTATCCCGACTTGTGTATTCAATTGTTTGAAGGATCTACTTCAAATGGTTTTGATAGTTGGGGGCCATCTTCTACACTTCCTCATCCTTCTGTGGAATTGATTGATCAAAATGCTCTTTCGGACATTGATGGCACTCAAATGGAACATGGTGCTAGTGAAGAGTCTTCTGATCTGTCTAAACAAAAAAGAAAAGCATCAACTCAAGGTGTTAGTAATGAGTCATCAAGTCGTTCTAAAAAAGGTAAACAAACATTCAATTCACATCTCATGGAAGTTGGAGAGGATATCAGGAATGTGGCAAAGATGTTGCTTGAGAAACACAACCAATCTAATGATATAGATGCACGCATGGAGAAGCTGGAGACGTTGGGGTGGGAAGAATTTGAGGCAAAATATCAAACGGCGGTTTTGCTTTTCGGTGAAAGTGCTGATTTAAGAAAAGTATGGTTACGACTTAAGCCGCACACTTGTGAAATGTGGGTTAAGAATGCGGGAGCGAAGTATGGATTGTTTTGATGTTGTGATCAAGGTTGCCTTTTGATAGCTAAACTTTAAGCTATGTATGCTAAACTTTAAGCGAAGTATGGATTATTGCTATGCTATGAAGTGTTGTTTGAATTCTATGCTATGTTATGAAATGTTGTTTGAATTATATGCTATGTTATGGAATGTTGTTTGAATTCTATGCTATGTTATGCAATGTTGTTTGAATTCTATGCTATGTTATCGGATGTTGTTTGAATTCTATGTATGCTAAACAGGTAGAAATGTAATTGAGCGCGCATATGGTGTTTTGAAGGCAAGATTTCCAATCCTAAAACAAATGGCCCCCTTTTCATTTTCAATACAAAGAGACATAGTGATCGCGTGTTTCGCTATCCATAACTTTATAAGAAAATTATATATTCATGATCAGTTATTTATGGCATACAACGAGAACACTTATTTTGGAGAAATGCCAGAAGAGGAAAGTGATGGCCAGTCTGTTCATGACATGGAATGGGGGTCACAAGGCATTGAGCTTATGACTACTTTGCGTGACGAGATAGCAACTCAATTAATGTCATATACTTAAAACCAAAATTGTACGCAAATTATTAATTTGTACTTGGATTTAGTATGTTTCCAAGAAGGATTTATGTGTAATTTGGATTTTCTATGATAGTTTGTATTTTTTAGTAATTATTCATTATTAGAAGTTATGACCAAACAGATAAATTATATTCAGCAAGAAATAATTAGAGGGGTAAAATAGTCATTTTATATAGTTATTCGGATGTCCAACCAAACAGACTTAAACTGGTTCAGCACTTATTGGTTCAGATCTCTTACTGGTTCAGACCTATTACTGGTTCAGCACTTATTCAATCAGATACTGCCAAACAACACCTAAAGATTTTATTAAATAGCATTAACTACCAACAAAAATCACAGAACTAAATCCGTAATACGATTTACAAAGGGGTTTTCTGCACACACCGCATTTTCCTGCCAAAAACCGATTCAAACGGTCACGGTTAGGCCTCCTCGTGACCGTTCAATCAGGCGTGAGACCCAACTGTCACGGTGAGGCCTAACCGTGACAGTTAGCTCTGGGGATCTGTTAACAATGATTGGGTATGTAATTAATGGGGAATTGATTGTGCGCAGTTAGGCTTTTGGGGGCTATATGTCACGGTTTGGCCAAAACCGTGACATATTGCCTATATTTTTTTATATTTTTTATCATATCACTTTGTTTTTATTTTAATTTTATCACTCGTTTAACCTAATCGTAACTCACAAGTTTGTGTTTTGTGTTTATTAGTAATTATCTTATTACAAGTATTTATTTATTATTAATGTGACGGTTTCATACACGAACTCTTTAGATTGTAGAAGGGTTCAAGTTCCTGCATTGGTGTCATGCCTTTTCTCCCCTCAGCCCTAAACTTCGACGTCAGATTGTATATGTCTTGAACAACACAGACGCTGTGGGGAAAGTGCTCCCTTACGGCTGAATGGATATGTCGTGGCCGCACGTTTTGCCTGTGTAACTTCTTGACAACATCAATTTCTTCGGCAGTCATCTTCCTAAGATGCGCGTGGCCCTCCTCGTACACAACAGGATCGTGGTTATGCGTCTCGTTTCTCACTCTAACATCCAACTGTCACTCTTTCCTACGTACTTCCCTACGAGTTTAAAGGGACATCCCTTCTTTATGCTCCCAGTACGTCTACTTATGCCAGTGAATTTAGGTTCACCACTACGATTGCATGATAGTTCCACATCCTTTTTTCGTGACCGACCCACCACAATGACGCACCCATGCTCACGTCCTCTCATTTTAGCCCAGCTCTCCAAGTCCTCACGAGAATCAAAATACTGAAAAAATGATAAAGCTAGACATAAAAAACAATATATAAAACAAATAAAAAATAAAATAAACCAAAGAATAAAAACTCTTCGTACTTTATCAGTTTTATAAGAAACCGTAGCCTTTCTTATCCGATCCTCATCCTCATCCTCATCATGCTCCGCGGTGTCCCCATGGTTTTCTTTGAGGTGAACCGAACCGTCACTCTCATCTGTGTCATTCCATTAAAGGTATCCGACACATGTGTAATTTCTAGTTCTGACTGGTACGGGGGATGTCCGTAATCCAGCTCTGTTTGTGAGTGGTACGTGTTCGGGGCATGCCCGTAAGAATTGCAAGGGGGATATCTGTACCTCATCGTAACCTGTAGGTCCAAATAAAGAGTTGTACGCCTCTTGAGCAAATGTGTTCGACGGGTTGGTTTCCTCCTCCCCCCACGGAGGGTGACTCCCGTATACGTAATATTCCAAAAAAAGAAAATGGTTAGATATTTCAAATAATTAGTTACAATAAAACATATACTAGTTCAACCTGGTTTGAATCTTTGATATGTGGCACCTCATTCAAATCTGGAAGATTCGGCTTTTGATAATGATCTCCCGAACACGACATTGTTTTCGAATTAACGTGTTTTTTGGAATGACGAAGGCTGAAAAATCTCGAGTGTTGGATGAATGAAAGCTCAAATGAAAAAAATTCAAATGAGATGTGGAGATGAAAAAAATTCGAATAAGATGCGGAGTGTTGAAAGAGGAAAGGTATTTAAGGTGAAAATCTTGTGCACAAACCGTCACTGTTTGGCCTCCACGTGACGGTTCGTGGAGCGATTCCGGCCCTTCTGTCAAAATCACGTCTACCTCGTACCTTAAACTGACCTTAAACTGAGACCTCGTACCCTAGAGGTCACGGTTAGGCCAAACCGTGACGGTTTGGTGATCGCTTTTCAACTTTATCTGGCCATTTTGTCGTTTTGTTGTCACGAGGTCACGGGTAGTACCACCATAAACCGTGACAGCAAGGCCTTGCGGTCACGGTTAGGAGCCAAAATGTGACCGCAAGCCCTAACCGTGACCGTTTGAACCGGCCTACCGCCAAAAATCTCAACGGTGTCCCCAGCATAACCTTTATAAAAACATAAAAATACAAAAGCAAAACTCGAGTTGACTTTATCAATCTTAACGGAATTCACCTTCCGTTAACTCGCCGTTTATCTCGGCTATAATTCGTTAACTTTAACCACATACCCCTTTTAACGGAAGTGTGTGTTTTCTTTGACCTTTAATGGTTCATTCACAGACCCACACACTTTCACACACACATACACTCTTCCTCTCTCTAAATTAACGGCATATTCATCTCTCCAAAAAACTCGAGCTTTTCACGGAGACAAAATCTTTAATCAAATTCAAGAAAACCCACATTGAATCTTCCTCTGTTTCTTGAATTTTTTCTTCAAAGATCCAAAAGAAACACCCAAAAATCGTTAATTTATGTAAATCTTTCATCTTTTCTCTCTCTACAACACACACCCACACATAAAAACAGACCCTTTGTCGGAATTTTGTTCAAATGGTGGTGAATGTGATCAAATGGAGGCCATGGCCACCGCTTCTGTCGAAGAAATTTAGGGTTAAATTGGTGGTGAAGAAGATGGAGGGTGGGAGTTGTGATCCTGTGCATGCGGACACAGAGAAGGTGTACCATAGGGCTGTGGAGATCAAGTGGAAGGGGCCCAAGATCACATTGGGTTCTTTTAGAAGAACTGTGAAGAGGAATTTCACAAGGGTGGAGAAGGTTGTTGACCCAAACGGTGTCGTTTTATGGGATGAAGAGTTTCAGACGGTTTGTACCCTTTCTGGTGTGAAAGATAATGCTTTTAATCCGTGGGAGATTGGGTTCACTGTGTTGAATGTGAGTTTCTTGATTTTCCCTCCTTTTGTTTTGTTAATTGTTCTTGTTTTTAGGTTAATTGATAGTTTAATGGTTTGATTTTGTTTGAGGTTGTTTACACTTGAATTGCTTTTTTGCCCTTTTTTCAAAAAGGTGTGTGATTTTTTTGCTACACACTTTCTTGATGGGTATCTTGTGTTTTCCATTTGATATGATGTTTATGTAACATGTACATATGCATACAGTGATACACTGTATCTGTATGCTTCCACTCACACATTTGGGGCATTTTAGTTAGGGTTTCATTGTTCCTGTACATGATGCTAATTGCTAAAGACAATGAAATTTGCTTTACCCTTAGTGATTCTATTGCATTTCTGTGTATGTTATCTGTTTGGTAAACAATGTGCAAAAGGAAGAGCTATACATTGACTTTGAATGTCAACTAGGTCAACTTTTCATATAATTTGCAATAAAAGTTATATTGTTTTTGGTCTTGCTTTTTATGATAAGAAAAGATGATATACAACTCTTTCTTGGATTTAATGGAGTACTTAACCGGTTAACCCCTTAAAAACCACATGCCTAGTGTAAACGGCACTTTACCTGGTCCTACTTGTTAGCACGGTATTGGTGGGTCCTCGTGAGTTTTTCGTAACAGGTGCTCATGGTCACCATATTACCATAAAAAAGTTATACTTAAAAGAAAAAAAAAGAATTCTGATTATAGTATTATACTAATTTTTACCATTTTCTTGATGTTGATATCTAAACTCATGGTAGTTATTTCATTAGTTTATGGTTTATTTAAAAATGTCGAAAGCCCAAGTTTAGGCCAAAATATGATTGGCCCACCAGTGTCGTTAATGATGACGCAGATCATAGATTGTCGCACCATACATACCATATACTGTGGCATTATACGTATCCTATATTGTCGCATTCAACTTCTCATTAAACCAATCGATTTGTTTTTAAATAACAGATATATTGCATACTCAAACTCAGCTAGTTTAAACATAAATATCCAAACCTTGCTCACAATTTTTGCACGAAGTTCATTTATCATGATTCATGATAAATGACATTTCTCTTTTGCATTTTAATATCTCTTAGGGGGCTTGAGATTTGTTTTGAAAGTGATTACGTGACATGGAACAATTAGAATCAAGTAATCATGTGTAGCACTAGGAGATAGTGTTTGTGATGCTTGTAGTTGTGAACTTGTTATGATTAGATAATCCATGTTTGAGTGCTTGGCAAATTCTGATTATATAAGGTAACACATGTAAAAACCAGATGGTTGTTATTAATTTCATTGCAGCTACTCCTAAACAGGCTCTTTGATCCAAACACCAGAAACTAATTCTCACCGAACGAACTCAATAGCCAGAAAATCACGTTTAAAACACTGAACACAATAGCCAGAAAATCACGTTTAAAACACAATGCCAAACACCCCCATTCGAGCTTTCTAAAAAGAATTGTTGTGATAAATCTCTTTGTGCAATCTTTATGGTATTGTTTGCTAGTAGTTTCATTTGCTGTTGTTTTATTTCTTTTTAATTCAGGGATCAAGCCCGGGACCGAAAAATAAAATTCCCATACTTGGAACAGCATCATTGAATCTTGCTGAATATGCTTCCGCTGCTGAAGAAAAAGATCTTGACGTCACAATTCCTCTAACCATTTCATGTGGACCAACTGAGCCTGGCCCCTCTCTTCATGTAAGTGAGCTTTATTTATTATAGTTATATTTTATCTTTTAGTTTTTTTAGAAGGCAGATGCTCACTAACACTTGTCCCTTATGTTTTGAACCACAACCTATGCGAGCTGTATAGTTTAGCAACTGTGTATTTAGTAGATCCAAGAATTCTAGTTTTAGGATGTCTGACATAAATGAAAAATTTTTAAGATAAAAGCCTGCTGGCTTGTGTACTTAAATGATAAAATATCATAAATTGTAGCCATTTTGTGAGATATGCATGTAGGTCCCACAAAATCGCGTCGTTATTTCTTATTTAAAGAACAGGTTACAATTTCCTCTTTTGCCATCACTTTTGATGTCTATATAGAAAGACTTGACCTATCCCATGAGAATTTTAATGTCTAGCCATATGGTTTTTGGTAAGTGACGCCTACAATATATTTGTAATATTGACAATGGGTAAAGAGGCAAATTCTCCTTTGAAACCTTTTAGAAGGCAACTGTAAATCTACTAAGCTACTCTACCCATTGAATCAAATTTGTGAGGTTGACTCAGTACATATTTCTAGGAAACAAAATACCTAAACTACCCTTGAACAAAGACACAATAGAAGAATCTTGTGGGTCTAGATCTTTGAACTTTGAACTTTTCTAGGCAATGGATTTTGCATTTCATGGGTTTGTAATCATGAGGTTGATTATGCAGATACAACTTAGTTTGATGGAGTTAAGAGCTGATCAAGAACCAGCAGAACCGATGCAATGTCAAAGTCAGCCATCAGAAAGTTCATCAGGAGAGAAAGATGAGCTTTCTGCACTCAAAGCTGGATTAAGAAAGGTCAAAATCTTTACAGAATACGTTTCAATTAGGCGAGGGAAGAAAACGTCTCGTGAAGAAGATCATGAAAGCAGGAGTGAGGAGGGTGATTATTCCTCTTCCCGTTTTGATTCAGAATCACTTGAAGAATCTGAAGAAGGAGAGTCAACTGAAGTAAAAAAAGAAGATACTACTTATAGGAAATCATTTAGCTATGGTACATTGGCGTATGCTAACTGTAAGACAGGGTCTCTTTATGAAGACAGTGTTTATTACAGTAATAGAAAATCTGATGTGGGTTGCTCTCAAAATGATGATTCAACTGCTTCGATTTCTGAACCGTATGTCATTCCAAATCCAAAACGCGGTATCTTTCCTTGGAAGAAAAGGAAACTGAATTTGAGGTCGCCAAAAAATAAAGGCGAACCACTTTTAAAGAAAGCATATGCTGAAGAAGGTGGCGATGATATTGACTTTGACCGTCGCCAGCTCAGCCCTGCCGAATCGCTTGGGGTGAGTAAAGCTAAAACCCTTTTGTGCTTTTGACTTTTCAACACAAATGGAACAGAAAAGTTTTATTTTTTAATGCGTTTTCATCTTCTTTGAACAGTGGCATACGTTGAATGATCAACATTCAATATCTGAATTTGGGGATGATAGTTTTGCTGTTGGAAATTGGGAACAGAGGGAAATAGTCAGCCGTGACACCCACATGATGCTCAGGACACAAGTGTTCTTTGCTTCAATAGATCAACGGTCCGAACGAGCTGCTGGAGAGAGTGCATGCACTGCACTTGTAGCGGTTGTAGCCGATTGGTTCCAAAATAACAATGATATCATGCCAAATAAGTCCCAACTAGATTCTTTGATTCGTGAAGGCTCGTTAGAATGGAGAAATCTTTGTGAAAATGAAATTTATAGGGCCCGGTTCCCTGATAAACACTTTGATCTTGAAACCGTTCTTGAAGCCAATTTACGCCCTTTATCGGTCAATCCTGGGAAATCTTTTATTGGGTTTTTTCACCCTGAAGAACTCCAAGAGGGTAGTTTTGACTTTTTGCATGGCGCCATGTCTTTTGATACGATGTGGGACGAGATTAGTCGTGAGTCAGAGCCGCGAGTCTACATAGTTAGCTGGAATGATCACTTTTTTGTATTGAAAGCTGATTCTGATGCATATTACATTATTGATACTTTAGGGGAGAGGCTTTTTGAGGGATGTGATCAAGCTTATATCTTGAAATTTGACCGAAACACAATAATTCATCAACTTCATGCCCCTGAGTCCGGTTCTGATGATTCTAACAGAAAGTCAACTGCAGAAACCGTTGAACCCATGGTCAAGAACTCAAGTGAAAATGAGATTATCTGTGAGGGAAAAGAATCTTGCAAGGTGTATCTCAAAAGCTTCTTGGCAGCGATTCCTATACGAGAACTGCAAGCAGATATGAAAAAAGGTTTACTTTCTTCGACACCAATTCATCACAGGCTGCAGATTGAGTTTCACTACACTCATTTACAACCACCACTTGCTGCTGTCAATCTTGATCCTTTTGCAGTCACTGCACCTGCGGTTGATCCGGACCCTGTTCCCGTCACTGAACCTGTGGTTGTTGACTCAGCAAATCCAGTTGCCACATAGGATAGTTTGACTTTGATCAAGGACAAAGCGAGTTTTAGGTTTAACGGTTAAAGTTTTAGCCTTTAGGTTTAACTTTTAAGTTTCGTTTGTTTTAACAACTTGTTTTTCTTATAGTTTTCGTGTTAAAGAATCTTGGGATGGAAAAGTGAAAGGGAGTCCCAACTGTGTAGTCTCTGCTTCCATCTTCTGCAATCGATAACGTTTGACTTTTTGGTCAACTTCTGTTTTTGGTTTTAAATTTTATTGTTTGATTACAGTTGTCTTAATTTGAACCCACTTTATGATTTCAATTCCCATGCCTAGAGGAATTGGTGTTTCTGAGGATTTTGCAATGGTGGTGATTGTTTCAGGTGACCATGTGATGCATGTTGGTTCAAAAAAGGAGTTGACTTTTGGTCAAAATTCTCTTTTGGTATTCCAAAATGTCTGGTTTGATTCCAATTTCCAAGTTGAGGACAATGGGTTTCTGGTCTGCATTTGTGATGATTGTTTTTGGGTTATCATGTGATTCAATCTATGTCTTTGCTGTAAAGTTTTCACCTTTTTCACTTGTGGGCATTGAATGTGACTTTTTGTTGTCTCAATAAAACTTTTTAAACCAAAAAGTTTAATTTGACGTCAATAAATCTTTACCTGAATAATTTTCATATGATTTATCTCATAATAAATCATATGAAAATTATTATGAGATAATTTTCATATGATTTATCTCAAAAGTAAAAACTAGAGAATCTTAAACTTACGGGGATGGAAACCACTGGAAAACTATAGGGCCCCCTCCTGCCGGCAAACCCTCCTGCCGGCGACTCCACCAGTCGGCGACTCCACCAGCCGGCCAAACGAACCCTCCTGCCGGCGACTCCACCAGCCCCTTTCCTGCTTGCGACTTCTCCAGCAGATTTTCAACCTTCGATTCCTCAAGAAGCCACCGCCTTCCCCCTGCCCCCTCCTTCCTCTTCCCCGTCGCCACCGCCTTCCCCCTTCCCCTCCTCCCTCTTCCCCGTCGCCACCGTCTTCCCCTCTTCTCCGTCGCCACCGCCTTCCCCCTTCCCCCTCCTTCCGCTGCCGCTCTCCGCCGTCCACCTCGCCGGCCCCACCGTCTCCTACCTTTCGGGCGAATTCAGATCCAGATCCAGATCCTGTTTCAGGTCCGAATTCAGATCCAGATCCGTAACTATCGGGCGAATTCTAGCCGACGGCATGGATGCAGAAGGATGGGAATTACCACGTAATCGGAAAGGGAAACGCAGTGATCGGCAGGTCCCAGGTAATCACAAGGTTGTGTCGAAGTTTTACGTTTCGAATATTCCCCCGAAGTGTTCTTCGCAAGATTTACAGGAGGTGTTGGGTAGTTTTGGTCGTTATGAAGGGTCATATATTGCTAGAAAGTTGGATAAATGGGGTAAGAGGTTCGCTTTTGTATCATTTTCTGAAGTCAAAGATGTTAAACGGTTGGGAGACGAGTTATCGGATGTATGGATTGGGTCGTATAAATTGTTTATTACGATTGCTCGGTTTGTCAATGGAGAGAAAGTGAATAGGCCGGATCTTGTTAATAGGAGGAAGGCGACGTTGGCTCCTATCAATAGCCATGCAAACCCTAGTGGTCATGAAAAGGCTACGTCCGAAGGATCCGATGGGGTTGGAGGTTTTAATGCCTCAGTTGGTAATGGGCGATCCTTTGTTGATTCACTGTTAAATCAGGACAAAGTGGATGTCATTAAGGTGGATGATTCGGTGGAGCGGTTTTCGCATTGGAGGGATTGTGCTCTTACGGGTAGAGTGGTTAATTTTCATACGTTAACTTCTCTGAAAAAGTTGCTTCGGACGCGTGGATGGAGAGCTTTAGACATAAAATACCTGGGAGGACTCTCAGTGGTGTTGGTTTTCTATGACAATGGGGATAAGGACGTTTTCATGAATGATAAAGATACTTGGTCCAACTGGTTTGAGGGTATCGAGGTTTGGTCCGATAATATAAGTGTGGAGGAGGGTCGGATTGCTTGGCTCCAAGTTCATGGATTCCGGCTCAGTTGGCGCTAGACGGGGTTTTCGATTTGATTGGTAACAGGTTTGGCAAGGTGGTTCAATCGGCTCCATGTTCAGGTGATGATAATAATTTTTCACATGCTCTAATCGGTGTGTTAAGTAAAGAATGCAAACGGATTGCGGGTCGGGTGGACATTAATTGGAGAGGTAGAATGTTTAAAGTGTGGGTGGATGAGGTTGTAGGGGAATGGACGCCGGAATGTGTAGCGAAGGATGAAGAGGTCGATAGTTCGGCTATACCGGAGGAGGATAAGTGTGACGATAATAATGTTCAGGATGATTTTGACTTTGTGTTTCGTGAAGAGGGTGAATGTTCACAAGTTAACGAAGTTTCAGGAGTGAATATCGATGGTAATGATGTTGACTTTGTGTTTTGTGGTGCGGGTGACTGTTCTAACAAGGTACCAGCTGCGAATGATGTTGATGATCATATAAGGGTTCCTGTGTTGAAAGGAACAGGACGAAAAAAGTTTAGACAGAAGTCTATGATTATTAATCGGAGTGGGGGTAGTGGTTCTAGTGAACGTCCTAAGAAGCGACAAAGGGAGAATAACGATATGTTTGATATTGATAGGCTTATTGGTGTCTTGCAAGTTCCCACGGAGGTGTCTAGGGGGAATGAGGCAGGTGATGAAGGTGTGTTCTTAACACCGGATCTAAATAAAGGGTTGTGTTCTAATTCGGCGGTGGTGCGTAATATCGAGGAAGAAGCAGTGGAGCCTTTGACGTCTTGTAGTGTTGATGATACCTTGCAACAACGTCGTCCGATTGACGTGGAGTTGGAGAAGACCATTGAATTAAGCAAGGCATTAGGTGTTGAGAATTTGGAAGATTTTGCTTCTAATGTTCAAGAGGTTCTTGTTTCCGAAGGTTATCAAGTTGGTGTTCAATGAATGTCATGTCATTGAATATTCGTGGGTTAGGGGTTTCAAGTAAAGCAGATTGGATTCGTGGTCTTCGGGTCAAGCATGAGATTAGTTTTATAGTTTTGCAAGAGACGCAATATGTTTCTGTGGATTCTGTGGATGTGGGTCGATTGTGGGGTTATGGTGGTCATTCTTTTGAGTGGGTTCCGTCGTCTGGAAGGTCGGGTGGGTTGTTATCGATATGGGATTCTCAAGTATTTAATATGGAAAGGGTGGTTAAGAATAATAATTGGTTTTTAGTGTCGGGTACGGTGAAAGGGAAGAGCAGTTTGTTTCACATTTTAAATGTTTATTCTCCTCAGAATATAGTCGCTAAACGAGCGCTTTGGAGGGAAATTTGTAGTCTGATCGGGGAGGGTAATGGGAGGTGGATTGTGGCAGGTGATTTTAATTCGGTTCGGTGTGCCGAGGATAGGCGGAATTCCGTGTTTAATGTGGGCGAGGCTAATGAATTTAACGACTTTATTGATGAATCCGATATTCACGAGTACCCCTTGAAAGGGAGGCGTTTTACTTTTGTTGCAGGGGATAAATTGAGCCGCATTGACAGGATTTTCGTTAATTGGGATTTTTTATGGAGTGGCCGTGTGCGGAATATATTGCTCTCGAAAGAAACAAACCGGACCACATGCCGTTGGTTTTGAAAATCGGTCCTGCCAGGAATTTTGGACCCAAACCGTTTAGGTTTTTCAATTCTTGGCTTGGTAGAGAAGATTTTGGGACGTTGGTTAAGAAAACGATTGATGATGGTTCGTTTAATGGGAATCCGGACGCGAGGTTATTGTCTAAATTCAAGCTTTTGCGAGACGCTATCACTAGATGGATGATTGATTGTAAATCCAAAGAAAGGGAGGAACGGGTTATTTTGGAGCAAGAGATGAAGGGTTTGGATAAAATTATGGAGGATCGGGATTTGTTAGAAGAAGAGATCTGGTCTTTTAGTGAAATCAAAAGACGGCTAGGCGAGTTGGATAATCTCAGTTATCGGGATTTGAAACAAAAGGCAAGGTGTAACTGGGTGATTCATGGAGATGAAAATTCGAGTTATTTCATGGCTTCATTAATAAACGCAAAGCTTCAAATTATTTTCCGGGGTTGGAGGTTAATGGTGTGTGGGAAACAAACCCGGTGCTTATTAAGAAGGAGGTGTTACGCTTCTTCTCTGGTAAGTTTAAAGAATCTATCACACATCGGCCTCGGTTGATTGGTTATGGTTTTTCGGTGTTGTCATTGGAGGAGGCGGACTCGTTAATTTGTGAATTTTCCACCTGTGAGATCAAGAAAGCGGTATTTGAATGTGGCAGCGACAAAGCTCCTGGACCGGATGGTTTCATTTACAGGTTCATCCGGTCTTTTTGGGATCTATTCGAGAAGGACTTCGTGGATGTTCTCGGCCATTTCTATACTTCTAAAAGATTCTGTCCGGGAGTAGGGTCTTCTTTTATCACTTTGATTCCAAAGGTAAATAATCCGTCTGCTTTGGGTGACTTTAGGCTGATAAGTCTCATTGGGTGTATTTTAAAGACTGTGTCGAAGGTGTTAGTGAATCGGTTGAAAACTGTTATGAACAAAGTTGTGTCAGAGCATCAGTCGGCTTTTCTTTCCGGGAGGTATATTCTTGATGGCCCTTTGGTGGCTAATGAGATTACAGCGTGGGCTAAGAAGAGGGAGAGAAGAATTTTCATGTTCAAGATTGACTTCGATAAAGCCTATGATAATGTTAATTGGGAGTTCTTGTTGTCGGTTCTCGCTCAGATGGGGTTTTCTTCGGATTGGTGCGACTGGATTCGTGGTATTTTGTTGGCGACTAGAGCATCAGTTCTTGTTAATGGTTCCCCTACGTTCGAGTTTGGGTGTCAAAAAGGCATTCGTCAAGGTGGTCCGCTCTCGCCTTTTCTCTTTATTATTCTGATGGAGGCATTTTCAGGTATGATGAAGCAAGCCTCTGATATAGGTGCGTTTCATGGTATTATTCTTCCTAATGATGGTCCCAAGTTATCCCATCTCTTATATGCGGATGATGCGATGATTATGGGAGAATGGTCTTCTTTTAATTTTGATAACCTGAAACGTATTCTCCGCATTTTTTACTTATGTTCGGGGCTTAAGATTAATCTTCATAAGTCAGTGCTATTTGGTGTTGGTGTAGAAGATGGTGAGATCGATAGCCAAGCTGGGAGTATGGGATGTAAGGCGGGTAGAATCCCATTTCCTTATCTTGGGATTATGATTGGCGCTAACATGAATAGGGTGGCTAATTGGGAGCCGGTTGTGTCCAAGTTCAAGCAGAGACTTTCTAAATGGAAAGCTAATTCCTTATCTATTGCCGGCCGGTTAACTCTTATTAAATCGGTGTTGGATAGTCTCCCCACATACTATTTCTCGCTTTTTAAGGCTCCAAAGAAGGTTATTAATGATTTGGAAGCTTTGATGAGAAGATTTTTATGGGGTGGATCGGATGAAGTGAGGAAGATGTCATGGGTGGCGTGGGAGATAGTTACAAAACCTATAAAAGAAGGGGGTTTAGGGATCGCCTCCTTAGAGATTAGTAATCAAGCGTTGATATCTAAGTGGCTTGGGAGATTTCTTAATGATCATCAAGCGATGTGGAGACGTGTAGTGTTGTCTATTCACGGGTCCTCGAGAGTTTGGGGGCTTGCTCCGGTTAATAATGGTGTTCCCGGGGTTTGGAAGAATTGTGTTATATTTTGGAATAAGTTCAAGGTTGATGGTGTGGGGTTCAATAAAGTGATTCGGGCCACAGTTGGGAATGGTTGTCATATTCGGTTTTGGTTGGATTTGTGGTTAGGTTAGGAGCTGTTGATGGATAAATTCCCGGCCTTGTATGCGTTAGACAAACATAAAAACATTTTGTTAGCGGATCGCATGGTGGTTTTTGGCTCTTTACGGCGCATTGTTTGGGATTGGTTTAGAGCTCCTAATACGTAACAGGAGTTGATCAAGAAGCAAGAGCTGGAAGACGTGCTTGAAGGAGTGGTTATGGTTGATCGTGAAGATTCTTGGTCATGGGCGGTTGGAAGTAGAATAGAGTTTGAGGTTTCGTCGATCAAAAAATGGATGATAAGGTCCGATGATGGAGCTGGGTGGCTGGGTTTCAATGGAGCGATTGGGTTCCAAAAAAATGTAATATTTTTATGTGGAGAGCGGCCATGGATCGGCTTCCAACCAAGGAAGCTTTGGCTAGACGTCATATTCAGTGTGGCGACCACTTGTGCGTTTTATGCTATAGCAACGGAGAATCGATTGAGCACTTGTTAACCGGGTGTATCATTTCGATGGGCGTTTGGAATGCGATAGCCTCTTGGTGCAATATCCCTAGGCCTTTTGTTTTTCAGGTCAACGATTTGGTGGAAGTGCATAAGGTGAGTGGTTTGACGGGGAATAAAAGATCGATTATTCATGGCATTGTTATCATTACTTGTTGGAGGATCTGACGTGCTAGGAATGAAAAGATATTTTCTGGCAAGGAAACGAAGGTGGTGGAGATGGTTGCGGATATAAAATCGTTGGGTTTTCTTTGGTACAAAAATAGATCTAAGCTAGGGGTAGTGGATTGGAATAGAAGACGGATCTTTGATGTAACGTGATTTTGTATTGTGTTTTTGGCTTTCGGCGTCTATCTCCGTCTTGGTGATAGTCGTCGGTGGTCGTTGTTTTTATGAAAGTCTATTTTCAAAAAAAAAAAAAAAAATATGATTTATCTCAAAAAGCAACACCGTTAATGTCTAACTTAAAAAGTTGTATGTTTAAGATCTTTAGCTGTTATTTTGCAACATCTTTACAGTTCAACATTAACTTCTGTCAAAGTTTAGTGGAAGGACAACAGATCCTTACATTTTTTTACTCATGAGAGTATTTTGGTTATTACTTATATTTTATTAACTAATTTGCAAAACTAACTTGAAGGCTTTTCCCATTTAGTTTTGACGGATGTCACTGTTAGACTCTATAGATGTCATAAAATGACGGTTATAAATCATAAAGATATAGATGTCATAAAATGACGGTTATAATCATAAAGATCTAACTATTAAAGTTAGATCTGAAAATGTTACTTTTGATAAATCAGATGGGCAATTTATCCAATTTACTCTCTTTAGTTGTGTAAATTATAATGCACGTGGTGGTACTTGTGATGCAATAAAAGTGGTATGAATCTTGCTAAATATGACAATTAGCATCCAATGCAGCTGCCTATAAACAATGAATATGGTACAACATTTTTTGTACAATGTACAAGTTCTGGCTGAGAACCCACGCCACTAACATACAAATTAAATCAGTTTGTTTTATGCAGGAACAAATACTATATTCTTTGATCACATGATAACAATTTTGAATTCTTGTTTGACTTTGCCCCTTTTGTCATTTTATGAGAAGTTTGGTCAAAGATTGACCAACAATGCATGATTCATTACCCTCCCAACCTTAATCGGACAATTAATTATAATTTCCCTGAACAAGCTAACAAAATTTACATACCAGAAAATAAATAATATATTAGAGATATTAATGGGCGAATATTCTTTTTAATAATAAGAGTAAAAACTAGAAAACAAAGTTAAAGGAAAAATATCATTAATATTGTTTTCTAATATCTAAATATGTGATATGCCAGCAATCTTATACTCTACAAATCTATGATTTGGAAAGATTTATACTCTACACTTTTAAAAGCTGGCAATTCATCAAACAATATTAACTAACTTTTAAGTAGGAACCGTACGTTAAATAATGACTTTTGTATATTTTACATTAACTGTGATATATAAGATTATTACGTGCCAGTTTATGTTACTTTCTTTCTCCCTCATTATATTTAATCAACACTACATTACAAGTTCATTATGTAATTTCATGATTTCTTATCGTAAATTTGTATTCAACCATGCCACGATCGTGTTATATCACATAATAATAGACATAGGAAGTTATGTTGTTTGAGTTGTAGCCTAGTGGTAAGAGATGTCGTTTAAAAAACGGATGCGGGCAAATCGTTTTTTTTAAACCAGGCCCGACAGATTAAAAGTAAAGAAATGGGCTAACTTACAATACGTTGGGCCAAGCCCAGTGAGTTTTCATTAGCGAGACAATAGCGGGCCTCTATATCCTTCAAGTTTTTTTGGTCCTGAATAAGTGGGCCAATACATCGGTTTTCTATTTTCATACTATCAGAATATCACATTAACAATTAAAGTATTTAACATTGCATACATTTGTAACGAACTCATAAGCCATAACATCCAAAGTGGTGGGCTAATTTACTAGACCAAGGTACAAGTGAAGACATACGCTTGTAAATAAACCGAACGTTTATAAACTGTTTCATGAGAAGTTTGTTTATACCCGTTCATTTAATTAAATAAACAAACGTTAACAAATTTTTTTGTTTATGTAATTAAATGAGTGAACATAAAAACATGTTCTGTTCGTTTATTTACGTTTGTGAAGTTTATATTCGTTTATGTCTTTGTTTATCTTCATTTATTTACATTAGTTTATGTTTGTTTGCTTACTTTTGTTCGTTATGTATTGAAACAAAATTTCATGTATATATTTTGTATGGATTTTTTGATAGAATCAAAATTTGGATAAATTATGTATATCTGAGCTATTAATTTACATATGTTTTTGAATGAATTATATTGTTTTACACTTGTTCATTTGTGTACATTAATGTTTATTAATTTTGTTCGTTTGTGTTCGTTTACATTCGTGATTTGTTCGTTTAGTTTTTTAATGAACGGACATAAACAATGACATACATTTTCATTTTCTTAATAAAAGAATATAAACAAAAAATTATGTTTAATTATGTGTTCGTGTTTGGTTAAAGGTAAATGAACGAACACGAACATGTCGATGTTCATTTCGGTATATTCGTGTTCGTTCGGTTCAGGCCCAGTCGAGCCTAGAGCTGGGCATTTCGGGTATCGTGCCCAACTCGGATCTGGGTCCAAACCTGGTTTAGCCCGATCAGATATAACTGGAACCATGTTTTCCCAAAAACTGGGTCGGGTGGGGTCCAGGTACCGGGGAGCTAAACCATACCCACTGGAACGGGTAGGATTGAGTAGGGTCGGGTTCAAAATCAGGTACAAATCAGACATGTTTTTTCTATTTTTATTTTATAAGTAGATATATATAACATGAAATTAACATAAATCAGGCCCAAATCAGGTTTTTCACTGGGTACAAACCGGGTGCGGGTGATAACCGGGTCAGTTTCGTTCAGGGTAGGGTACTATCTTGGGAATAAAATAAGAAACCGGGTTCTATCCAACATGTTTAAATTGGTTGAAATCAGGTACACCTTTGACCGGGTACGGGTCGGGCCCGTACCTGGATTTTTTGCGCACCTCTAGGCGGGTCTATGTTCACTCTCGTTGACCTTATAGCCCAACCCTTAATATGTAATCTTTTTGATGTCCACAAACACAATCGATTGGTAAAGCTATTTTGTAAAAAAGAATAATAATAATAATAATAACTGACCACTAAACGTTCAAATTTTCCGTTGTCTACATAACCAAAAGAACACAAAAGTTTAACAAATCAAAATGGAAAAATATATACAACAAATTTATGTATTTCAGTAGCATTAAACTCTATAAGATCTACGGTATATCAAAGTAAATAAAATGTAGACCTTCATGATGACATGTTGATCTGACTCGAACTAAACCGAACAAAATAATAAAAATTCAATCTCGTCGCCTTGCAAGCGGGACCACCTCGGCCAACGGGGTCGAGAGTGGCGTTGGCAAGGGAGACGTGCGACAATTAGGGCACGTTGGGTTCAACCGTAACCACGGTCAACACACTTGACATGAAAAGGTGACCACAATCCGGAAGTTGTCTAAGCACATCACTTCCTTTATAATCACCCAAACAAATAGAGCAACAACTCGAACAACCCGAATCCGATTTGTTGACCTTAGCATCTTTATAGAGCATAGTGGGATAGCTCAAAATCGTCTCGTCGTCGAGGCCCACATCCACCACACAATGAGTCGAGTCGGGCTGGGCCAGGGCTCGAGCCAAACTATTCCTCTGGGCCCGAATTTGGGCGGGGGATGGTGATGATGACGATTGTGTGGTTCGATTGCAAAAATAAGAAGCTAGAGTGATTGTTGTGATGAGCAAGAGCATTCCAACCGAGATCCCGATGCCATACCCGAACCCACTTATGTTTTGGGACCCGAGGAACCCACCGGAGTTCGCATCGGGCGCGACCGTGTTGTTCATCTTCTTGATTTGGTTGTATGTGAAATCAAGAGGTATAGAAGAGAATTAGAAGGTGTACAAAGTGTTGAAATATTAATCTTGACAGCCATATTGTGGGGTGTAATGTGAAGAAATGGCTATTTGGTTGGGTTGGTTTTTAAAATATTATTATTGTGTTCAAAAGTCAACTGCAACTTAAAGAGGGGATCAAATTGCAAAAAGAATAAAATAATGGGGATTAAGTGTCATATTTTCAAAGTAATATGAGTCTTTAATGATATTAAATTGTGAAAGCTTACGTTATAAAATGTCAACGGTTTTCTTTTTTAAGATAAATTGTTGAAAATTGAAATACACGTTGATTGCATATGTGGTATTCGTTAAGTATTAAAATACCTATGACGTATAATTATTGTATGTCACTAAAAACAAAAATTAACTAAAATTCTAACATTTCTATTAATATATAAAAAAGTTTTCTTTAATATCAAATCATTACTAATCATCAACGATTTCGAACAAGCAAAAATAATAATAATAATAATAATAATAATAATAATAATAATAATAATAATAATAATAATAATAATAATAATAATAATAATAATAATAATAATAATAATAATAATAATAATAATAATAATAATAATAATAATAATAATAATAATAAGCTTATTTTGTGGAAAAGAGAGTATAATTAGATTATATTAAACATGTAATTCTATAATATTATAGTTGTATATTTGATATGATACTACCTTAATATCACGTATTCAAATTTTCGTTTAATAGGGTGGGTGTGGACGTGTTGTTGCATGGTGGAAATGCACGTTGTGAGCACCACAAAATAAGGGGATTCAAGTGGTATTTAATTTTTTATTTAAGTATAAATAAATATATATTGCAATAAAGTTTTAATTTATTTAATACCGGCGAAAAAATAAATAGGACAGTCAGATTCATGAAGCAACTTTATGATAAAAAAAATCTTTTATTCATTACTTCTCTTGTATATTTTTTATCTAATATATTCTTTAATATATATATATATATATATATATTATAACAACTATTATACACACACTGTGTGTGTGTGTGGAAACTTAGATTTAAAAGTCATTTTCATGCATCAAGTGTTTGGTGAAGGTTTGGTTTATGGGTAGTTGACCTATTGTGATAACAAAGTTTCTCTTTTGTTAGCATTAAATCATAATTTATATCAAGAACAAATTAATAAGACTATAAGATATAAAAATTAGATTGATTAGGAGTCTTCGGATTGTTTTAAGAGTGAAATTGGTATCAAAACCTTTTCACGTGGGATAAGATTATCAAAATAATTAGCACAATATATTATAATAAAAAAATACAAGTATACATCTTAAATTATTTATTAGGCTTATAAGATGTATAAATTATGCAAACTACCAAACCTAAGAAGAGAGACTGATCAAATAATTATATATATAACTAACATATATGAAGGTATACAACGTTCACCCATCGTATCATGCCTCATTGGAGGATTATGTTTTTGTTTTTTCTTCTTTTAATTTTTTTCGTATCTTTTCTTTTACTGTTTTTCGTATCTTTGCAAAAGGAAAGTAGGACATATATGTCATCATTTTGATATCATGTTGGTGTATTTGAAAAGCGTGAAAACGAAAGTGTTTTTAATGGAAAAAGAACTTAAATTGCTATGATTATTAGTGATATCAAGTTTCTTGGGGATCTTTGGGTTAAAGTCTTATTGTCCCTGCTTCTTATTTCTCTTTTGTGTCTCTTTGAGAATTTAGTCTCTTGTAGTCTTATTTTAGATAAAATTTTCGCCATTAAAAAAATGGATGTTTGGTCAAGCATGAGAATCAGAGATACAAATACACAAATGATACTTAGAAGTAGCAAAAACATAATAGAATATAGGATTCACACCAAAAAAGACAACTAGAAAGGGTAGTGTAGGTTGATTCTTGATCCTTAAAGATGATTGATAAGTCTTCTCTTTTATTTGAAACACTTAGATATATAATGAATTGATATGCTGTGCAAAGCTGTTTGAATATTATTGATTTACATGCCATTATATAATGGCTTTGATACACGAATACAGGAGATAAAAAAGGATCCGCAACAAACTAGATTGACTAATATATTTGAATATATTTAAACTATAAACTGAGATAAAAAGTCCTCCAAGGATTATCTTTTATTTAGTGTTAATAAGATACACTCGACATAAAGATGGAACTTGATAATTTTACCCCAAAAATTGAACTTCGATGTTGGAAATCTTGATCATGATGCGGCATGGTTGTGGATTTTTTTTAAAGTAAGCCTCTATTACATGCATGCACCACAATAGGAGTTGGATGAGAAATATTTTCACTTGAGGGTTATCACACTTCTCAAGTGTGATATCTTTTAAAATTTTATAGACTTGTTAGATGTACTCAGAAATCGCACTTGAGCAGTGCGACTTCTCTGCCTTGTCACTTCACAATTCACCATCGTGTTTACTTTTCTTTGGGATTCACATGCTTTTGAGAGATCACACTTAGGTGGATTGTCCGCAACGTTACAACCCGCCCTTCCCACAAACAGTCTCAGTCAGCTTGTCACAACAGCTTTCCACTCACTCACACCCATTCTTCCCACAAACACATTTTACCCTCCAACACTGCATCATACCCATCATTCCCACAAACACCCATTAAAAATACATAAAAAACACAAATCAACACACATATTAATCAAGTAGCCCCACTTGAGCCATCCTTGAGGCGCCCTTGAGGGAGGGCGACGGATGGACGGGCAGGCATGGATGACAGGCAGCAACGCTGCCTGTTCGACGGGCGACGAAGGGTGGCGATGGACGTGAGTGTTTTTGCTTGCTTTGTGGATGGTTTTACCAAGTGTGATTTCTTACTAAAAACAAAATAAAGTGTAATTTCTTAAAAACCTAACAACTTATATATATTTTTAAGTGAGAAATCACACTTAGATAAGTGTGATATCTCAAAAGCATAGGATTTTTAAAGAAAAGTAAACACAGAGGTGAATAGTGAAGTGACAAGGCAAAGAAATCACACTTCTCAAGTGTGATTTCTGAATACATCTTGACAACACACAAATGTTTGAAAGAGGTCGCACTTGAGAAGTGCGATAACGAATGTATTCTCCATGCAACCTATTGTGATGCATACATGCAAGGGGTTCTACTTTATAAAAAAAATTCATGGTCGTGCCATGACTTCTGCTGTTTGATTTGTACAACTTTTACACACGTTTATTCATTTAATTACCCTTATCAAGTATCAAGTTGAGTGAATATACCACGAAACCTACCTAAAATATAGGATGAACGTACATAAATGATCGATGCATTTTATATACGCTTTATTTCAAATTAGTTATGCTAAAAATGCATCGTTTTTATTACGAAAGACACCTCTTTGTTTGGTCTTTAAATGTTTATATGTTTTAGGTTACAAAGTTAAATTAGCTAAAACGATTAAAAGTTTGATATTTAATGATAAAATTATTAAATTGCTTAATAAGTAAAATGTTCAAATAGAATTGCAAAGTGAAGTTTGTTGAAGGTCACCACACTTGAGAATAAACAAAAGAAATATTATTTTGACTTTTGCCTTTAACAGTAGCTGTACTCAAGAAAAAATTTTGGAGAATAGAAATTAAATGAAAGAATGAGCCAAATTACCTTTGGTGGATGATATTTTATGTGCTTAACATCACATGAATGTAACTGGGCTGCAATTAAATCAAATAAGCGTTAAAGTGATTAAATGGGTTGTTGTCATGGGTCTTTGATGAGAGCACAACAAATAAATATAAGAAAACGGCGGCAACAAAGGGAGTTGAATTTTGAAAAACACGTATCGAGTGTGGAGCTTGAATGATTGTATAGGGAGGCTGAAAATCACGAGATTTAAATCATGGGGATGGACTCAATACGTATAAAATTTTCGGACAAGATACACATAAATTTTCACTTCTAAACGGAAAAACAGGGGGCGACAAAGCTTCACCCTTGCGGGCTGGTTGCACGTGATCGAGAATGAGCAACGCCATTTTACAATAACTTTGATAGTTAATTTTAATGTATATTTATATAGTAAGAATATATTAACTATTTGTTATTTGTTATTATGATTAGTTAAATATTAGTGATTACAGTCATGTGTAGATTTTGATTATGCAATTGTATTCATTTTAATTTATGAACTTTGATAAAAACTTGAATACGTTTGTATTATTTTTACTAGTGACACTACAAAAAAACTGTCATACAAAGTAATGAAAATAGATGTTAATATAAAGTAGTAGAAACGAGCAACTATAACATATAAGGACCCAATATTATGTGTACATAAAGTAATAAACGAGTCAAACAAGTTAAGTTGTACATGTAGTAATAAACGGTTCAAACAAGTAAAGCTGTGCATATAGTAATAAACAGGTCAAACAAGTAAAGCTATGCATATGGTAATAAACGGGTCAAACAAGTAAAGCTATGCATATAGTAATAAACGGGTCAAATAAGTAAAGCTATATATATAATAATAAACGGGTCAAACAAGTAATACATGTAGTGATTAATAGCTCAAACAAGTAAAACTATGCATATAGTAATAAATGGGTCAAACAAGTAAAGCTATGCATATAGTAATAAACTGATCAAACAAGTAAAGCTATGCATATAGTAATAAACGGGTCAAATAAGTAAAGCTATATATAAACGGGTCAAAAAAGTAATACATATAGTGATTAATGGCTCAAACAAATAAAACTATGCATATAGTAATAAACGGGTCAAACAAGTAAAGCTATGCATATATTAATAAACGGGTCAAATAAGTAAAGCTATATATATAATAATAAACGGGTCAAACAAGTAATACATATTCATTACTTCAAAAACATTGATCCTCAATTTTCACTACATATAGATTATATGCTATATATTCTAATGATAATTATTTCAAACTATAACATAAAAAATGTAATTCTCATAAATAATGAGACATGAAAATTGTAATTGTACTGTTGTTGTTTCAAACCACCAACATGGTGAAATGCCTGAATATACTCTAGAGCTAGTAGCGGCAATAGCAACAAAAGCAACCCATTAATGCAGCTACATTGCAGTGTAAATTGTACCTGAGATGCAGTTAAACTTGCGACATAATTCGGACTTGAATGGGCTAGTTTACCAGCCTTTATCAAGTTCAAACAACAGCCAAAAACAGCACAAAAAGCAATTAAACGTGTACAAAAGTGGTCCTTAGTTTACACACTAAATTTTAGCCTCTTTTTTAAGCTAAAATGAAAGTAAAACCAACAAATTTATTGACATTTCACTGCAATGTTTGAACCAATCTATAAACAAAACTATATCAGTTAGACATATAATCTCTAGTACCAAACGATAAGTGGTAGTTGATGTACCTATAAATAAAACAACCTGGCTTCAGATACATATAAAAAAGCAGGGTAAAGGATCAGTTGTATCAATGGTGGCTCAATTGAGTATCTTTTCTCCATTTAACTTATATCAATTTCACTTTTTCCTGCCAAGCAAATAGGGGATGGATAATGATAAAACTAAAAAAGAAGCAGAGGCAGAAATTAATGAAAATAAATTATACCACTCAATTCAAAAACCCTATATCTAAAGGGATGAAGAAATCACGTCAAAAATTGCTAGAGATTAACAATACCTGATGAAGAATCATGAAAAGAACCATAGAACTAGTAGGAACAGATGTTGCAGAAGGTGGAGGGTTCGATTATCGCTGCAACATAGAGAATATGTCGCCACAAATACACAATAACTCGATGGAGCATCAAAATATGGAGGGATGTCATCGTTGTCGCCTGATTTGGGACCCCAAACAGCCACCACAATGTTGATCTAAGCATGATACTCAAAATATCCACCATCTGCTCTGCTTCACGCCGACGAAGGGCACCACCGTCGTAACACCGCCTACACCATGCACCACCCAATCCACCGCAAACTCAGTAGCCACCAACCTTGTCTCACACCTCCTCAATCGCAGAATGGAACTGGTGGTGGTCTCTGATTTGGAGGTAAAGTGAGCAGAATGAAGGGGAGTTTGAGAAATTAGGGTTAATATGTTAGGGAGAGGGGGATTGAAAATTTAAGCGGGATTGAAAATTTAAGCGGGCGCCTACTTTAGATGTAGGAGGAATATGACACACAAAAATGTGTGTCATTTTTTTTATAAATTTTATAAAACACGGCATAATTTTTATGACACGCAAAAATGTGCGTCGTATTTCTTCGCGTGTCATCTTCTGTACGTCATCTATTAATAGTTTTGTAGTAGTGAATGCCACTAATTTGTGTATAGACTACTATGGCATATACAAATATGTATAGACTACTATGACATTTCTACAAATTAATAATATGTTTTTTTTTATTTTGATAGGTTTACAAGTATTAGTGGTACAAAGTTAAATGCCACTAATTGTGTATAGACTACTATGACATATACAAATGCTATTAAAAATCTGAATTTATGACACAAAAACTATATGCCACTAAAAGTCATGTCAAAAAATATGCATATGAAAAGTGTCATTAAAACAAAAATTTAGTGGCACAAAAACTAAATGCCACTAAGCATTTATGCCACTATATGTCATTTTATTTGTAGTGTCAATATTTTGAATGTGATTAGGTCTTGTTTTACCATTTGTTTTTTATTGATAACCACCCGTCTGTTGTTTTTTTCAAAATCAGTCATCAATGGTTGTTTTACGAATCTCATATTGTACAATTGATTTCATTTAGATGACATCTTGGCATGTGTTCTTATTCAGTTTTTCATATCGTTAGGTGAACACATCCGGATTCCTTTAGCATAAAAGTAAATTATACTCTAATAAAGAATAATCATAGCTTGAAGAACATTAACATAAAACACTATATTCCATATAATAAAATCAAAGTAAATCAAGGTTTATCAAGAGTTAAGTGAACACAAAACATGTCTCCCAAAGTAATGGTGAGATACATAATCAAGGGCATATGCTACATCCATAAGAATATTTATTATTTGAAGGAGGTTGAGTTTTGATCTCACTTGAATGCAACCAATCATCTAAACTTCCATTTGACATGAATTCATATACCAAAGCTTTGAAATCATTTCCTTGAAAGTCAACACTTGAACATGAAGTTATTATCTTTAACAAGTTTCGGTGTGAAATGTTCCGCCATGCTTTACACTCCCTCATAAAACTTTTATGAGATCCTCGATTTTGAAGATGTAGAACTTTAATAGCAACAACTATATATGTCTTCGACTTCATTAAGGATTCCTTTATAAACTGAACTAAATCCACCATTTCCAATCAAATTGGCTTCAGAGAACCCATCGGCAGCCTTTAAAAGTTGTGAGTATGAAACTTTCATAAATCGTTCACTCATAAATGATTCGAACAACTGACTATTTCTTTTCTTCTTACACCAAACATATGCTAAACACGTTATTATGAAAAGTATGGATGCAATCATAAACAAGGGAAACTTGTTTTTTGTGTTTTTTGTCTTCTTACATTTGGGCAACCCAATGCCAGCACAAAGGCTAGTATAGAAGAGAATGCATTTGCATTGGTGAATACTTTTACCACTGGTATCTCACCTTCAAAATCATTATATGATAGGTTCAAATATTCTAACGAAAACCTTTCTAAAAATTGAGGAATTTGGCCGGATAATAATAATTTATTATTATTATTATTAATTTTGTTATTATTATTATTATTATTATTATTATATTATTATTATTATTATTATTATTATTATTATTATTATTATGGTTATGATTATTATGATTATTATGATTATTATGATTATTATTATTATTATTATTATTTATTATTATTATTATTATTATTATTATTATTATTATTATTATTATTATTATTATCATCATCATCGTTCACATGTTCATTCGTCTAGCTAAATGAACATATTTTCTTGTTAATGTTCGTTGATTTATTCAACGAATAAACATAAACGAACTTTTAGCCAGATGATTCATGAATTATTCGTTAAAACGTTTTCAGCCTAGTCATTTATAAAGAACTACTTTGTCAGGCCATAATGCCTTTGGCATCCCAATTCCTATCTGATCATTTTATTTTTAAATCGAGTTATTTCGAATTTTGATACATTTAACAATTTATAATTCTTTGAACAAAAATTTGAAAGCAATCATCATTGTGACCAAAAGGTCTTTAAAGTTTAAACCCGCGGGTTGACTCAGTGGTGGTCGTTGGATGAATTATCATTCAAAATTTAATATGCAAAAAAATTAATAAATCAACAAATAAATATAAATTAAAATCTCCAAGACACAATAAGATTCTTGACAAAATAAGAAATGTCTCTAAGAAAAATACAATTAGACATGGTACGGAAATTAAACGGGCTTAATGATCTGATGAAGGTCATCAACCATAACAATCGGCTCGATTAAGAGGAGTGATGAAATTTTTTTTAACTGTTATCGAGAAGGCGATGATTAATAAAAGGATGAAGACAATTAGACAAAGACGACCCTTCCATGATGAAGAGGTGCACAGACCGGGTTCAGAATCCAAACCAGGTCTTGGTCAACAAACGCCAGACCAGGTTTGACCAGGATCCGGGTTGGGTCCAATCCAGGTTCATATTATGTTATTCGTAATAATATGATGGGTCCATAGCGAGATGAACTGGGTCAGGTTCGGGTGGGGTCGTTGAAACCCAGGTTGAAACCGGGTTGGTGAATGAATGAGGGAACCCGGTTTGAAACCACCGGGTTATATTAGGTCGGAACCGGTTGCAGGGGTATCGGGTTGAACCTGGGTCAGGTACTCGGGTTGTTAATCTGGGTCCTAAACCCAGTTTTATATTGCACCTTTAAACATAATCAAGGAAGCCCAAGAGAATGAGAATCAAGGCCCACAAACTAAACAATTTTAAGCCCACATGCAACAACTCACAATTTTATCCAAGCAACTCCCCAGCTCAGTTAAGCAGCCCAATAACATGCTCCATGGATCCGGTATTTAACATGCAATGACAACAAAAATAAATCAACATTATTAGAATAATATCTTTTTACCCGCGCGGTGTGGCGGAAATTTTCTCCCCACCTAAGATTTAATGTGAAACGTAAAAAACGACACTTGTAGAAATAAAAAAAGGTAACAAAAAAATAGCGTCCCACACCAAATAAGTGCTTAAACAACTTGCTAGAGGGTCTTTTTGTTAATTTCACATGTCAAGAATTAATATAGGATATAACCAAAGTTAAGTCAAAACTTGGGTGTTTGAGCAATGAGCGAGGCGCGCAACGAGCTGTGAGCCATCTGGCAAAAGCCTACATTTGGAAACAAAATGTGAAGTAAAAATATATATAACACGTAATAAAAACGTAAAAAAGAAAGAAAAAAAGGAAAAGCAAAACTGTTTGGACCAATGTTATGTGGCCATGTGGCATGTTGGTGGCGTGGCCACCGACACTTCAAAATGTGTTTATATAGAATATATGTTTGATATTGAAGTTTATATATCAACGATTAACAACTACCAAAGGAAAAACGTGCAATAATTCTAAGTTTTATAGCAGACAATCATGTAAGAGAAAAGTTCAAATACAAGGGGAACATTATGTAAAAAGTGTGAGAAGCAATCGGTGAGTGACATGTGACATATTTTTAAAATGGAAGGAGGGGTATTTTAGGAAATCTAATTTATTAAGATGAAGGTGTGGGATATATTAACTTTTTCTGTACGATTGAGGTTTTCAAACGATCAAACGATCGAATTCATCTTACATCAATTTCAATCGTTGAAGATTTAAACATACGAAGTTTCAGCTTACATCAATTTCAATCGTTGAAGATTCAAACGATCGAATTCATCTGTTAAACATTGCTTTACATCAATTACTTCGCCGATGTCGACGATTGATCATCAGTTTGGTATGTATGAAGACGATTATATACTGTAATTGAAATAGTATGTTAATTTTCGCACCGTAATTTTGTCGTTTGGATCATCATTGTGTCTATACTGTCTGATTTCTGTGAATTTTGTTATTGATTGACATCATCATTGTGTCATAGGTATCATCATTGTGTCTTTTTATTCGTCATTGTGTCTTTTATATTGTCATTGTGTCTGAATAAAACAGTTATTGTGTCTATACTGTTAGATTACTCTGGACATTATCAATATGTTGTTGAACATATTTTATAAATATCAAAAGAGTCTCTATATGTTGTGTCTTTTATGCTGTTGTGTTTGTTATATCAATTTTGTTATTGATTGACATCATCATTGTGTCTTATATATCATCATTGTGTCTTATATATCATCACTGTGTTTTTTTGTTCGTCATTGTGTCTTTTGTATTGTCATTGTGTCTGAATAAAACAAATATTGTTAATCAATTGGTTACGAACAAAGACAAGTTGTGTTTTTATCTTGATTATTTGAATAGTTACAAGTCTAAGGCTGATGAAGTTCAAATGGTCGCCCCACCTCCAAGCAGGAGAGATAGGTTTACAGAGTTAACTGGAGGGAGCGAACGAAATGAAGCAAAATTCCGTGTACCTGTTAAGCAAAAGACAAAAGGTAGGCCGAAAAGAATGAAGTCATCTCATGAGTTAGCTATCGAACAAGCATGAAAAAAGTTGAGAAATTGTGGGTTTTGCAAACAACCTGGTCACATTATACGCAATTGCAGTTTATATCTTCAAAGCATTAAGGATAAACAAGCTTCAAGCACCTCAACAGTTGATTCTATGCTTATTCAAGAATAGGATTCATTATGTTATAAGACTAATTGTGTCATTATATTCATTGTGTCATAAGACTCATTGTGTCATATTTGAAGAGTTTTGTTTACGTTTGATTTTGACGATAAAAACAAGTTACCAAAATAATATTATGTAATGTAAAGCAACATATAGCAACAAATATTAACATGCCAACACATAGCAAAATATAACAACATGCCAACATACCAAATTTCTATTCTATTTAATCTAAATTGTCGGTGATGAACAGGATCACCACCTAACAACAAAACCCTAATCCCCTACTCCCAACCCCAAATTCACCACCAGAAGAAGATGATGAGCTCTCTCACTACCACCGGTCACCGGTCACCACCACCGGTCGTCGGCCGGTCACCACCACCACCAGTACAAGACGCACCACCCACCAACGGTTCCGATTGCGAGACGACCTTCGCTTCATCGCTCAACTTCAACATCGTCGATCAGCTTATGGTTAGTGATTTTAGAGTTAATCTACTGTTAGGGTTCTGGGATTTTGTTTTGTTAACCGATGCATCTTCACAGCACTCCTCTCCGATTTACAGGTTCGTTCCCTTCGTATAGCTTTGAGGGTTTTTTGTTGGGCTTTGTTTTCATCGGTGGGATTGGGGAGCTGACGACGGTGTAGGTGGAGGTTGTGCTGGTGGCGGTGGCGTGGTGGTGGTTGGAGGTGAATTGATTTTCAGGTATGATTGGTTGTGTGTTGTAAGATTGTTATGATTGATTGGAGCTTTTTGTGTAGAGTCTTGAGAAATTTGTGACTATGTCTGGATTTTATGTTATTTGATTCTGCTTATTGATGTATGTTATAGACACGTATGCACAAATATATGTAGTTCAAATCGATTTCATACCTAGAAGCAGCAAACTGCACTAATTATATGCAGGAAGCTTTAATTAGTTTTGTTCTATAAGATTGTTATGATTGATCGAAGTTTTTCGTGTAGAATTTTGTGAATTATGTGTGGGTTTATTGTTCTTTTATGACAACTTTAAGTGATTCTGCTTATTGAAGTAGCTTGTTGAAGTATGTTAGAAACACACATGATCATATATGTAGTTCAAATCGATTTTGTGTCGAGAAGCAGTTAATTGCACTAAATGTGTGCAGGAAGATTTACCAAAAGAGTAAACCAATGTATCTGATAGAGTTTTTTTTTGGCTTGTAATCATGGCTCTTTGGGTATTATCTAAAATTTCTTCATCTTTTATGAAAATTTATATATTGTAGTATGTTATAGACGCACATAAACAATATATACGTAGTTTCTTCATCTTTTGTGAGAATTTACTTGAATTGTTAATCATGTTGTTTTGATGAGCTCTGATTTCTTGTGTATGTTACTTGCTGTTGATGAGAAATATTAGAAGTTAGAACACTTATGATTAACAATGAGGGATTTTCTTCACTTTATGTATCTCTTTCTTTTGTGATGATGCAGGAAATGTGCTTTAGTTTCCCTACTCCGGAGGATCCGTTTAATGACAAATATATGAATCTTGATTCTAAGAAGACTAAGAAAGTTTGGTCACCAAAGGGAGATAATAATCTGACTGAAGATGCTAACAGTGCTTCACAAAATAAAAGAAAGGTTAATGGGGATCATAAATCAAATGGTAAAAATCAGGAACAAAAAAGTGTGAGGGTTGAGAAAGAATCAACACTGTCAGATGTGAAAAGAGCCAAGAAGCTTAGTGGGAGTATCTCTATGGATGAAGGTTGCCCGTCAAAATTTTTAATTTTGTGTTTGAAAAGAGTACAAGATTTGATGCATGATAGTGAAGCATTTGAACGGGGAAGACCTTTGTTCTTTGACTCATAGTTGAGTTTATCAAGTAACGTTGTGTATCTGTTGTGCTAATCTTATTATACCACTGCATAACAGGTCTCATCATTGGTGCTTTCATGTCTTCTTACATGTCCAGACACAAATTGCGTCTACAAGTTGTTTATATAAATCAATCAGGTATGTTATGATCTTTTTGCCATGTTTGATTTTCTCTTGCACTTTAAGGAAACGAAAAAACACTCTACAGAAGACACTTCGAACCCTATGTAGTTTCTTACAGTCCTTTGATACCCCGTGTGTAACCAATGAATCTAAGTTAGAATCATCATAGAGTTGTACTCACTAATAGAGGTTATAAGCAATAGTGAGGTTATCTGTTGAAGTACAAAACCTAATAGAGGCTATCATCAATAGTGAGGTTATCATCATTTTCAAGTGTTGCATTTGAATTTTTTCCCTTTAAAAGAATCTGTTTTTTTTGCTTCTTGATTTTATATCATATGTATCATGTATGACGCTCCGGGGTCAAACACTGAGCCTAAACCGTCTCAAAATAATGCCAAATGACAAGTGTATTGATCTCCCCGCGGCAACGCGCGGGAGAAATTCCTAGTTACTATTGTTTCAATAACATTGTGTCAAACTACCATTGTGTGAAACTAGCATTGTGTCAAACTACCATTGTGTCAAACTACCGTTGTTTCAAACAATCATTGTGTCAAACAACCATTGTGTCAAACAACCATTGTGTCAAACAACCATTGTGTCAAATTACTTTTTGCCCCTCCACCTGTTAGCAGTTTTCCACTTATTTACATGTTTGCCACCACGTTTTTTTGAACCATTGATCTATTTTAATGAGTTGATCCAATGGCCAAAATTACTTCTCACCCTTTTTAGAATATATAACCTTTGTAGCATATTGTGAGTTAATCATTCCTAAAAAACTAATTAACAACTTGATTAAATTTATCATATCTAAGTCTCAGAATCTATACGCTTGTTCTTCCTAATAAATGAACTCATACCATAATATTTACAAACGCATTTAAAGATTTCTAACATGGTCACTTGTAATATTTAATTATTTTAATATTTATATTTCAACGGCATTTGAAACTACCCATAATATTAGAATGAATTCTCCTAAGAGGAGATTTGAACCATCTATACTAATTTGAACCCTTCAGGACTGACTCATCTATAAACACCATCAAGTATTAAACCCATCACTAAGGAAAAAACCCATTAAATCAAGTATGAACCTGTAACCTTTAAAATATCAAGCCCAAACCATCACGTTCATTCTGAGTAACATTTATATAAAATTACTTTTTTAGATATAATGGGAAGCTATGTCTGAGGAAAAAAAACACTTTATTTACCAGCAGCACCACAAATGAAGTCAAGAACCGACCTTCGATGGTTTATCTTACATTGTTATGGATTGAAACCATTTTAATGTATGTGACTTGTTTTAAATCGGTTGTATGGCAACTGATATGAGTTTTATAGGCCAAACAAATTTTCTCACCCTCCAGACTAGTATTTTAGTTTGAGTTCTCATGTTTGGTCCGTAATATTAGTATTAAATCCAAACTTGGAGTGGTGGTCTGGAAAGAGCCAGTCGTGACCAACGAGGACGTTGGCCCTTTTTGGGGGGGGGGGGGGGGGTTATGGACTGAAACCACTGCAAAATACCTGATATGTGAAAAAATATATATTATTTTATTAGAAAATGTTTTTCACAAATTAGTCTTAAAATGAAAATTCTCAACTAAACGTCACACAAAAGGCAAAAAGTGACTATTAGGAACTAAATTATTAGAGATTGATTTATTAGTCTCAGATACATAGTATTTAAGACTAATTTATCAGCTACAAATATTATTTAAGACTGAATTTGTATGCCCAATGTAACTAACTGATAATCAGTCCTCAAAATTAGGAAAACGTATTGAAGACTAAATTTCAGTCTCAAATACACATACACAATAAGAGTTTTTGGAGGAAGTTTGATGGTAACTGAATTTCAGGCCCAAATGGGATAGCTAAATGGTGTTATTATTTGAGTAACTGATAATCAGTCTCTAATAGATAAGGCATATATTAAAGACTAAAAATTAGTTCTTAATATTCAAAATGAATATTGAGTTAGGGACTGAAATCTAGTTTGTAATGATTTTTGGATGGGAAAATGATTAATAATTGATTTACTTCTCTAATTATTTTATGTGGATTACGTCATTATAAGAAATGTACTGAACACTAAAAATCAGTCTTAAACATAATATAGTTGTAGTTATCTGGAACTAATATCCTGTCTCTAAAAAAGATTGTAGATGTAATAATTGGGGATTGATATTTAGACTTTAATAAAGAAAATAAATTTACTATTTTTAAAGAATATATTAGAGACTACAAAAATTTATTGAATGTTCATATTATAAATTGAATCGGGGATTGACTTTCAGTGCAGAATGACTTTCACATAGGAATAATGATTAAGGATTGATTTACAGTCTCTAATAATACGACACAACTTATATAATTTTAAATAAGGTATCGAATATTAGAATTCTGACTTATGGGGATGATCACCTACATCGTCAATGGAGACGCACCAGAGGTAAGTTAAGTGCTCACTGGAAGCAGAACGGGGGAAGAACAAATCCATATTTAGCAAGATCAAATATGGATCGCAATTGTCGAAGCCCGGAAGATTAGAACCACTTATGTGACTATTGGGAGTTGGAATTAACTCAAGTACTTTGCTCAATGCTTGAAACCAATTTATTTATAATTATATATTACAAACCCCTTATCTTCGTATTGTATAATTATGTACTTTCACGTAAATTACAACAAACCATAGGCCACAAGGTGTTCACGATTTATGATTATGTTCTTTAACACTGTCAATCCATGGAAAGATAACTTAGTGTATAAGATTAAAATAAATTTCTTATTTTTGTATGTTATTACTGCATCATTAATTATGATATGTATTCTTGATTGATTAGCCATATATTTTATTAATTTTTGTTTTAGTTTTTAGGTTCTAACATATGTAACATCCGACCCATTTCAACTTGAAACTCGAACCTGTTTATGTTAACCAATGGAATTTATTTTACTTCAATGTGAGCGCAGTAATATTGTCATTTAATTCACATTATAATCATATAGTAATTAATATGATTTTATAAAAAAATTATAAAATTATATTAGTAATTATGAAACTTAGTTATCAAATTTGAAAATATATAAAATAACTTTAAATATTTTTGAGTTTTTTAAAGATTTAACAAAAAAAAAAATAATAATAATAAAATTTATTATTCAAAACTTAACCCTAAAAGTTTTGGGTTAAAAGTGTAACAATTAAAACTTGTTTATGAAACTTTAGCATAAAATGGTAACAATGTAAACCACAGAGGCCAAAGTGTAATTTTTAAATAACCCATCCCCCACCCGTCGACCCCTTCTCCCCCTCCGGCCACCGCCTTCGACCACTCTCCGGCGAGACCACAACACCTCAATTAACGCGGTTTTTGACCGAATCAATCACCCCCACTAATCACGCGTGATGATTCGAACCCATGCCCCAAAATAATTTAAAAATATAGTCGAATTGTGCAATCTAGAACCGACCCAAGTACCCCACTAAAACCGAATCAAAATTTAGTGGAAACATCGAGTAGTGGTGTCACACCCCCGTCGCTAGCGGAAACACGGGGATGCGAGCTAGACGGGATCGTCATAACACATGGTTAATAAAAGAGATGCAATATATATGAAATTGATGACATGGTGTGTCATGACGACACCCGGCACAATGGAGACTTGTGTCGTGTATAATCAATGATCACGACAGCATAGCCATAAGCATAAACATAAAAAGATCACTTAAACATTGATGATAACTTGTAGTGTAAATTCCCACAACCCGGGAACAAGTGTACAATGTTTAAGTTAAAGCAACCAAAAAGTTCTAAATTCAATGTTTAACAAAATGCTTAGTCCTCCAGAAATGTATCCAAGGGTCTCCTCTAAAAGGCAGCACTCCTACAACTTCAATTACCTTGATCACCTGAAAAGAGATGCTCAAAACGGTCAACATAATTGTTGGTGAGCTTCGCAGGTTTTAAGTAATAAAAGATGTTAAGATGAAAATAGTAAGTAAGTTTAATAAAAACTACCGCAACTACACTTATGCGTAGGCGGTTTTACCAGTTATAAATGACTACAGCCAAACCTAATCATCGGTTCCACACGGGAATTGATGGCTGTAAAGAGAGCATTCCCGAAAGTAAATAGTTTAATAAGACGTAGCAAGATCCACACGGCGCATACGTATAGTTTATAACCAAACCAATCCTTAGGTCCCATTACCGGGATTAATGGTTATATTGAAAGATCCACACAGAAGAACCACACAGAAGTCCCACACAGAAGTCCCACACAGCCAAATAGTATCACCAAACAAGTAGTATTATCCAACAAGTAGCAAAGCATCCAACAAGTAGTAAGCATCCCATGACTTTCACATGACGTAGCAAGATCCACACAGCGCATACGTATAGGTTACAACCAAACCAATCCTTAGGTCCTATTTCTGGAATTAATGGTTGTACTGAAAGATCCACACAGAAGATCCACACAGAAGTCCCACATAGAAGTCCCATACAGAAGTCCCACACAGCCGAGGCATCCAACAACAATAGCATTCACAGGTAGGGTCAATCAACACATAATATCAAGTAGTCGCACATAGTATTATGATACCACTAAGTGGCATACATAGTGGTAACATAGCATATAGTTCAAGTTCATATAGCATCAATCAACAAGACAAACATGGTAAGATACTCATAGAAGTAGTAGCCACTTCCACCAAGAAAGGTGCTTGAAAACAAGTTAAGTAGGTGAGCATTCTTTTCCCCCAAGTTGAAAATATTTAAAAAGGTTTGATAAGAATAAAAAGGGGCCACGAAACTCATAGTATAGAAGATAAGTACAAATGATGGTAGATTCCAAGGGTAAGATGCTATGAACCGTCGAACACCTATTGACAGTTACTGACAAGCATTAATAATGATCATAAAGCATAAGATGATGTTCAATAGGTTCGGGCAGTGTCGGTTCGGTCGTGTGTAGCACACACACGAGCAGGCATACACATATCAGACCTTATGTAGGTCTAAGAACTAAGAATAGTCCCAAATGGATTGTCGGTAGTTGTAAAAGGTTAGGTTATTTTGTATGGAAATAGTTTGTGCCTGTTGATAGTGTTGACTTTAATTTTGTGGTCAAGCTATGAAACTCTTATTGATGTTACCTTATCATCATAAGACCTCCAGAAAGGGGAATTCACACACACACACATATCATCATTCACACAACAGGACCGGACACACGAATCAATCCTCTATTCGCACGAATGGACCTTCAGTCGCACGAATCAGCTTCACTCGTGCGATTGAACCTTCATTCGTACGACTGGCCTTTCATTCGTGCGACTCAATCACAATCGCACACACATTCACTCGCATGGACTCAATCGCACACACATTCAATCGCACACATCCAGGCGCATGACTCAGTCGTACGACTCACCCCAGTCGCACCACTCAGTCTCACGATAGACTCAGACGCATAGACTCAGTCGCATACACATTCAATCGTACACACCCAGGCGCATGACTCAGTCGTACGACTCACCCCAGTCACACCACTTAGTTGCACGATAGACTCAGACGCATAACTCAGTCGCACGACTCACACCAGTCGCACGGCTCAGTCGGCCGGAAGACCCAGTCGCCTGAACAGTAAGTTCGCGACTGCTGATGTGCAGAGCAGCGTCCAGCTGCTCCGGGCACGGGTTTCACACATCAAGAACCTCCAGAATACCTATTCTAACATGTCTAAACAAGATGCACACTCAAAAACAAAACACACAAGCCCACACGACCCCTTGTGCTTAGATGAACCCGAGCACCCGAAACCCTAGAAAACGCAGGTGTGAAAACGAGTAATAAACGGACAACCGAGGTCGTCTACCTGCTTGAAACCTGTTGTTTAGGCTGTGACCGAAGTCTAGCCGGCGAAAACAAGACAAATCGGGGCAATTTTGATGCTAGGTTGAAGAAGAAGGAGAAGAAGCGTAGAAGAGGAAGAAGAGAGCAGATGGTGAAGAGGGTGAAGTGTTAGGCTGGTGGATGGGTATTTATACCCAGCCCCAGTTTGGCCATTGTCAAGTTTAGTCCTTGCACTTAAGCCCCGTGTCCCCAATTTCGTTTAGGTAGAAAGACGACGTAAAAACGTGCGTTATACTGATTATAATGATGTGTTTAAGGTTGTTTATATTATAATACATAATATAATTAGTGATGTCGGTTGTGATATTCGTGAGCGTTTTAGATGATATGGATATAATTATTGATAACATCACTAAAACGGATAATAAACTAAACATAATATCCTCACAAATAGTCTATGAAGGTGAGGAATGAATGTTCTAGGGATAGTTAACGCAATTTTCACGTTAAATGACGGACCTTGAAGTGACGGATGTCACAGTATCCCCCAGTTGAGAGAATTTCGTCCCAAAATTCAACTGGTGCTAGGTCCAAGCGCGTCATCCTCGAATAGACGTGGATACTTGAGCTTCACCCGATCCTCTCGTTCCAACGTGAATTCCGGTCCCCGTTTGGAGTTCCATCTCACGCGAACGATCGGTATTTTGCTGCGTCTCAAGCGTTTGACCTTTCGGTCTATGACATCTATAGGTTCCTCAATGAAATGAAGCTTTTCGTTGATATTGATTTCCTCAATTGGTACGTGTAAGGACTCGTCGACCAAACACTTCTTGAGGTTCGACACGTGGAAAGTATCATGTACACCGTTGAGTTCTTGTGGCAACCTCAATCGGTAATCCCCCGGACCGATTCTTTCTGTAATCTCGAATGGTCCTACGTATAGAGGGGCTAACTTCCTTTTTCTTTCCAAATCGTACAATTCCCTTCCGGGGAGAGACTTTGAGCAGTACATGATCTCCAACATTGAATTCTGGAGGCTTCCGACGGTTGTCGGCATAGCTCTTTTGGCGATCTCTTGCAACTTTTAGTCTGTCTTGGATTTGGAAAAATCTTGTCAGTTGTCTCTTGAATGATCCCTGGGCCCGTAAGCTGGCTCTCACCAACTTCAGCCCAACAAACTGGGTATCTACATTCCCTCCCATGCAATGCTTCAAATGGAGCGCATTTAATGCTTGTATGATAGCTGTTGTTGTAGGAGAACTCAATCAATGGTAGATGAGTGTCCCATCACTTTCAGTAGTGTTTGCCAAAATTCATGAAGTAAATCGGCCGTCCCGGTCGGATATGCTTGACACCGGCACCCCGTGCCGCGTCACGACCTCCTTGATGTACAACCTTGCCAACTTATCCATTCTGTAGTCTTCTCGGATAGGCAAGAAGTGAGCGGATTTTGTCACTCGATCCACTACAACCCATATCGAGTCGTGTCCGCCAGGCGTCCTCGGGCATTTGGTATTAAAATCCATGGTTATTTTCTCCCATTTCCACTCGGGAATTTTAGGTTTCTGTAATAATCCCGATGGTTTTTGATGTTCGGCCTTTAACTTTCGAGCACGTTAAGCATCGGCTTACATACTTAGTAATGTCTCTCTTTATGTCTGGCCACCGGTATAGATCCTTAAGATCGTGACACATCTTGTCTGCACCAGGATGAACAGAATATCGTGTCTTGTGCACTCCCTCCATGATCGGGGTACGATCATCTCTCCATTTGGGTACCCATATGCGATCCATGAAGTACTGTATGCCATCATCCTTGCAATTCATCTGTTTGTCTAACCCTCGGAACTCTTCTCCCGCAAGGTTTTCTTCTTTCAATGCTTCCCTATGTCCAAGTTGGATCTGAGCTTTCAAGTCCGTCTGAATAGTCAATCCCAAAGCTCGAGCACGTAGTGGTTTCACACGCTCTTTACGACTTAGGGCGTCAGCCACCACATTTGCTTTCCCCCAATCAAACTTCTTGTCTTTCTGAGTCATCAAGGTTAACGGTTGGGCAATCTTTGTGAAATTCGCAATGAAGCGACGATAGTATCCGGCCAATCCTAAGAATTGCTGTGTCTTTGAAGATGTCTGGGGTGCATCTCATTTCTTTCCTGCTTCAATCTTTCCGGGATCTACATGAATCCCACTTTCGTTAACCACCTGACCCAAAAACTTCACTTTTCGAAGCCAAAATTTCGCACTTCGAGAACTTGGCGTAAAGTTTCTCTTCTTGCAATAGGCTCAGTTTGGCCTGAAGATGTTCCTCGGGGTCTTCTTTCGATCGAGTGTAGATAGGTATATCGTCTATAAATACGATTACGAACTTATCCAAATAATGTTTGCATACTCGATTCATCAGGTCCATGAACACAGCTGGTTCATTAGCCAGTCCGAACGGCATGACTAAGAACTCATAATGCCTATAACAAGTCCTGAATGCTGTTTTCGGTATGTCATCCTCAAAACTCTCAGTTGATGATATCCAGAACGGAGATCAATCTTGGAGAAATATGAAGCTCCTTGTAACTGGTCAAATAAATCATCGATTCTGGGTAAAGGATACCGATTCTTCACAGTCAACTTGTTCAACTCGCGAAAATCGATGCACATGCGGAACAACCCGTCTTTCTTTTTGACAAATAGGACCGGTGCTCCCCATGACGAATGACTCGGTCGAATAAAACCCTTCTCCAGTAGTTCCTGTAATTGGCTAGATAATTCTTGTATTTCAGACGGCGCTAATCGATACGGTGCTTTTGCTACCGGCGTAGCTCCAGGAACTAACTCGATACGAAATTCCACCTGTCGTGGAGGAGGCAATCCCGACGAGTCATCAGGGAATACTCCTGGAAGATCTCGTACTATAGGAATATCTACCAACTTGTTGCCTTCTTCTTTCTTTTCCATTACACGGGCCCAAAATGCGTAACACTGTTTTCGTAAACATCGTCGCGTCTTCATGCAAGTGATAAGCTTTAGAGTTCTTCCCAGTCGTTCTCCTTGTATGTTAAGTACTTCCCCGTTTGGCATGGGGATTCGTACTACTTTCTCCCGACAAAAATCTCGGCTCCGTGTTTCGACAACCAATCCATTCCCACAATCACATCGAAGCTCCCCAACTCGAAAGTTATTATGTCTATGTCGAAGGCATGGTTCTCCAATATCCTGGAGCACTCTCTAAAAATCGCATCTGCTTGCACACTCTACCATTGGCCATTTCTACAGAGAAGCTAGTCTCTAGTCTACTAGGGTTCAAGGCAAGCGTGTGTACAAAATCAGAAGATATGAAAGTATTGTCTGCTCCAGTACCAAACAATTTGAAGGCGAAGGGGTGGTTGAGCAAATACGTACCTGTATCAACATTCGGGTCCTGACGGGCGTCATTTGCTCCGATAACGAATGCACATCCTCTGGCAGCACTTCTTTGATTCCCTTGGCCTGGGTTGCCAGCTATGGCCATCATTTGCTGCTGGTTATTCCCTTGTTGACCCGGTGCCCTATTCAGTCTGGGGCACATGTTCCGGTAGTGACCAAGACCTCCACACTCATAACAAGCCCTGGCATTCCCGACGGGGTTAACCGTGTTGACGAGTGTCACCAGGTTCGATGCAACTCTACAATCTCTCGCTAGGTGCCCCGGGCGCCTACAGTTCGCACACGCCCGACACGGCATTGCTGAGGGATGATGAAGGTTGCACCTGTCACATTTTGGGTGCGGACCAGCATATTCTTTCTTTCCTTGAGTCACAGCCACAAAATTTTGGGTCGTCTTGGCCTTCTTATCAAACCCTCCGGTGTTAGACCGGCTCGTTTCCCAAGCCTCCTTTCTCTTCCCCGTTCCTTGGTTATACGGACCTTTAGTATCATTACCCCTGTGGAAATGATGATTCAAAAGAGTGTCGCTCAGTTGAGTCACTATAGTTGGAATTAGTGCGGTTAGCTGCTGAGCAATCATAGTAGCTATATCAGGGTTTCCAGTTCCCTGATTGTCGCCAGCTGGGGCGTCACCTGTCCTTGGTGATCTACCCCTACCTCTGCCTTGTGGGGTCTCACCATCTTGGTTGGTACTACGTGTGACTCTTCGAGGCGGCATCTCCTAATCATAGAAAGGTGCAAACATGTAAACTTTAGTCACTTCTAAGATACACGTATGATTCCACTCATCAAGTTCCAATAACCCATGCTTCCGTCCATCAAGATCATCACGTAGCCTAGTTTAAGCACATTCTTAGTATACCGGTGATGCTTATATATAGGGTTCCCCGCAGCGTTCCCACCACATCCACGATACACCTTGAATGACACTTAAATCGGTTACACGACATCCTAATTTTCCTTAGCATCATCCCATAAAATAACGTAGTGTATGTGTAGAGGGTGTCATCACTCCTCTATATTTCCTGTAGTCCACTTTCATTTTAAACATTCAATCAGTTCCTTAGTTACTGAAATGCTAAGTGGAGGAATGTTTCGAGAATAATAACATTAATGTCCTGATGGGAATACGATGAATGCTCTAAGTAGGACAGGACTTAGGTAATAGTAGGTGTTAGTAATATTATGTTACCCTTAATAAGGTCTTACTAGAATTATGATCCTAGCACCTTAGGGTATAGAATAGAAAACTAGTAATACTCATGATCGTTACCTCATGGTAGGATTAGCTAGACTTCTCATGCACGGCAAATTGCAATTACGTGTGCACCCGTAATGGTAATTTGCCTTGCATGGTCACCCTTAGCTTCACTTACTCCAAGTTAACATCATAGTATTATCCACATTCATCAAGCACAAATCAGGTAATGTCCTCATGTCTGTGAGCTAATAGTATTCCAATAGTAGTATGTAATAGTAAGTAACTCTAAGCACATAAGCACAATATGTCTGATGATAGCTGCCTATCCTTCATACTTTCAGGATTTCAGGCATAACCATGTTAGGGTCGGATTTAGTATCCAAGATCGACGCTACGCGTGATCACCGAAGTTCCCTTCTGTTTAGGTATCTCGACCTAATGATATGATGTTGTGCGCATACAACGTAAGGTTCCAATATAAGGGTATCCTATGGAGAAAGACTAAGAGTAATAGTGTCTTCCTCAGGATGATCAGATAGTAAGCACATATGCATAGCATCAGGTATAGTGACAAGAAACAAGCGTAGAGGAACATACATGTAATATTAGATGCAAGCCAGTCCTAGCATGCATTCTACATGAAGGTTCCTAGGTTATAGTCTAGGTCAAGTGTAATTGCCTAATTCTCTATAACCAATGGCTCTGATACCAGTCTGTCACACCCCCGCTGCTAGCGGAAACACGGGGATGCGAGCTAGACTGGATCGTCATAACACATGGTTAATAAAAGAGATGCAATATATATGAAATTGATGACATGGCGTGTCATGACGACACCTGGCACAAATGGAGACTTGTGTCGTGTATAATCAATGATCACGACAGCATAGCCATAAGCATAAACATAAAAAGATCACTTAAACAATGATGATAACTTGTAGTGTAAATTCCCACAACCCGGGAACAAGTGTACAATGTTTAAGTTAAAGCAACCAAAAAGTTCTAAATTCAATGTTTAACAAAATGCTTAGTCCTCCAGAAATGTATCCTAGGGTCTCCTCTAAAAGGCAGCACTCCTAGAACTTCAATTACCTTCATCACCTGAAAAGAGATACTCAAAACGGTCAACATAATTGTTGGTGAGCTTCGCAGGTTTTAAGTAATAAAAGATGTTAAGATGAAAACAGTAAGTAGGTTTAATAAAAACTACCGCAACTACACTTATGCGTAGGCGATTTTACCAGTTATAAATGACTACATCCAAACCTAATCATCGGTTCCACACTGGAATTGATGGCTGTAAAGAGAGCATTCCCGAAAGTAAATAGTTTAATAAGACGTAGCAAGATTCACACAGCGCATACGTATAGTTTATAACCAAACCAATCCTTAGGTCCCACTACCGGGATTAATGGTTATATTGAAAGATCCACATAGAAGAACCATACAGAAGTCCCACACAAAAGTCCCACACAGCCAAATAGTATCACCAAACAAGTAGTATTATCCAACAAGTAGTACAACATCCAACAAGTAGTAAGCATCCCATGAGTTTCACATGACGTAGCATGATCCACACAACGCATACGTATAGGTTACATCAAACCAATCCTTAGGTCCCATTTCTGGAATTAATGGTTGTACTAAAAGATCCACACAGAAGATCCACACTGAAGTCCCACACAGAAATCCCACACAGAAGTCCCACACAGAAGTCCCACACAACCGAGGCATCCAACAACAATAGCATTCACAGGTAGGGTCAATCAACACATTATATCAAGTAGTCGCACATAGTATTATGATACCACTAAGTGACATACATAGTGGTAACATAGCATATAGTTCAAGTTCATATAGCATCAATCAACAAGACAAACAAGGTAAGATACTCATAGAAGTAGCAGCCACTTCCACCAAGGAAGGTGCTTGAAAACAAGTTAAGTAGGTGAGCATTCTTTCCCCCAAGTTGAAAATATTTAAAAAGGTTTGATAAGAATAAAAAGGGGCCATGAAACTCACAGTATAGAAGATAAGTACAAATGATGGTAGATTCCAAGGGTAAGATGCTATAAACCGTCGAACACCTATTGACAGTTACTGACAAGCATTAATAAGATCATAAAGCATAAGATGATGTTCAATAGGTTCGGGCAGTGTCGGTTCGGTCGTGTGTAGCACACACACGAGCAGGCATACACATATCAGACCTTATGTAGGTCCAAGTACTAAGAATAGTCCCAAATGGATTGTCGGTAGTTGTAAAAGGTTAAGTTATTTTGTATGGAAATAGTTTGTGCTTGTTGATAGCGTTGACTTTAATCTTTGTGGTCAAGCTATGACACTCTTATTGATGTTACCTTATCATCATAAGACCTCCAGAAAGGGGAATTCACACACACACACACACATCATCATTCACACAACAGGACCGGACACACGAATCAATCCTCCATTCGCACGAATGGGCCTTCAGTTGCACGAATCAGCTTCACTCGTGCGATTGAACCTTCATTCGTACGACTGGCCTTTCATTCGTTCGATTGAACCTTCATTCATACGACTGGCCTTTCATTCGTGCGACTCAATCACAATCGCACACACATTCACTCGCATGGACTCAATCGCACACATATTCAATCGCACACATCCAGGCGCATGACTCAGTCGTACGACTCACCCCAGTCGCACCACTCAGTCTCACGATAGACTCAGACGCATAGACTTAGTCGCATACACATTCAATCGTACACACCCAGGCGCATGACTCAGTCGTACGACTCACCACAGTCGCACCACTTAGTCGCACGATAGACTCAGACGCATAACTCAGTCGCACGACTCACCCAAGTCGCACGGCTCAGTCTTCCGGAAGACCCAGTCGCCTGAACAGTAAGTTCACGACTGCTGATATGCAGAGCAGCGTCCAGCTGCTCCGGGCACGGGTTTCACACATCAAGAACCTCCAGAATACCTATTCTAACATGTCTAAACAAGATGCACACTCAAAAACAAAACACACAAGCCCACACGACCCCTTGTGCTAAGATGAACCCGAGCACCTGAAACCCTAGAAAACGCAGGTGTGAAAACGAGTAATAAACGGACAACCGAGGTCGTCTACCTGCTTGAACCCTGTTGTTTAGGCTGTAACCGAAGTCTAGCCGGCGAAAACGAGACAAATCGGGGCAATTTTGGTGCTAGGTTGAAGAAGAAGGAGAAGAAGCGTAGAAGAGGAAGAAGAGAGCAGATGGTGAAGAAGGTGAAGTGTTAGGCTGGTGGATGGGTATTTATACCCAGCCCCAGTTTGGCCATTGTCAAGTTTAGTCCTTGCACTTAAGCCCCGTGTCCCCAATTTCGTTTAGGTAGAAAGACGACGTAAAAACGTGCGTTATACTGATTATAATGATGTGTTTAAGGTTGTTTATATTATAATACATAATATAATTAGTGATGTCGGTTGTGATATTCGTGAGCGTTTTAGATGATATGGATATAATTATTGATAACATCACTGAAACGGATAATAAACTAAACATGATATCCTCACAAATAGTCTATGAAGGTGAGGAATGAATGTTCTAAGGATAGTTAACGCAATTTCACGTTAAATGACGGACCTTGAAGTGACGGATGTCACAAGTGGAATCAATTAACCAACCTGGAATCGCATAATCACAATTATAATACTAATCAAAGCATCAATTTAACATAAAATCGAATTCAATCATCACTTAAACCGCGACCTGCAACCTATTCGAACACCACTCTCCGGCCCTTCTAACTTGCAATTAACAGAGGGCTTTCGATCATTAGCATCATTGGAAACTTTCTGTGCAATCGATTGGATTAACATCATCATTCGAACCTCAATCGAACTCGGTCTCAGTCGCGACTGGTCATCATTCGTTTTCATCATTTCCTGCATCGAATCAGGTAATTAAACACGGTTATAAACTCTATTCTAGTTGGGGATCAAAAGCCCCATGATCATTTCTGTTAACAACATTGATTGATACATCAATTTGATCGAGGATGAACCTAGGGTTCTTAAGGATTTTGGGGTTATTTGGTGTTTGAGTTTAAAAGACTTTGAAACATAGAAAAACCACGGCTGTAAGCCTTGGTTCACCGGTTATGTCACTATACTTTCATCGTGGAGGTCCTGGGTAGGTCCTGGGTTCGACCCCGGGCACCCCCAACTTATTTTTTGGGCTCATTCTAGCCTTTAAAAAAATACAGAAAAATTTATAAAAATTATAAAAATCAGTTTATAAACTTTATTTATTTTTAAAGCCACCTAACAATTTTCTGGAAATTTCATTTCTTATAATACTTTAATATTTTTTTAAATATTTTAGACAAATGATATATGTAGCTTATTTTTTTCTATAAAAATAGACTTTAAATAATGGTTAAAATCACTAAATTATTATTGGTTCAAATAATATCTATGTATTATTGTTTAAATCATGATTATCTTAATTAAATATAAAAGTTTTATATCTAAACCTTACAAATTACTACAAATGTGTTCGTTCACATTTTTATATAAAATATAGTATACTTCTTTCCACTTATTTCAAGAAAATATAATTGAGTCCATTTGTTAAATTCAATTATTTAACAAAGCCCCAAATTCCACTTGAAACCCTAATCCTCGTCAATTCGTTAAACTTAATATTAAACTTAAACCTTGTAAACTTAAATATATACATATTCTTAGGTACCTTGTGAGGGATTGCGTTGGAACATTTATATTTCTTAATAATCATCATCCTTATACTTATTTGCCAAGTGAGTATTCATATTATATCGTTTCTTATTTGGGGGAAATCATGTGACCCAATATTCAATCGTGTTATTATATTGTTATTCGTTCTAAATTCAATTCAAGACAGGTTATGTTATTACTTGCAACTATGTGAACATACTATGATAAACTGAACGGTAGTAGGAACCCTAATACAATCAATCAATCAATTCTGGTATCAATGGTAGATCTACTGGTTTTGATAACCCACCCCACATGAATAGTTGAGTGGTGATTGTGCCGGAGGCAAATAGTCAATCTATGGTGTATGTGTGCAAGTCTATTATTTGCAAAATGTCAAGTCCAGGGGTTTATATTATGTCGGTTTATCTATATGCTCCGCTATTGCATTATAAGTCTTAACATTACCTTGTGAATTGGATTATTCTCAATCAAACAATCAATCTTTATGTATATCAAGCTATGATTACTCACCAGCTAACTCGTTAGCTGACTTTATTTTCTCATATGATTTCAGGACATGCTGCATAGTTGGATTATCTGCAAGCTTACAATTAGGACTTTTGGACTTAGTTAAAAATGAATATCTTTTGTGACTTCAACTGTTGTATATGCATATGTTAAACTCATGCTATCTTGTAATCTGATTTTAATATTATCTCCACTATTAGACGACCATGTGTTATGAACAATCAATCGATTCCCATTGGTCCACCCCGATGATTCCGCCGTCGGTTGGGGTGTGACAACATATGTGTTGGTTTTTATAGAAATATAGTATTCAAATGGAAGCTAATCGTCAAAAACAAAGAATTGCAAGTAGAGGAGGCTCACGATCAATTGTGAATCATGTATTTCACATGGTAAGTCTTGAATATTAAAGTTTTAATATTTATTTGATTTAGTGAATTAGTTTAGCAGCCTCTGTTTTTGAACCATATTTGAAACCTACACATTAGACTTTGATTATTTATATTAAACTTGTACATAGTATTTGTGTATAACTTATTATGTCATTTGACAAATAAATATAAACACACATATGTGTAGTACTACTAGTTTTGTCTAGGCAACTTAATTGTGTACTTTTTCATTGTTCTAACTGAGTTTCAAGATCAAATAACTAGTGAGCTTAATTGTGTACTTGTTCATTTTTCTAATAGAGTATAAAGATCGGATAATTAGTGACTTTTATTGTTCTCTTAGCTGTAATTTTATCTATGCAACTTAACCCCTAGTTTCATATTTTTTTAAAATATATTTATCTATCTTTATTTAATGTTCTTAATTTTTATTATCATAGACAAATTGTGAGACTCAAACGCATCCTACCCCATTTGAAGTATATCACAAGCTACATTTTAATGCTGAAAAACAAGGATGGCTAAACGACGACGCGTGCATTCAATATGTAAGTTATAACTCTCTAGGATCATCTCAACTTGATTGTACTTTTAAAATTTTACTTTTTTTATATACCTTTAATTTTGTTAGGAGAATATTATTCGTCATAAAGAGGAGGCGGTGGCGAAGTTAACTTTAGAAGGTACTACTATAACGCCTATAATGCACCACGAGCTAGAAAAAGAGGATATTCAAAGTGTGTGTGCCAAGGAGAAAACAAAAAAATCTGCATGGATGGTAGGCGTTGGACCAGTGCTTAGAAAAAAAGATTTTTGGATGACATCAGAACCTCAATCTTCTCAACAACCTTCGAGCGAGGCTGAAACTCTTCGAAATCAAGTAGCTTCACTCCAAGAAAAATTGAATCAAAGCAATGAAAAGTATGAAAAATTGTCGATATTCATGAGGTCGAAGTTTCCAGATTTTGAGGGTGTAGCATCCGCAGCTGCAAGTAGCGGAGCAACCTGTTCGGATGAGCAACTTAATGATGATGTTTGTGGTAGTGATAGTTTAATTTAGCATGTTAGCTAGGATACATTTTTATTGTGTTTGGTTGTTTGATATTTTAAATTTTAGAATTAATCGAGTGAGTAGCATTATATTTTTATATTACAGCTTCTGTTTTAATATGTTAGCTAAGACATATTTTGGGTTGATTTTAAAAACTAATCTTCTGACTCTTGATATATATATTAAAGACCAAAAGTTAATTATAAACTACTGATTATTAATTTATAAAAAAAACATTTTCATGACTGAAAAAGTTATTAAAACATACAAATTTTCAGTCTTCGATACATATATTTTGACACTAAATAATATGACATCTAAGATTAAACTTCAGTCCTGAAAATACATATTAAGTACTGAAATGTTATGTTATCAGGTACTAATTATTTGTATCTAAAGAATACATTAGTGACTAAATGTTTTGTTATTAGGGAGTAAATCTCAGTTTTACAACGTCTTATTAAGAACTGAATTATCATGAAACCCAGATATAATTAAACATATTTAGGACATATTTGACAAGGTTTAAGAACTAATTTTCAGTCTTCAAAGACTATCACCAAGGACTGATTTTTAGTCGCGGATGAAACGTATTCGAGACTGAAATCACTTGAAACAAGGGGATAAATTAAGGACTGAATTTAAGTGTCCTAGAGACTAAATGTTAGTCCCTATTGATGGCAGACAATTGAGACTGAAATTTAGTGACTAATGCGAGTATCTAGGACTAGGTATTAAGAACTGACCGGGGACTACCAAAATCAATCCCTGATATCCATTAGAGACTGATTAGGGAGTATAAGAGACTAATTTTTCAGTCTTAAATAACCTTCTTTTTTGTAGTTATACGTACCGGTCACGATATAGTAAAGTTTAACTAAGTCCAGATATCGAACCCTAGAGACACGTTTGATGGCTTTTGTTGCTAAACCTCTATCGACTTCTAACCTAATCAATTGGTTATTTTAAGTAATTATTTAAAAACTAGATAAACAATTTAACTAAAACTAATTAATCTATACATGACGAATGAAATAAATAAATAAATAAGGATTTAAACTTTGGAAACTTGAGTACGATCAAATATGTGAAATAACTACCTAGGTATGAATCCAATTAATATGCAATGACACGAATGCTATAACTTGTATGACTCTCTAAAAGTACGGATCTATGGTTAACTAGCTATGCCGCTACTTTCTAAGAAAACCAAGGATACGTGCGAAGCACAAGATATGTTTATTAAAATGTGTGATGAAAGATTACCTCTAGGTTTTCTACCATAATATTATTAAGATTGTATTCTACAACCCTAAGACAAAGTACAACCTAATCAAATCCAATTAAATACATTAATACACTAAACCGTGAATGAAAGGCAAAACATGGTCTCGTGAAATCTAAATCTAACAATTAATAAGTAGGAGATTTTAAACAATATCTATCACCCTTAAGTTCTAGACAAGGTAGCACACTTAAAATACTATCAAATCACAACTGAAACTCTTAAAATCATCTTTAATCAAAGTCTAAAATTTAAAAAACACAAAGAAATTGTTTTAACGTGCAAAACTTAAACTAAATGTGATGCAATCAATCAAGATCAAGACATACACGTGCATAATCACAAATTTCAATAATAAAACAATACACATGTGATAACAAAGTTTCTTTTGTTAACATTAAATCTAATTTTTGGAATAATTGTGCTATTTCTATTCGTATTATTATTACTTAGATTGTTAAGTATTAATTTGTTAAATGTTAATTTCAAACAATATGAGAAGACTAAAACTGAAATTGAAAACCACATTAATTGAAATCAACGCATTAATAGCACCTTCGAACCCATATAAACAAAACAAATCATATGAATAAAATTAAAATCAACCTCAGAAAAGATAGAATAATCCTAATATACTAAAAACATGGATTTGTGAATAGTATAAAGTATGATCGACTAAAGTAGGTATCATAGAATTCAAAAGAAAAAAGTCGAGGAGATCAGTAGGGTGCTTAAGGTTAAAGAGAGTTGAAAACGAGGTTGGGAGTTTTAAACTCGTAAAATTAAGGAGATAACACATTTGTGAAAGCTTAATATTATGTGATACACCATGAAAGGACTAAAGTGTTGGTTTGGTGGAGTCAAGCCATGACGATTTTAATGACATTGATCACACATAACTAGGGTTTGTCATAACCTTTCAAGCCAAAAGATGAACGAAAAAAAAAAAATTAGGTTGGTTTGACCAGTTTGAGTTTATATGGACCCATTTACGTTCAAACTCGGTTTGATGGTTCAATTCACGTTTTGGAACGTGAAGCCCACCATTTGCTTTTTTATTAACTTTTACCATTTTCACAATATGTAATCCCGCAAATGATCAGTAATATAAATGAATCATAAATATTTGATAAACAAAAGCTTAAAATCACGGTTGAATTGAGTCATAATTTGCTGATCATGTCAACCCAACAAATCATGATTTACTAAATCTGCTACTTCGTGAATCGTGAATCGTGAATCGTGATTCACTAAATCTCATACACACACACACACACACGCACACGCACACGCACACGCACACGCGCACGCACACGCACACGCGCACGCGCACGCGCCCACACGCCCACGCCCACGCCCACGCGCCCACGCGCCCACGCGCCCACGCGCACACACACACACACGCGCACACACACACACACGCGCGCACGCACGCGCGCGCGCACGCACGCGCGCGCGCACGCACGCGCGCGCGCACGCACGCGCGCGCGCACGCACGCGCGCGCGCACGCACGCGCGCGCGCACGCACGCACGCACGCACGCACGCACGCACGCACGCACACACTATAAAGGCCAACCATTACCGATTGAAGTTGAAAACAAGAGGCGCCAATATAAGTTTGTTGGAGAGAAAAGCTTGGATTTTATAAGATTAATCTCTAATGAGATTAGTAAGGTTGTTCCTTTTCATTATCCCAGTTGGCAAGCTAATATGTTTAAGTGTGTTTGGGTCAAAATTACTCATTTTAAGCAATTCTAGTATGTTTAAGTGTGTTCGGGTGATAATGACCCATTTTAAACGATTCTAGCATGTTTAAGTGTGTTTGGGTCAAAATGACCCATTTGAACTAACTTTTGTGTGATTCTATTATGTTTAAGTGTGTTTGAGTCAAATTGATCCATTTGAACTAACTTTTAATTGATTCTCGCATGTTTAAGCGTGTTTGGGTCAAAATGACACATTTTAAGCGATTCTAGTATGTTTAAGTGTGTTTGGGTCAAAATGAACCATTTGAACTAACTTTTGTGTGATTCTAGTATGTTTAAGTGTGTTTGAGTCAAATTGACCCATTTGAACTAACTTTTGATTAATTCTAGCATGTTTAAGTATGTTTGGGGCAAAATGACCCATTTTAAGCGATTCTAGTATGTTTAAGTGTGTTTGGGTCAAAATGACCCATTTTAAGCAATTCTAGTATGTTTAAGTGTGTTTGGGTTAAAATGACCCATTTGAACCAACTTTTGTGTGATTCTAGTATGTTTAAGTGTGTCTGAATCAAAATGACCCATTTGAACTAACTTTTAATGGATTTTAGTACGTTTAAGTGTGTTTGGGTCAAAATGACCCATTTGAACTAACTTCTATATGATTCTAGTATGTTTAAGTATGTTTGGGCCAAAAGAACCCATTTTAAGCGATTCTAGTATCTTTAAGTGTGTTTGGGTCAAAATGACCCATTTGAACTAATATTTTTAATATGTTTAGTGCAGGATCAAATTCAAGTGGAGTATGCGAGATCCTCTAGCGAGACGGTGGAGATTCATCTGTAGTTGATGAGATTCAATGTATTGAGCGTGCCTTAGGTCAAAGGCGAGGATATATACGAGGTGTTGGTCACTTGGTGAGACATCCTGTCACACCCCAACCTTGACGGCGGAAACGTCGAGATGTGAGGGTTACGATTGTTCACAGCCACATAACGCTGTTATTAATTCCAAATATATTAATCAAGATTCAATTGTAACAATACAAGTAAAAGGCTCAAACAAAGATACATCATGAATACAAGGTTGAAAGTGACATGATCAATGTTTATTTCTCTAAGTCTAGTCCTAAGTGAGATAAGCTTCAAAGAGTAGAACGCATACTTGGGTTATTCCTGAAACATGTTAAAAATAAAAGGTCAACATAAAAATGTTGGTGAGCATTTCATAGTTTTCAATACGTAGAATATATAAAAGATGGTAATTCAAGTCATAAGTTAGTGAATAAAGTGATTAGAGATGTTATGAACAATGCAACAATCAAACCTTGACAAAGTTTTACAAGTCTCAAACGTTAAAAGTATATACGATTAGCTAAGTGTACTTGGATCAACCAAGCAGGCTTGTCAGGCCCATAGATCTATGACGTCGCCAGGCTAGCAATAGTTAATGATTGTACATATAACGCCATAACATGGTAAACACAAAAGTTCAACTAACCACAACTTTGCATGATGAATTGCCATAAAGTTTACAAGTCTCGAATAAGTTTACAAGTGCAGTGATATGAGTTAACATGTTTCACCTCAAAGTGTGAAAATAAGAAAAAAAGGGTATGGAAATACTCACATGGATATAAGCATTACAAGATGATATAAAAGATTATCCAAAGTATTCCATTACAAGGCACCTAAATATATAATTTACGAGATAAAGATTAAGGTTAACAACATGATTAACGTTCAATAAGAATTAGGTTTTTAATAGTTTTAAGGTATTTAATAAGAAATGAGTTTATAATGTAGTTATTTACATTTTGATTCCATTAGAAGGAATTATATAAGTTTATATGATTAAGTATTTTAGAAATGAAATTAGGTATAATAATGATGTAATTATTATATAATTTCCACAATTATAAAAATAATTCTTTAAAGAATAAAGATTGTATTATTTCCATTAGTATTTTTAATGATTTTTAATTTATTGTAACAAGCCCATATGCATATAAATAATTATTTAATTATTTTAAACGAAAACATTTATAATAAAAGTTTCGAATATAAAATTTAAACAAATATTTTAAGAAAGCCATGATTTTAAAAGAATAACGTTTGAACCGAAATTAGTTTATTAGTTGAAACCCATTTTTAATAAGATTTAACCAAGAATAATATTTGTTAAAATGTTTTTAAAACAATTATTTAATTTTTAAAATTAATAGAAAAATCCAAAAAATTATTTGGTGCTCATGAAAATATTTAAAGTTTACAAAAGTTATTTTTATATTTAATAAAAATTTTCTAAAATGAAAATATGGCTGAAAAAGCCTTTAAAAAATTACTTGAAGGTGCCCGGGTTCGAACCCGAGACCTCAAGTGTAGCAAGTGCTCGGGGAACCAGTAGACCAAGGCTTACAGCCGCGGTTTGTAATGGTTCCAAATTGTTTTAACTAAAATCAATTGAACACCCCCAAATCCAAGAACCCTAGAATCGTTCAATCCAAAATCAACAGCTAAATCGTTGTCGTTAACACCGAAGATCATGGGGCTTTTATTCCCCATGTTTAAACGACCCTAAAGATGTGTTTAATTACCTGAATAAAGATAACACGAAGTCGAACACCACGATGAAGGAGTCGCGACCAACGTGGAATCTGATTGTTGCTCAAATGATGATTAAAATCCAATTAACTTCGCGTGGAGCTTCTGAGAATGTTCAAGACCAAAAACCCCGTATCAATTGAGATTCAAAATATCAAATTGATGATGTTCATGTCGATTGCAGGTTCGGCCGAGAGTGGGAGAATGAATTCGATAGTGGTGTTGATTTAAGATGAAATTCGGAGTGGTAGTGGTTTACAAGTAGTTAGTATATTGTTTATGTGATGATTAATTGAGTTATTATTGTAGTTTAATGCTCGATAGTGGAGGGAACTCGGCCGAAAACGGGGAAGAAGTGGGGAAGAAAATGGGGGTGCGGTTTGGGTGTTCAAAATTACACGAATGGTCCCTGAATTATTAGACTTGTATTAATTCCTTCCCAAACTTAAGTTTAAACTTAAATTAAATTGCAGATCGGTCCCTGAAGTTTTAAAAAAAAGTTATTATTTTATGTTAAAACTAGTTAAATACAAGTTTTAAAATAATAAAACTTGTATTGTTTCTATATTTTTTTTACAAGATTACTTTTAATATGATTATTATTATGAATCTTATTATTATGATTATTATTGTTATTAATATTGTTAATATTATTATTATTATTATTATTATTATTATTATTATATTATTATTATGATTATTGTAATTATTGGAATTAACATCAACGTATTAAATTTAATTATTTATAAAATTAACTTTTCATAAAAGCCATGAATAGACCTTATAAGAATTTAACAAGGTTAACTTTTATTTAACGAAAATACGAGATGTTACAGTATCCCCAACTTTTAAGAATTTCGTCCCAAAATTAAGAATGTAACTTAAACGAACAAGAGGGTTTAAATGAAAGATAAACGTACGAACGGACAGTGTTTGACGTTTGACTATAAATGAGACGCTTTAAAAGATTCTTGACATGATGCGTGCCAACATGAATTCTACCAGTGTACTGCGAAAGTTATCATTGAGACTCTTTAAGACTTAGCACATGAAACATTGGAAGACGATGACGAGTTACCGTGGTACCTAAGATTTATAAACCACAACTTCTAGAATGTAGTTTCGTAGTAACGTGATGTCTTGAAATCAATAAAAGACCAACAATTGTAAGAAAGGTTGATCGTCGGAATTTAAGAATCCCGAATGTCACTATATATAATGCAACGATCTTTACGCGTAACTTGTGAATATGTATTATTCCTTTGACCAAACCGTCGATCTAAGAATAATACGGTATGCGAATATTTTGAAATGAATTCACAACGATGATTAAAAACATTTCTAATAGCAGGAAGATGAATCGATCAACCAAATTAACGATCGATGTTTAACGACATACCACGGTATACGACTTATTTGAGATAGATACAAGTCAATTTCTCGACCCATTATTCCATATGAGTCCATATGAGATTTGTCAATCGGTATATAATGCACCAATTGTCATCATGACCTTTAACATAAGAATCATTTAGTGAATGAAAAGTTAAACAGGAGATTTACGGGAACACGATTTTGTCATATGTAAAGGTAAGACACTTGGGCACATGCCAAGTTATGTCTTTTCTTTTATGCCATACCCATGACTACAATTTACGAAATTTTATGAACCATTATATCCACATCGCAATGAGGATAATAACAAGTCTTGTTGTTCAAAACCAAGATAGAATTTCAATGATTTTCAAGGTTAAATATTCAAAAGCGATTCAAGAAATGACACAAACAATAAGAAAGGTATTTGTAAACATGTTTTGCAAAGTAACAAATTTCCAAATGTAATTTGCATACGTAATTCTTCAAACCCATAAGTACAGTCGAGAACATTCGTATGTCTAGAAGGACATAATCACAAGTTGATAATGTCTTTATTTAGCAGAAAGATTGCTTAAGAAAGCTACTATCACTCAATCATGTGTTGATGATATCTCAAAATGAAAGTTAATAAGTAAGAAATAATGGTTCCATATAGCTAGATCAAATCAAAACATGAGAATAACGGGAAAGAAATCGATTTAAGAATTTAAATGCTCCAAGCTTGGAATCAAAATCAACCTAAAGCGATCGGTCTCTTTTCAAGTTTAAAGATCATGCTTTGGCTTGATAGGTCGAATCACCAACATTGATTCACCCTTCAAGTTACTACATGCTTCTCGTCACTTGATTACAACCATGGTAAGTTGAAGATCAAGAAATGAGAATAGTCATCAAGGTGTGGTTTTCACTCCTAACTTGATGGTGTATTCCCAAGGTATGACTACTAACTTACCAATCAAAAATTTTGATCCCAACTCATTGTTAAGGATCTACAGAAATAAGACGAGGTAACTCACCATTAAAGTAAGGGAAATCACTCCTATCTTAACGATGAAGTTTTACAAAAACAAAATATGACAGGATGAACTTCTTCATCAAAATCCAGAATTCACTCCTACTTTGACGAGGTCGTTTCATTTGAGAAAATACAATTCATGAAATTATCATCAAGGTATGAAATTTACGTCTATCTTGATGATTGAGCTTCATAATAGTAAGAAAACAATCAAAGATTAACATTTATCACCAAAGTACAGGTTTCAATCCTATTTTAGTGAGATCATGTCATTTGTGAAGTGCAAGTTCCAATGAGAATAATTGAAGTCAATCCTCAGGATGAGGAATTTGCCCTAATCCAAAGGATGAAATTTCATAAAACACACAATTGGAAACCATTTATTGAAACGAATAGAGAACCATCAAAGTAAGGGAATCACCCCTGTTTTGATGAGTTAGAATTGTTTAGGAGGTACGAGCATTCTTAGTCATAGATTGACTTACAAACTCTTACATCTCCCATGGTGCAGACGGTTCAAGGTTCGTCTTAACAACGAAAGGAAAAGAATATCACTTAGAAATTCAGAAAATTTCAAGTTAGATCAATGTAACCAAAAGGAGAATCATGCTTACAAAATTTAAGGTCAAAGTTCGAGGTAACAGGATTTGTTATGATGGTGTTCAAATCTTGGATGGTTTAAATCAGGAAGACGAAATCAAGGACAAAATGATTCGACATCACAATGAGATGTGAACATTCGATTCACAATCGAAGGAAATACATGGACTTCTCAAGATATGAGGTCAGCCATAACCTTATTGAAGACACACGTACTTAAAAGTGGTCACTCATCTCAAGGGTTTCAAGTCAAGTAAAAGGATTCAATGATCGAATCGGATCACCATTTACACGTTGCCTAGACAAAGTATCCCGAGATGTAGGAATTCCACCTACTGCTTTGCATGTTCTTAGTTATGGGACACATCCTTAAAAGGATTTTTAGAACCATAAGTAACGGTTTAAAGTTTTAAAGACCATACGGTTTAGATTCCCAATATCTTTGGGTATATTAAAATCCATATTCTCGTTGGTCCAAGTATGAAGATAGTTACATGAAACGCTCAACGTATAACAGTGTTTAAACGTAAGAGCTGAAATGTAGGATGAGTTCAATATTAAAAGGAATATTATGTAGGTTAAGAATGAGAAGATATTTAAAATTTGGTGATAAACCAGTTCAAGGATTTTTAAGATACAAAAAGGATGGTTCCATTTGGTAACGCATTACCATTTGGAATCGTTGACACGTCAAGGTAATTTGACCCATTTGCCTTAGAGACTTGTGTATTGACCATAGTTTATCACTCATCCCAGAAATCCCCAGGTAAGCATAACTGGTCTCGCAATGAGATTTATACGATATGCTTGCCGCAGCCCGAAGGCCTTTTGCCAGGAAATCCAGAATACAGGTGTCTATGTGTCACACAAATTTCTTTGGCTCATAGAATCAAAACCTTGATGAGATGTTCATAGATTAGACATAGAGTCTAAGGAATTGAACCCACGATGATAAGTGTAGATTCCACATGTCGTTGAGAATAGGTTTAGGAAGTTCATTTGTCGGGGAGAGTCAAAGAGTCAAAGTTAAGTTTAAGGAGATAAGTAACAATGTTTAGGCAATCCTATGCTAAGGCATCAAATTGCACATAAAAAGGCATAGCATTATGTAGCATGCAAACCATAGGTATATTTACAAGAATAGGAATATCATTCTATAAGGTTCATGCATAAGCTATAGTCTAGGTCACCATTTCTAATAACCTAAATCACTATAGTTATGGGCTCTGATACCAATCTGTCACACCCCAATCTTGACGGCGGAAACGTCGAGATGTGAGGGTTACAATTGTTCACAGCCACATAACGCTATTTATTAATTCCAAATATATTAATCAAGATTCAATTGTAACAATACAAGTAAAAGGCACAAACAAAGATACATCATGAATACAAGGTTGAAAGTGACATGATCATTGTTTATTTCTCTAAGTCCAGTCCTAAGTGAGATAAGCTTCAAAGAGTAGAACGCATACTTGGGTTATTCCTGAAACATGTTAAAAATAAAAGGTCAACATAAAAATGTTGGTGAGCATTCCATAGTTTTCAATACGTAGAATATATAAAAGATGGCAATTCAAGTCATAAGTTAGTGAATAAAGTGATTAGGGATGTTACGAACAATACAACAATCAAACCTTGACAAAGTTTTACAAGTCTCAAACGTTAAAAGTATATACGATTAGCTAAGTGTACTTGGATCAACCAAGCAGGCTTGTCAGGCCCATAAATCTATGACGTCGCCAGGCTAGCAATAGTTAATGATTGTACATATAACGCCATAACATGGTAAACACAAAAGTTTAACTAACCACAACTTTGCATGATGAATTGCCATAAAGTTTACAAGTCTCGAATAAGTTTACAAGTGCAGTGATATAAGTTAACATGTTTCACCCCAAAGTGTGAAAATAAGAAAAAGGGGTATAGAAATACTCACATGGATATAAGCATTACAAGATGATATAAAAGATTATCCAAAGTATTCCACTACAAGGCACCTAAATATATAATTTACGAGATAAAGATTAAGGTTAACAATACGATTAACGTTCAATAAGAATTAGGTTTTTAATAGTTTTAAGGTTTTTAATAAGTAATGAGTTTATAATGTAGTTATTTACATTTTGATTCCATTAGAAGGAATTATATAAGTTTATATGATTAAGTATTTTAGAAATGAAATTAGGTATAATAATGATGTAATTATAATACAATTTCCACAATTATAAAAATAATTCTTTAAAGAATAAAGATAGTATTATGTCCATTAGTATTTTAAATGATTTTTAATTTATTGTAACAAGCCCATATGCATATAAATAATTATTTAATTATTTTAAAAGAAAACGTTTATAATAAAAGTTTTGAATATAAAATTTAAACAAATATTTTAAGACAACCATGATTTTAAAAGAATAACATTTGAACCGAAATTAATTTATTAGTTGAAACCCATTTTTAATAGGATTTAACCAAGAATAATATTTGTTAAAATGTTTTTAAAACAATTATTTAATTTTTAAAATTAATAGAAAAATCCAGAAAATTATTTGGTGCTCATGAAAATATTTAAAGTTTACAAAAGTTATTTTATATTTAATAAAAATTTTCTAAAATGAAAATATGGCTGAAAAAGCCTTTAAAAAATTACTTGAAGGTGCCCGGGTTCGAACCCGTGACCTCAAGTGTAGCAAGTGCTCGGGGAACCAGTAGACCAAGGCTTACAGCCGCGGTTTGTAATGGTTCCAAATTGTTTTAACTCAAATCAATTGAACACCCCCAAATCCAAGAACCCTAGAATCGTTCAATCCAAAATCCACAGCCAAATCGTTGTCGTTAACACCGAAGATCATGGGGCTTTTATTCCCCATGTTTAAACGACCCTAAAGATGTGTTTAATTACCCGAATAAAGATAACACGAAGTCGAACACCACGATGAACGAGTCGTGACCAACGTGGAATCTGATTGTTGCTCAAATGATGATTAAAATCCAATTAACTTCGCGTGGAGCTTCTGAGAATGTTCAAGACCAAAAACCCCGTATCAATTGAGATTCAAAATATCAAATTGATGATGTTCATGTCGATTGCAGGTTCGGCCGAGAGTGGGAGAATGAATTCGATAGTGGTGTTGATTTAAGATGAAATTCGGAGTGGTAGTGGTTTACAAGTAGTTAGTATATTGTTTATGTGATGATTAATTGAGTTATTATTGTAGTTTAATGCTCGATAGTGGAGGGAACTCGGCCGAAAACGGGGAAGAAGTGGGGAAGAAAATGGGGGTGCGGTTTGGGTGTTCAAAGTTACACGAATGGTCCCTGAATTATTAGACTTGTATTAATTCCTTCCCAAACTTAAGTTTAAACTTAAATTAAATTGCAGATCGGTCCCTGAAGTTTTAAAAAAAGTTATTATTTTATGTTAAAACTAGTTAAATACAAGTTTTAAAATAATAAAACTTGTATTGTTTCTATATTTTTTTACAAGATTACTTTTAATATGATTATTATTATGAATCTTATTATTATGATTATTATTGTTATTAATATTGTTAATATTATTATATTATTATTATTATATTATTATTATTATTATTATTATTATTATTATTATTATTATTATTATTATGATTATTGTAATTAACATCAACGTATTAAATTTAATTGTTTATAAAATTAAATTTTCATAAAAGCCATGAATAGACCTTATAAGAATTTAACAAGGTTAACTTTTATTTAGCGAAAATACGAGATGTTACACATCCCACCTCTGATTTTTCTAACTCATAACCTCCAACACAACATTTGCAAGATGAAGTTGCAGAACTTAGATAAGAACTTAGACGACAACAACAACAACAAAATAAAGAAACTATACAATAACAACAAATCCAACAACAACAACAACAAATACAAGAGATGCAATGACTGCTCCAAGAGCAGATAGAAATGATACGTTACTGGCAGCAGCAATGACCATTTGATGGCCATTAGAGTTTGTATTTTTATTAGATTTTATGGAACTTTAAATTAATTTGAAGTTGTATGAACTATTTGTGTGTTAAACTTGAATATGGTTTGCACTGATTATATGTTTGTTAAATTTGTATTAATTATCTGTTTGTTAAATTTTTATTAAAAAATTAGGTTCCTGCAAAAAAAATATTATCAATAGCAACAAACATATCGTCGCTATAAACAATATATAAAAATTAAAATAAAAAGTAAATACAGTCTATAGCGACGACATGTCGTGGCTATAGACTGTTATCTGTTTTTTTAATATAAATATTATCTGTAGCGAGGACATGTCGTCGCTACAGATTTTATTTATATTTTTAATAATTTTTTTATTCGTTAATTTCATAAACAACAACACTTATAGGTTCAACATCTCGTTTCTATAGCCGACTTTGTGCCGACGAAGTCTATCCCGAGGACTTTTTTACTTATTACAACTGAAGTTTTTTGGACAGAACCTGTAGCGACGACTTGTCGTCCGTATAAGGTGTCATTTTGTCGTTGCTATAGACCCACTTTCTTGTAGTGATATAATTTAGTGTCACCCGAGAGTTAACCGTTACAACATAATATTCCTTTAACAAGTACAACATGGAACTCATGTACTCATGTATACAAGAAATTAAGTCAAATTAATAACAAGCATATGAAAGTATTAAATATGAGACACTATTTTCTATAAGAACATACATGTTATTTCTATATTGAGAACATTGTACCTTAAATATTTTGAAGTGTACATGCAATATGCTGCAATTCATGTCCAACCTTTTTCATATCCATTCGTTGTGATGGGGAATCCATTGAGCATTGAACTCCTATCTTGATTGTTGAAGTCAAACATTCTTTTATTTTCTTTGCATTCGCTTCTTTATCTTGTCTAGAAGATATATCATCTTGATAAATGTTTAGAATGTTAACATCAATAACATCAATCACATTTGCTTGCAAAGCCATGGATGCAAATGTATGAAGGTTAAGTCCCTTAATAAAGATCTCGTTAGTCGGGGTTTTTCCGGTCATCACCTCTAGTAATAATATTCCATAACTATAGACATCCCCATTGCTTGTCATCTTACTTCCGAGTCCATACTCTGCAATACATAAGTATGTACTTAAGGAAAAAGTAATTCTATGAGTAAATATGAATGTATATTTTACCTGGAGCAGCATAACCAATTGTTCCTCTAATCCCGGTTGAGCTATTTGAGTGTGAAGTTCCAATAAATCGAGCTAAACCAAAATCTCCAACATGAGCCACCATATCATCGTCAAGTAGAATGTTGCTAGGCTTTAAGTCACCATGTACAATAGGTGGTAGGCAGCTATTGTGAATATAATCAAGTGCGGATGCAACATCGAGAAGAATGTTTATGATCTGAAGAAAGTTTAGTCTCGATGTACTTTTACTTGAATGTAACCAATCATGTAAACTCCCATTGGGCATGAACTCGTATATCAAAGCTTTAAAATCATTTCCTTGAAAATCAACACTTGAACATGAAGTTATTATCTTTAACAAATTTTTGTGTCGAATGTTTCTCCATGTTTCGCACTCCCTTATAAAGCTTTTCCGGGCTCCTCGATTTTGAAGATGAAGTACTTTCACCGCAACAAGTGTATCATCATCTTCATCAAGGATTCCTTTATAAACCGAACTAAACCCACCATTTCCAATCAAATTTGCTTCTGAGAACCCATTAGTAGCATTGAGAAGTTGATTGTATGAAACTTTCATGAATCGATCACTCGTTGATGATTTAGACAGCTGGTTCTTGCTTTTCTTCTTACACCAAACATATGCAAAACATATAATTATGAAAAGTATGGATACAATCAATATGATTGTTACCGACAAAGGAAACATTTTTGTATGTTTGTTCGTCTCCTTACATTTTGGTAACCTAGGTTGAACAACGCCACCACATAGCTTACTATTCCCTAATACTGAGAATGCACTTGCATTGGCGAACACTCCTTGCATTGGTACTTCACCCTCAAAATCATTATATGATAGGTTCAAATATTCTAACCCAATCAAGCGTTCTAAGAATCGAGGAATCTGACCCGATAAATTATTATGAGAAACATCAAGCACCTGCACTCCTTTTAACAAACTTAAGGATGGCGGTATCATACCTTGAAAGAGGTTGCCTTTAAGGGACAACCATGAAAGACTAGCACAACCACCAAGGCTACTTGGAATGTTACTTGAAAAGTTATTATAAGATAAATCCAAAAAAGCCAATGTGTTAAGGTGTCCAACCTCGGGTGGAAGGGAGCCAGATAGTTCGTTTCGAGAAAGATTCAACTTTATGGACATAGATGAAAGTTGAAGAAGTTGTGTAGGTATTTTCCTATTAAGTTTATTATCATTTAGGTTCAACTCTAATAAACTATGACAATTTCCAAGGCTTGATGGAATAACCCCTTCTAACATGTTTGAAGATAGATCAAGGGAGCTCAATAATGATAAGTTCCCTATGGCTTCGGGTATCTGTCCTGAAAGTTGGTTTTTAAACAAATGAACAACTTGTATTTTTAGAAGGCTACCAATGGTTGAGGGGACATTTCCTGTGAATTGGTTTTCGTTTAGACGTAAATGGTCTAAGCCAACTAGATTACCAATTGAGCTAGGGAGGTTTCCATGTAACTGATTTTCAAATAGATATAGTTTCTGGAGTTGATTTGAAAGATTACCTATTGATGTAGGGAGCATTCCTTGAAAGTTGCACTTGTGAAGAATAAGTTGTCTTAATCTTGTGCAGTTTTGCAAAGAATCAATAAACTTCATTTCATCATATTCATTGCTTCCAAAGAGGTTATTGCTTAAGCGTAGATAATAAATCTCTTTTAGTTTTCCAAAGTCGATCGTTAACATCCCACTAAACTTGTTGTCACCCATATCAAGATAGCCTAACCTCGAACAATTAGAAATGGACGTTGGAAGAGGTCCAGTTAGTTGGTTATCCCACAATCGAAGTCCAATAAGATGAGGGAGCATTGCACCAACGGCTAGAGGAAGACTACCGGTCAAATGATTACTAGACAAGCTAATATTATGTAGGAGTGAAAGGTTATATAGCGAATGAGGGATTGTTCCATATAAATTACAAAAACTAGAGTTAAATTCTCTTAAGTTTTTCCAATTACCTATGGTGTCCGGAATGCTCCCACCCAAAGTATTTCTGGTGACGGAGAACTTTTCAATTGATGTAATATTTCCCAAAAATGATGGAATTCCACCTGTTAGATTGTTATCACCGAGATGAACAACAACAAGTTTGGAGAGGAAACTAACCTCCTTGGGTATGCTTCCAACTAGCTCGTTAATGGAAAGACCAAGCTCCTCAAGGTTAGAACAACCAGATATGTTTGTTGGAATAGCCCCGTTAAACTTGTTTTTGGACAATTTAAGGAACCGCAGCCTAGAAAGACGTCCAAGTTCATGAGGGATGGTTCCTCGAAAGCTATTGTTGAGGAGAGAAAGCGTACGTAAGAAGCTAAGGTTCCCAACATGAGGAGATAAAGAGCCATCTAGACCTTGTGACTTTAGTTGTAACTTAGTCACTCTTCTATGCCGCTTCCCACATGTAACACCGGACACCGGTCCAGTTACAGAAATGACGAGAATTATTAATGTCCCATGACGTTACAGCTCCATACGGATCACTAGTGATCGCCAACTTGATCTTAAGCAAAGCCTCGTGATCGGTTTCATTTCCCACTATGAAGATGCTGGAAGTTAGAAACATAACAAGAGTATAAATGAGGAAACGAATAGGTGAAAAAGATGACAAGAAAAAAGTTGGGTGATTTGGATTCATTTTTTGCTGTAACTAAACTTAAGATCAGAAAGGGTTTTTATCCTAATTTTTTGCAGTGATACGACAGAAATCCATTCCTTTTTCTAAGTCAAGTCTTCCACTAATTTTTGATATGATAGGACAAAAATCCACATCCTTTTCTAAGTCAAGTCTTTCACCACTTTTGATTCATTTTTCATCTTAAAGAATATAATTTATAAATCCAATTTAGGTTTCAGAAGCTTATAAACTCATCCCTGCTATTTACAAATATTATACAAAATTACTTCTAAATCCATAACTAATTTTGTCCAACATGCGTTGCGCAATGAGTTCCGTCACAATCCCAAATATAAAAACCCGGATACAAAAACATGTGGCAATGACAGTCATTCTAACGTAAAACCTTGACACATCAACAACGAAACAAAATACACCTCGCAACAACTATCACATCCACTACAAGAAAAATGGTTTTTTGTGACCAAGTTTTTTGCGGCGATAATGAATTCATTGCAAAAAAGGCACAAAACTACAAAAAAATTACTTTTTTGACTTTTCAAGTCAAAACTATTTTTTGCGGCGATATATCGTCGCAATAAAATTAAAATTAATTATTTTTGATTTTTTTAATATCACGAAAATCTTTTTAGGGGGGGGAATCCCGCTAACTCATTTGCGGTGATATTTCGTCCCAAAAAATATTAATTAATTATTAAATCTTTTATTTTTATGATTTATTTTTAGCCAACTATTTTGCGGCGATATATCGTCGCAATAAAATTAAAATTAATTATTTTTGATTTTTTTAATATCACGAAAATCTTTTTAGGGGGAGGGATCCCGCTAACTCATTTGCGGCGATATTTAGTCGCAAAAAATATTAATTAATTATTAAATCTTTTATTTTTATGATTTATTTTTAGCCAACTATTTTGCGGCGATATATCGTCGTAATAAAATTAAAATTAATTATTTTTGATTTTTTTAATATCACGAAAATCTTTTTAAGGGGGGAATCCCGCTAACTCATTTGCGGCGATATTTCGTCGCAAAAATATTAATTAATTATTAAATCTTTTATTTTTATGATTTATTTTTAGCCAACTATTTTGCGGCGATATGTCGTTGTAAAATAATTTTTTAAAATTTTTAATTAATATGTAAATAATTAAACACTTTCGTTGCAATTGGTTGCGGCGACTTATCGCCGCAATAAACCACCACAGTTTTTAAGTCGGGAATCAGATATGTTTCACCATTTACAACCCTCAACCCCACCCGCCGCAAAAAACAATCTGACTAAAATTGTTGCGGCGATTTGTCGTCGCAAATAAAAAATTTGACCAAATATTTGCAGTGATATATCGCCGCAAAAAATGGTTATTTTGTCGCTAAAGATCGTCGCAAAAAAGATTTTCCCCCGAATTTCCCTTTTTATAATCAGGTGGACCCCACGATAGAGTTCGTTGCAAATAACCTTTTACGACCACTTTATTACGGCTAATGAATAACGACGGTATTTTCGTCACAAAATATATATTGCGACGACTATTTGGACCTTTTGCGACGACAAGTGTCGTCGCAAAAAAATCAATTTTTTGTAGTAATCGCTATGAAACTGTAACACGTACTTCGTCGTAAAAGTGAGGGCCACCGCGCTATAAAAACTCAAAAGTGCACTGCGTCATAAAATCCATAGTGAGTCGCCTATATACAACATTGTAAAAAAAAATCCATTGTGAATATAACACTGTTTAAAAAAAACATCAAAAGGTAAAAAAAAAACTCAGAATATTTACAACCAAGTAGAATTTGACCGAGTCTTCGAATTCCAAAATACGTGTCAAGTGGTTTTCATAATTTTGGATCTGACGATAATTTTAAATGGGGTCAACCTCATGCTAGCAATACTAACTTAAAGTTGAAATCGGACCGGATGGCAAGTCTTTCTCTATTTACTTTCTACACACCATAAAACAAGTTGGCTTCATATAGTGTTATGCATCCAAAATCACACGTCTGTAAATAAATCATTCGAAATCATAAGCATATGTAAATTATACAACTTTTATAAATGATATTTTTGTTCATTTTTAACTTTATAGTGGTTTTGTATTATTGATGAGATGGCAACACCAAATTGAAGTTGATGTGCACGTGAACAACATGGTCACTAATCGAGTTCATGTTTAACGTTTATTTAGTCATGAGAAAAAGTCATAGTCATTGGATGATAGACGGTTAGTTTCTACCTAGTCTTTCTCATTTTGTTTGGTCTACATATGTGATGCACGTTGGCACACGTTTAGTTAGCTACTTTATTGTACCTGCCAATTCAACTTTTTACATTCAGAAAAGAGATCCGATATAGAACATCATGTCAGGTGTTATCCGGATACCCTTTAAATTTCTTTCAACCGTGAAGGCCCTTACGGGCCGTATTGGTTTGCAAAATATCAAATCAATCAATTATAAAATGTTACGGACCGTATTCGTCATTTCGGCCCGTATTGGTCATTACAGCCCGTAATGACTTTAACTTACGGGGCTGTAACGAGGCTTATGACTATGACCGTAAGCAAAATTTCTTATATTTTTAAATTTTTTGCTTTAAAATTTAATTTTTTTAATAATTTTTTTAATATTTTAAAATTAACTAGTGATTGAACCCGCACGTTGCCGCGGTATCCTTTTTTAAATATCCAACGTACACAAGTGTTAAGTATTTTTTGCTTGATAAATTTAGTACACTTTGCACGAAAATATACATAATATAAATAAAAATGAGAGAAACCAACGTTTTGTCGCGTGGTCATCTTGCCGGAGAGTGAAACATTTTGCATTAAATATCAGCAATTTATATTTTTGTATTATCTAAATTTATTTACTGATATATATACACACACAAGTTTTATTTATACATTCAAATGTCTTAAATGAAAATTTTCACAATATTTCAAAGTTGCTTATGAAAATTTAGAACTTAGTTATAAATTCAAGATTTGATTTCATCGTCTGAGTATATTTAATTATACATGCTATAGAAATTGAAAAATGTAGATGTAATCATCTTTTAAAATCTTCTATAACCATATAACAATGAAATATGAAACAAAAAAATATTTGTGAAAGTGCTACAAATAAATTGATTAAATTACATATTAGATAACAATATATAAAACGTTGGATGCTTTTAAACATTCAAATCATATGTATTTGAAACTTTTAAGATAATAAGTTTTTTTATCGTTAAAATAAAGTAACAATAAATTAAAAACAACTTAATAAATTATTTAAAAAGAATTATAACACTGCAAAAATAATTCAATATGGATTTTAAATTTCTAGTTAAGCAGATTTTATATTATTTGAAATCCAATCTGTATGCTAACAAAGAGCACTGATATGTTTATTATACCATCAAAATTCAAAAGAACTAAAATCCTTCTCTCTCATGAATCCTCTCTCTAGTCTCTATGTGACACCCCCCGCAGGAAGGTGCATGAGAGCCGCAACGTGATATTGTCCGCTTTGGCCGCAGCCTCACGGGTTTAAAACGCGTCACATCAGGGAAGGTATCCAGCCCCTTATAAAGAGACTTTCGTTCACCTGCCCAACCGATGTGGGATGAGTCATAGCCATATTTTCAGGCATGTGTCCATCCACCCACCGAAGTGAGACCAGCGTCCTCGCTGGCACAACGGCCCGGCCCTGGCTCTAATACCAACTGTGACACCCCCCGCAGGAAGGTGTACGAGAGCCGCAACGTGATATTGTCCGCTTTGGCCGCAGCCTCACGGGTTTAAAACGCGCCTCATTGGGGAAGGTATCCAGCCCCTTATAAAGAGACTTTCGTTCACCTGCCCAACCGATGTGGGATGAGTCATAGCCATATTTTCAGGCATGTGTCCATCACTGTGACACCCCCCGCAGGAAGGTGTACGAGAGCCGCAACGTGATATTGTCCGCTTTGGCCGCAGCCTCACGGGTTTAAAACGCGTCACATTGGGGAAGGTATCCAGCCCCTTATAACGAGACTTTCGTTCACCTGCCCAACCGATCTGGGATGAGTCATAGCCATAATTTCAGGCATGTGTCCATCCACCCACCGAAGTGAGACCAGCGTCCTCGCTGGCATAACGGCCCGGCCCTGGCTTTGATACCAACTGTGACACCCCCGCGGAAGGTGTACGAGAGCCGCAACGTGATATTGTCCGCTTTGGTCGCAGCCTCACGGGTTTAAAACGCGTCAGGTTGCGGCCAAAGCGGACAATATCACGTTGTGGCTCTCGTACACCTTCCAGTGGGGGTGTCACAGTTGGTATCAGAGCCAAGGCCAGACCGTTGTGCCAGCGAGGACGCTGGTCTCACTTCGGTGGGTGGATGGACACATACCTGAAAATATGGCTATGACTCATCCCACATCGGTTGGGCAGGTGAACGAAAGTCTCTTTATAAGGGGTTAGATACCTTCCCTAATGTGACGCGTTTTAAATCCGTGAGGCTGTCCTGAAAATATGGCTATGACTCATCCCACATCGGTTGGGCAGGTGAACGAAAGTCTCTTTATAAGGTGTTAGATACCTTCCCCAATGTGGCGCGTTTTAAATCCGTGAGGCTGCGGCCAAAGCGGACAATATCACGTTGCGGCTCTCGTACACCTTCCTGCGGGGGGTGTCACACTCTACACACACACACACTCTCTCTCTCTCTCTGGCTTTGCATGCTCACCGGTAGCCACCACCGCCAACGATGGATGTTGAGAAAGAGATGCGCCGCTTCAGGCGTCGGCTAGGGTCAGGGCACGGCGGCGTACGACAGCAACAATGGTTCTAACATCGGTTCAAATGAACTGATTCTGTTGTGGTGTTCTTGATCTTTAACGGGGGTGGAGTTCTTGTTCACTTGTGGAAACCCTCGCCGGAGAGAGGTTGAAGGTGCGGTGGTGCCTGTGGCCACAACCCACGGGTGATGTTCAGAGAGAGAATACTGAGACGTGAATCAATCAGTGGGTGACACGTGGCTCAATGGTGGGTGGCTACTGTAGCCACCGACCGAAGGGTTTAATATATATTATAATTAGGTTACTCTACTTTTTAGTTTAATTTTTTTACTTTTATATATACCTTTAAAAAGTAAATCCAAATTCTTTATTTTTATTTTTTTAGCTTTTGTAAAATACTTATTTATAAATTTTAATAAATTAATTTATATGAACATAATATAAATACATACATTGATTATTAGGATATTCTTTTTTTTATCTCTCTATATGCACACACACATATAGAGAGAGAGAGAGAGGAATAATAATGTTCTAATAACACAAGTGAGTAATGTTTTATTATAATTCACTTATAAACATTTTATATAATACAAAAATTACACTCATAATTTATAGAGAACGGAACGTGAATGTTCCAACTAAAACATTTATTTATATAACTTATAAATAAGTATTTTATAAAAGCAAAAAATAAAGCCAAAAATATTATTTATTAATAAATCCTAAATGAATGAAAAATGTTAAAAAAATTTTAAAAAAAATCAGAATCTTACTTACGGTCATAAGGCTCATTACGGTCCTGTCAATACGGGCCTTAATGGATAGTTTTGTGCCGTAAAAAATCATGAATTGACTGATTTGATATTTACAGACCAATATGGCCCATAAAGGCCCTTACGTGCCGTATCTAGAACGTTCGGATATCCATCTAGGTGCATCTATAACATGCCTCTTCAGAAAATTGCTTTTGAGCATTTAAGTTTTCACCCTTCTTTTACTTTTCAGCTTAACAATGAGATCGACAATTCCATCTTCTTCTAAGGTTGGAGGGGACACTCCTTTAAACTACCCTAGATTACCTTGGAATCCATCAATAACACACTACCACATCACAAGTACCCTGAACTTTCTTGAAACACTTAAAAAGCTGGAAATGCTACCTGAACTACACTATAACTTTTATTTTAATAATAAAATAATTCAAAAGATAATTAACTTTATTAAAAATAAAATTACAATAATTCAAATAATAAAAAATAAAAATACGATTGTTACCAATCACACACTGTCACATCACCACCACCTTGGGAACTCGAACCACCACCTCGGGAACTCGAACCAGCACCTCGGGATTTTTTGCTACTAGTTTTTTTGATCTTCGGGGATCCATGACATTATATTGTGATTGTGTTTGTGTTTGTGTTTGTATATGTGTGTTTGTGTAGATTAATATTGTGTATGTGTGTGAGTATTTATAGTGTAAATTTTTTTTCTTGGCCTCCAACAGTAACATTAACTGCTTTATAGCCGTTACAATCGAGTTGTGTCTCGGCTAGTGGAACCCGAGCTTGGGTGCCCGGGGGCCTACCCGAGAGGGTGGCGGCGGTGTTACCACCCGGGTTAAGCATCATCATAGGCGATAATTAACAAAACATGATGAAGATCAGCGGATGATGATGATCGTATAGAGGCTCTCCGATAGTTAAACCCTAGATGAATACATCGGAGATCATCACATGATGAGGATGGTGCCCTTTTTATATCTCCAACACTATTAGAGGTGCACAAACCAGGTTCAGAATTCAAACCGAGTCGTGATCAACAAACTCTAGACCAGGTTTGATCGGGTTTTGGTTCGGGTCCATTTCGCAATGTTTTCAGAATTGGATCGGACAGTGAACCGGATAGCCTACTGGTTCACTGGTGGGACCGGTTATGAGAACCAAATATAATTATAACGATTTTTAAATATATGTTAAAAATACTGAAAATTTTAAAAATATATAAAAACGATCCAACCGGTCCAACCCCCTGGTTCGACGGTTCCATTAGCCGATTCGGTATAAACCGGCCGGTTCAATGCCTCCAAAACGAACTACACCGGATCGGACTGGTGGCCATAGCGATTCCCGGTCGGACCGGCCGGTCCGACCCGACCCTTACAACACTGCCAATCCGAGTTCATATTATTTAATTTATAATACTATAGTGGTTTCATAGCGGGTTAAACTGGGCCGGATCGTGTAAAACCCCAAGGAAAATAGAGAGATAGTCCACTAATTTTAGGAACGGAGGCAATGGTTTGAGACCATTGAGACTGAAATTTTATTAAATTTGGACCTACAACAGTAAAGTCATCGTCTTTAATCCTCCATTAACTATATCTAAATTCAAAATCTTTCTCAAATAAACTAATATCCATACTGTTTACAAATAGTATAACCAGTTTATTCCGCTACTAAACAAGTATAAACGAACAGAATTTCCTTATACGTCTTCGTTTATTTATAAAACGAACGAACATAAACGAACTTCCCGTCGAACGGTTCACGAACAGTTCGCTAAACGATAGGTTTGTTTACAGCCCTACCAAAAACTCAAAACAACACATTAGAGACCTTTTAAGGTTCACGATTTGCCAGAACTTTCAAACACCAACAAACGCCTGAACGCTTGTCACGCCGCTATATAAAACTGCAATAAGTTTCTTATTCAAGTCATTTTAGTTGATTAAAGTCATCTTTAAACACCATGCTTTAAGCTATTATACTCTTCATGTTACACAAAGAACCAAATGTTCTTCATTTGCACCCTGTATGTTAACTCACAACACTAAACACATTCATAATAGTGGAAATTCGATACAATATCAATATATCATACGCTTTTATTACATAAACTACACTTATACATAAGCTCACCGGAAATAACCTATAGAACTCTTATCATCAATTTTTCGGGAATCGTCGACTAGATGATCATTGTACCACTACCGGAACCTGCAAAACACAATATCCTCGATAATCATATCGTGATTATATATATTACTAATTACCAATTCTTTTATGTTTCATGGTTTATACTTTATGTTTCATGGTTTTACTTTATGTTTCATGGGTTGTACCCACTTTTAGACATATTATTTTTATTTTTCTTTACTTTTAATCATAATTCTTTTGCATCTTTTATAGTTTAATCTTTATAAATTTTCACTTTCAACTTTGCTCCCCTATACCTTTTATATTATACAAAATTTTCATTTAATGTTTCGATCTAAATTTGACGCGTTAACTCGTCGCAACGTGAGTGTGTGGTTTCAATGTTCTTACGCATATTTTTTCCCGTTTAACGGCCGGGTCACAACACGTGGGGCCTAAATCGCGCGACTTAGTTATTATTTTTAATATCATACATTTCACGTACGTGGTTTAATGTTTTTACGTAAATCTACGTTCCAGATTATTATTATTTTTTACTTTTTCTAATTCGAGTTTTTCGGGTTGAGGATCCTGAACGAAGGTGTGACATCAGTGCTACCTGGCATAGTTTTACGCTCCCCCGAGCGCGAGTGGCTTAATACGAGTATCAACCGAAAACCAACAATCCGTCAATCTACTCAAGTAAGTAACATATATTAGTATATATTACATACCTCAGAAGCACAATTCGATGATATGGTGTTATCTCTACACGAATGAATCGTCTGAAACTGATCGATATCAAGCTTCTTATCAACAATCCCAACAGTGAAGTAGATACAATGGGATCGCGGCGAATCAACCCTAATTTCATCAACATTCAACCAAAGCAAGAGCTTCTTCACGTGGATCCCATGCAGATGCGATATCGATCCGACATTGATGTTTCCGGTAGACGAAGTAGTCGAACTGGATGTAGCATGGGCGGTGGAGTTCGACGGCGAAAGCTCCGTCGTCTGAGAGGGTGTAGGATTTGACGGAGTTGGGTAGGAGGCCGACGGGGAGATTGAATTGGTGGATGTCGTCCGGTGGGTCCCCGGAGCCCCTGCGCAAAGACGGGAGTGTTCATGCACCGGGTACGCCCTTTTTTTTAGATGTGTTTTTAGTATGATGGATTGTGATTGTGTTTGTGTTTGGTTTACTGTTCGGTCCGGTTAAAAGATAGTAAAAATTGATTTAAAGAATTAGTTAGATTGTGTTTGGTTTACTGTTTGATCTCGTAGAATTTGATTAAATTTGACGATTTTTGAAACATGTGTTTTTTTCTATGGTTTCTATGGTTTTTTTATCATTTCTAGTTTCTACTACTTTTGATGGATATGTGACATCAAATTTTCAGTTCCGCTAGTGACATCAATTTCCTCGTAAAAACTTTGGTTTATTTTGTTTATTTTTTTTAATTGATTATATGCAACCGATAAACCAAAATTATTATTCATTAATGTTAACGAAATGGAAACATAACAAACAACGTGGAAACGGAGCAGTAGAGTGATAATAGAAGCACCTCCTACTAAGAGCTGTTTCTGACGGCCAATAATTGGGATGTTGGGTTTGTAAAGAAACCACCTTTGAAAGGGGCGATATTACTATTGATCAAAATTTTCTTTTTAAATTATTGTCTTCCACATTTTTTTTCTAAACAATACCATTTAAAAAAATGCATTTTAGATGGGTATAAATCATTGTAATAAATTGTGACAAAATGTTAGATGTTCATTATATGACACGTTTGCATTTGATTAGTGAAATCACTTACTAGGATTTTTGTTATAGAGTTCATTATATGTGGTTAAAAGTTGCCTTTAAAATATCTAGTATCTAGAGCTCAGCTTAAATCTATCTTATAAACCAAATTCTTATCTTATAAATATATCTTAACTAGCTATATTCCAAGTCGCGCGTTGCGCGATCTTTTGATCTATAATAGCAACACGTGTTTGGTGGTGGACTTGATGGTTGCACGTATAAAACGCGACATCCACTACAGATACAATTACAGTTTTGTCGGAAAAATTCTATTTTGTTATAGACTCGACCAAAACACAATTATATAATTCCAATTTATTACTAAGGTTCAGTCTTCATCACAGCCTTGACGTTTAGTTTATAACACTAAAACACCTCAAAACAACAATCGGAACAAAGTGGCACGACCATAGGGGCAGCAACACAAAAGATAAAAACTCAGGGGCCAAGATCTTATCGTATACATGAGTGTTTTCGACAATATATGTAACGGAAGGCTCAGAAGTTATAGTTCACAGTGGCTGTGACATGTTCCATGCCACGCCATAACAAAGAACACCGATCGGAACTTGTTCATCATAGCCATTCAATCTTTGAATTCATGGTTCAGATGTGTCAAAGACCGTTATCATGACTCTTTTTGGCCCCTCAAATAAGTGTAATGGTCTCGGACAAAGGTAGGTTCATCGTCATCAACATGGTATTGTCATTTACATCTAGGGCATATGGCCTTAAACAGAGCCATAGAAGCACAAATAGGAGCAAACATGAAAACCCAAGTGACCAGATTCATGAGTCCACGGATAATCATAAGATAGATTCAATAATCTCAAAACAAAACCAAGGAGATGTACTGGTTAAGAACCACAATGTCTATGATGATTTGGCAATCACCATTATCAACAAAGTAATATCAACTTCAAAAAAGACAAGACAGAGAGAGCCATAGGATGCCTTTGGTCAGCAGTCGAAAGCAACCCTCGTAAACCCCCCGAAGAAACCCAAAAAAACATGGTAAAAGAGGATCGCATAGTAGGCAACAACCGAAGGTGGAGAACGACAACCAAACACAACCCAACGCACCGGTCGAGCTTCGCCGGAGGTAGGTAGGGGTAATCGCACTATCCAGACAGCGGCGACGCTTATGTGAGGTAGACGACGGTGGTAGCAGGACAACCGTCTTTCTGTCTCAAAACACAAATCAGAGGACACATGGGTGAAATGGAGCGACGAAGGAGAGAGATGGTGACGACCAAAGGCCGGTGTTCCGCGTGAGGCAGACGATGGCGGCCATGAGATCCACAACCACCGGCCGGTCAGCAGTGGGAGGTAGTCGGCGACCATTCGCCTCTTCAGCAAGGGAGAAGGTCGGTGACGACTCTTCGGCACCACCAGCCACCGCAAAGCCACCACCATGCACCGCCTGGAACCATTGTAAAAGAACCAGCACACATCATATCTCTCCAGCCTTGAAGGAACTAATAAGGGATGAAGTAAGTGGGTGCATCTTCTAGATGTACCCTATGCATCACAGGTGCTAAGCACTGTTCATGGCACTCAATTACTGTTCATCAGATTGCTTACTGTTCATCAGTTTGCAAAATTTATATTAGGTAATGTTCCCTACAACGCTCGAGTTTTTTAATAAACATAGCATTTCTTCGTCGGCTTCTTATAATCCACCATCTAAATAGCTAAATTATCGTCTTAATATACTTTAACTGAATTTTTGGTTTCGTCACTGGTATTAGTCGTTAAATTTGTTATTGGCTCAAAAATTAACATGCTTGTTCTCAAACCATATGCATATGCATTACAAGCTTGTATGAAAAACATAATCAAATTACTCATTAAACATCAATTACACTACAACAAATATGATATTTACGGCGACACAGTTCGTCGCAAAAAGTACCAATTTTCGTCGAAAAAACTATTTTGCGACGAAATTTTTGTCGCTATCCATTCGCCGTAATAAAGTGGTCGCAAAAAACTTTTTGCGACGAAATTTGCGACGAAATATTATGTGGGGTCCACAGCATTTAAAAAAAGGGAAATTCGAAAGAATTTTTTTTGCGACGAAACCTTTTGCGACGAAGTTATGAGTTGGGTGCTTTAACCATTCAGCCATGGATGCTTATCGGGTCATAGTGAATGACCAGATTCCAATTCAAATGGAATCTTTCAACTAAAGCAATGAGATGCTTAAATGGAATTCTTTTAGTTCTAATAAATCAGGAGAAATTTAAGGACATGAATTCAAGTCCTGGATTTTAGAATTGAGTGAGACATTAAGAGAGATCAAGAATTCTCATTATTTCTTAGATTCCTGGGCCCAATTCAATTCAGTGGGACCTTTTATTCACATTTTTTCCACCAAGAACGTTTTATAAAACTTTTTGACTCCCGAATTTGGAGTATCCTACTTTCACACAATTCACAGGGTTCAACAAGCAAATAAATTACCGGGAAATTTCCCGCCCTTAAAATAATTGAAGTGATATAAAAAAAATTAAAAAATAAATATTTTTGTTATTTGCGACGAAAAGGTCGCCGCAAAAACTCCCTTTGACTGGAAAAGTCAAAAAAGTAATATCAACTTCAAAAAAGACAAGACAGAGAGAGCCATAGGATGCCTTTGGTCAGCAGTCGAAAGCAACCCTCGTCAACACCACCAAAGAAACCCAAAAAACATGGTAAAAGAGGATCGCATAGTAGGCAACAACCGAAGGTGGAGAACGACAACCAAACACAACCCAACACACCGGTCGAGCTTCGCCGGAGGTAGGTAGGGGTAATCGCACTATCCAGACAGCGGCGACGCTTATGTGAGGTAGACGACGGTGGTAGCAGGACAGCCGTCTTTCTATCTCAAAACACAAATCAGAGGACACATGGGTGAAATGGAGCGACGAGGGAGAGAGATGGTGACGACCAAAGGCCGGTGTTCCGCGTGAGGCAGACGATGGCGGCCATAATCCACAACCACCGGCCGGTCAGCAGTGGGAGGTAGTCGGCGACCATTCGCCTCTTCAGCAAGGGAGAAGGTCGGTGACGACTCTTCGGCACCACCAGCCACCGCAAAGCCAGCACCATGCACCGCCTGGAACCATTGTAAAAGAACCAGCACACATCATATCTCTTCAGTCTTGAAGGAACTAATAAGGGATGAAGTAAGTGGGTGCATCTTCTAGATGTACCCTATGCATCACAGGTGCTAAGCACTGTTCATGGCACTCAATTACTGTTCATCAGATTGCTTACTGTTCATCAGGTTGCAAAATTCATATTAGGTAATGTTCCCTACAACGCTCGAGTTTTTTTAATAAACATAGCATTTCTTCGTCGGCTTCTTGTAATCCACCATCTAAATAGCTAAATTATCGTCTTAATATAGTTTAACTGAATTTTTGGTTTCGTCACTGGTATTAGTCGTTAAATTTGTTATTGGCTCAAAAATTAACATGCTTGTTCTCAAACCATATGCATATGCATTACAAGCTTGTATGAAAAACATAATCAAATTACTCATTAAACATCAATTACACTACAAGAAATATGATATTTTACGGCGACACAGTTCGTCGCAAAAAGTACCAATTTTCGTCGAAAAAACTATTTTGCGACGAAATTTTTGTCGCTATCCATTCGCCGTAATAAAGTGGTCGCAAAAAACTTTTTGTGACGAAATTTGCGACGAAATATTATGTGGGGTCCACAGCATTTAAAAAAAGGGCAATTCGAAAGAATTTTTTTGCGACGAAACCTTTTGCGACGAAGTTATGAGTTGGGTGCTTTAACCATTCAGCCATGGATGCTTATCGGGTCATAGTGAATGACCAGATTCCAATTCAAATGGAATCTTTCAACTAAAGCAATGAGATGCTTAAATGGAATTCTTTTAGTTCTAATAAATCAGGAGAAATTTAAGGACATGAATTCAAGTCCTGGATTTTAGAATTGAGTGAGATATTAAGAGAGATCAAGAATTCTCACTATTTCTTAGATTCCTGGGCCCAATTCAATTCAGTGGGATCTTTTATTCACATTTTTTTCCACCAAGAACGTTTTATAAAACTTTTTGACTCCCGAATTTGGAGTATCCTACTTTCACACAATTCACAGGGTTCAACAAGCAAATAAATTACCGGGAAATTTCCCGCCCTTAAAATAATTGAAGTGATATGAAAAAAATTAAAAAATAAATATTTTTGTTATTTGCAACGAAAAGGTCGCCGCAAAAACTTACTTTGACTGGAAAAGTCAAAAAAGTAATTTTTTATCGTTTAGCGTATTTTTTACGACGAAATACATATCCTTAAAAAAGGTAGTCACAAAAGATCTTTTTCTTCCGGTGAATTAATGCCGAGATCAAAAGTATTTTATGTTTCTTGTTTGTGCCCATTTGTTCGTTTTCGTTTTGTCTTCACCATACACGTAGCACTTTAACATACACCTATTTTTACTTTATGGCCACATGTCCTTATATCATCGTTATTTTCAAAGCGCACAATTTTTTATATTATTATTGTTTTACCTGGTAAATATAATCAGTCTCTGCCTTACATCCTAATTTTTAAAAATAATTATTTTACAAGCTTGTAATCTACAAGATTCAAACTCATAGGTGTTGTTTGTTTTTTTTACGGGAAAACGTCTGCAGTCTGTGGATCACATTTGCAGACATTTGCAGCAGAAAAGGTGGAACAAACGTCTGCGGTCTGCTAAAAAAAGACTATTAAATGTCCACAAATGTCCCCTTAGGGACAACTTTATTTTTATTTTATTTTTTTATCATTCAAGGTGGTATATATTCAGGGTGAAGATTCATAGTGGCCGGGCTATTTTTTTCGTCAGTAGTGTAAATTTTCGGTCGATAGTGTAAATTTTCGATCCGATAGTGGAAATTTTTTAAAAAATATAGAGTCCGCCCCTCATAAAATATTTACTTTCGCCCCCGCCCCCGTTAAGCTTTCGCCCCCGCCCCCGCCCCGTTAAGCTTTCGCTTAAACTCCGCCACTGTATATATTTCACTTGAACTATATTTAATTTTTAGTATTATGTTATCTTTTGAATTTTTTATGATAACTAGTTTTAATGGACAAATATATTTAACTAAGCTTCTAGTGTCTTTCTAATGGTTAGGTGGTGTGTTCGTAATAAATAAATTGAGGGCTTAAATCTTGCAGGTTGAAGGTTGCGGTATATTTATCTTAAAATAATTTTAAAAATTGTTCTTCAAAAACAATATATATCGACCAATTAGCTGAAAGTTTTAGGCATGTTTGAATCACATAATTTCCTGTAATTGGAATTGGTATTGAGACATTGTTCATCCAAAATATCAGATAGAATTGAAATTGGAAAAAAATTCACATTTGTTGAAACTTACTTTCCTTTTATTTATTTATGGAATGTTCAACAATCAAACAGAATGTTCAAATTAACATTTCAATTCCACTCAAAAGTTTACCAACCAAACAGTTTTATCAATTTTAATAAGATTTCATTCTAATTTCAATTCCAATTCCATTTCTATTTTCAATTTATATTTCTATTTCCAATCACAACATATTTTGTGAACAAACAACCCTTTCTAGTTATTATAGCATTTTATACACATACGTGATTTTAGTTTATTAAGTTATTCTAGTTAATCGGGAAAAAGGAATCTTGTTAAGCATCAATATAAGTTAGGAGTTGTAGAGTGCATAATTTTTTTCCTTATGTTTGATTTATTGATCTTTAATAAGAACTTATCCATACTGATCCATCACTAGGAACCGATTGATCAGTAACTAGCCAATCATTCGACATAGTTTCAGTCGATGCTAACCAAATTAACTACCAACAGTTTTGCTACAACCACAAATTTTTTCACGGATTCATGCATGAGTCAATTTCCCTATATATTTAAAAAGCAACTGAAATGAACAGTATAAACAGTGGTAGCTCCGGCGTTGACGAACTGCAAGCCATTGCCGGAGACGCGATTTACCCTCCAGCGGCGAAGAAACAGAAACCCTCGTCGCCGTCGGTAGCTTCATCCTCATCGTACGATCCGAACCCGATTGTCATCGTTGATTCACAGGAAAAAGGGATCCGTTTGGTTCACACGCAAATGGCGTGTGCTGAAGCTGTGCAGAAAGAGGACGTTAATCTTGCGAAAACGTTGGTGAAACAAGCCCAAATTCTCGCGGTTTCTCAGGCCGGAGCGATGGGGAAAGTCGCCGGATATTTCGCCGAAGCTCTTGATCGGAGAATCTACAGGCGGAACCCTAAATCGCATCAAGATTCGCCGGCCTTTCAAGATGTTCTTCAGATGCATTTCTATGAAGCTTGTCCGTACCTCAAATTCGCCCATTTCACTGCTAATCAAGCGATATTAGAAGCTTTTGCAGGTAAGAAGAAGGTTCATGTGATCGATTTCAGCATGAAACAGGGTATGCAGTGGCCGGCGTTGATGCAGGCTTTAGCACTTCGGCCCGGCTGTCCACCGTCGTTCCGGTTAACCGGAATCGGACCTCCGACCGGTGACGACACCGATCATTTGCAGGATGTTGGGTGGAAATTGGCTCAATTGGCTGATACAATTCATGTTAAGTTTGAATACAGAGGGTTTATTGCTGCAAGTTTAGCTGATCTTGAACCTGCAATGCTTGATCTTAGAGAAGATGAAGTCGTGGCGGTTAATTCGGTTTTCTAGATGCATCGGTTGCTGGCTCGACCGAGGATCAGCGGTGGCAGTGGAGCTTGACGTCAACGCCAACGGTCGCACCATTGAAGCATTGGTGATGAAGGCGTGGGACGCTTTTGGTCGTATCGATGCGTTGATCAACAACGCCGGTGTTAGAGGTGACGATTAACGCTTCAATTGGTTTAGTTTTGATTGTAATTTTGGACTTTTGGTGGTGCAAATGATTTAGGAAATTGATTTGAAATTTGGAGGAAAATTGAGGTGAAAACTGATGCTGATTTGTTGATGTTGTGTGTTGAATTTAGGTCCTGTGCTGAATACATTGAATTGGTCTGAAGAGGATTGGGATAAAACGTTTAGTACGAATGTGAAAGGATCATGGTTGGTGTCAAAGTATGTTGGGCTGAAAATGGTTGTTGTTAATCGCGGTCATCTACCTGGAGCTCTTGCGTATGCTTCTTCGAAATCAGCCCTTAATACCATGACAAAGGTAAAACAATTTGTTTGTATAATTGTATGTAAAGTCATCTAAAGTGTATTAAGATGCTTATAGCCTCTTAAAAGGTCCTAATTTGAAATGTGGATGATAGTTTAAGGAATATTAAACTGATTGATTCATTCAATATAAGCATGATGTAGTTTGACTTATGAGTTATGATGTCAAATAGACCCTGGTGGTGTAGCCGCCCACCAATGCGTATAACGCTGTGTGTGGTGGCTCACTTGCTGGTCTGGATTCAACTCCGCCGGTGGCACCCACCGCCTCGGCGAAGTCGATCTCGCGTTCTTATCGGCTTATGCCATCGGTATGTACTTCTCGGGTCATGTAGGCGATCGGATTGATCTTAGGGTGTTCTTGACAATTCGGATGATTTGGGTTTCGGTTGGGGTTGGGCGTTTGTGTTGCCTGGAGTTATGATTGTGGTTGTGTCTGTTTTAGTTTTCGGATAGTGGTGGTGTAATCACTTCTATTACTCCCCCTCCCTTTCTCTATGATACCCTTTTAAGGTTTTCGGTTTTGGGTTATTATCCTATATATGAACAAATATGATGGTGGTTTTGATGGTGTGGGTTTTGATGGTAGGGGTCTTAATATTGGTGGTTTTGATGATGGTGGTTCTGATGGTGGGGCTTTTGATGGTGGTGGTCTGACTACCTAATCTTAAGTTAATGTTTCTAATGGGCTGTGATGAGTTGATGGGTCTGAGTAAAAATTGATTGAGGACATTGTCTAGCCATGAAAGGGGTGTAGGATGGCAGGTTATTGCCTGCAACCCGCTTTCCGGCCATGATGGAGTCATTTCTTTACACACTCTGAGCCCGACATTAAAGTGGAAAATTGTTGATTTTAATAGTCTCAAATTATGGTGTCACCGACATTTTGTGGTCGGCGTGGTCCTCTCGGTGTGATCTTGCTGTCTTAGATAGTTGATAGAGTATCGATTTACGACGTTTTCAAAATGCGCAACGCGCGTCTGCGTATTCAAACTAGTTAGTATTACAAATATATGGATATGATTGTAAACAAACATAAGCGAATAACATAAATAAAAGACATAAATAAACAAAAGAAAACAAATGTAAATGAATAAACACAAACGAATATTTATAAACAAGATTAACTAAGGGGTTGTTTGATTACCGCTGACTCAGTAAGATCTGACTGAGTCAGTAGCTGACCCAGTTAGAAGTTTTGATTGAGTCTGCATCTGACTGAAAATTAGTTGTTTGATTCAGTATCTGACTGACTACTACTACTAAATTTTAAATACCAAAAATACCATTTTTAGACGCACTTTTAACCGTATTGATTCACTCTTCCCCCCACGTCTCACCACTTGTCTATCTTTCATCCCTTCAAAAACAAAAACACACTCTTTTAATTTCTCTCTATACATCGAACCATGAGACACATATCAACCAACTTCACCCTCACCCTCAAACCGATCATCCCCCTTCCCCACCCGAGCCCTCCTGCTCTCCGAACCCTGACTGAGTCGGCACCGGTGCAGAGGAGCGGCAGAGGGAGGGCACCGGTGAAGATGAGCGGGGGTGGAGGGGATCGGTGAAGAGGAGTGGCGGGTGGAGGGGATCGGAGCTTCGGTCTCCGCTTTTCGGGGCGGGAGTTGGGATCGATAGGTGAAGAGAAGAGGGTGAGGTTTTGGTCAGTAAAGAATTTTAAGAGACTCGATTAGCATCTTCCGACCGGGTCAGTGGACAAGTCCTGAATATCAAACGTGCTAACCGACTTACCGAGTCAGCCAGTCAGTGATCGGCCCGTTTTTTTTCCCTTTCAAACAGCTCCTAAGCCAACCATGTGGTCATGAGTTCATGTAATACAAAAGCACACAAAAGAAAGTAAGAAACCACTTGTGGCCTTAGCCCAGTAGAACGATGTACAGGACTGGGCCTAAAAGATACAGTAGAGACTAGTCACTAGTAGACCACTTGAGCAAGCCCATAGGCCCAAGAAGCCCAGAACCAACCCATAAGTTGTGAGCAATAGCATTGGTGATTTTGGTCTAAAATAATTCACTTTGAATACTTGTTCTTAAAAACACATCTTGATGGTAACACTTCTTGTTTTTATTCAAGTGGTTGAGTTTTAAATCTTGCACACCGTACATATAGGTGATTACTTTTGTTGTGTGTAATTCACGAGTTACATTATTTTCAGGATAACGAGTTGCATCGGAATAATCCAACAACTTGTGATTATGAACACTGAAAGTGCTAAAAGTTAGTTTCTAATATCAATCTCATTTTGAGGCCCATACATAATTACTAATCAGATATAAACATAATTGGTCTCTAAAGATTTAAGAACACTAACGAGTGTGCTACCAACCCAAGTAGCAAAAATTAGTTCTTCTATTTTTCATTAAAATAATCCGACTATAGTAGTCATTTTCCTACTTTGATTTTCCACTTTGACTATTATTCACAGTCATAATTAACTAGTGGACGTCATTTATTTGTTACTTGATTAAGCAAGTAAAAAATGTATCAAGTTAACCTGATCTGTTATTATTAATTTGGTTATTATTATTAATATTACTAGTGGAAATATCCGCACGTTGCGTCAGTATGACTGTTACCTGATTTTTTAAAAATTTAATTTTAGTCAGTATCGGCTCGGTGCATTATGACGTAAATAAAAAATCAAATATATTTATTGAAAAATTGAATTAAAGAAAACAATTATCACAAAAGTCTTTAAGACAACTATACTAACAACTATATTATCCTAATAATATTAGTGGAAGCATCGGTGGTATTTGTGATCAAAAATCACTTATTACCTATATTTTAAGGGGGTTCGTTTTATGAATTTAGGTTAGAGTTTCATACAATGGATAAGTACGATTTATTTATTTAATTGTAAAAAAAGTAAGATTTTATACTAAGTTTCGCTTTCTTTCCTATTATTAGCCCTTCGAAAGCATTCTACCTCATAACTAACCAACCATCCTCAAAATTTGAATGAATATTTGATGAAAACATGCTTATATATTTGTCTTCATTTTTTCATATATGACTTAAGTAAAGAAACAAAAATAACATCAATTCATGCTTTTTGGAAAAAAACATTTGCTTATAAAATATCCTCATAGCCCGAAACAAATAGACGAACTCCAAGTTCAAACATAACAAAACTTTTAACCTCAATGTTTTTACACTTCAAATGATAGTAAATTGAGTAATAAATCGATTAAAAGCAAATAACAAGAAAAGTAAAACATTAAAATACAAATCAAACTTGATCTGATTCGAGGTGGTTGGAATAAAGCAACAGGCCGGTGAAATCCTTGGAGATTTGCGGCAAATGTTGTTTTTGTCGAATAAGCAACCAGCGATGGTGGACAGGAGTGAATCGGTATGTAACCGTCGAACACATGGAGATAAAACCTAGGTGTAACAGGTGATGGTTGAGGTGTGCGATGATGATTATGTTGATGATATGAATAGAGCTGAGGGGTTGAGGGTGTATGGGAAGACGAAAGTACGGTGGTGTTGTGAGTCGATAATTCTAGAAATTGAGTGAAAAATTTGCAGCATAATTCAACATGATGATCATTGGAGACAACTTTTGATGTTGATTTAAATAGACCGGAGAAAGTTAATAGAGAAATTGTTACCACAAATTATCATCTTGATTGTTATTAAGCTGTTAACAACCGCCAAGCGAAAGTGGAAGGTGAATGAGTCCTCAATCGCAATGAATAAGTGGAAATGAAAGTGAATGACGGTTTTGTTTGGCCACGTATATATGTTTTATCATTTGTATTATAAGCATCATATGCTATACTTTATTGTAAGGGCATAAATAAAATAAAATGGTTAATCTTTTAAAATTTAAGCATGATTTTTCATATGGGTATATTAATCCATATGTAAAATTTTTATTCTATCATTCTTTCACTTTTATTATAAAAGATATAGATAAATATTAAAATTATTAAACTCACAATATACCCTTAGAAAAATATTAGTATTATTGTTATTATAAATATGAAGATATATATTAGTTACATACTTAAATATTTAAATAAAATAATATTTAATTTAAATAGTATTTAGTTATAAAAATATAATTAGTAAATAAAAATTATATGTCAATTTATAGTATCATAAATAAATTAAATTAATGAAGTGAATTAAATAATATCATATTATTAAATAATGTATTAATAATGTGCATTAAATACATGAAAGAGACAAAGACAAAGTCTCAAGCTATATAAAATTTAATGAATAAATGTATCGTGTTACCCTTAAAATGATTTAGAATTTCAATTAATTTCTTATTATATCCCTCTCAAATGTTTTGCATTTCTTTGTACATGTTGTTTTAAAACTTGTAAGCTTGGTAAAATTATATATCTATTCAAAGAGATGTATAAAACAATACTTAATTTAAATAGTATTTAGTTATAAAAAATAATTAGTAAATATAATAGTAAATGTCAATTTATAGTATCCTAAATAAAATAAAATTTAATAAAGTGAATTAAATTAAATAATAGCATATTATTAAATAATGTATTAATAATGTGTATTAAATACATGAAAGAGACAAAGGCAAAAGTGTCAAGATGTATAAAATTTAATGGATAAATTTACCATATTGCCCCTAATGTATGTTAAAATTTTAATCAATTCTCTATTCTACCTCTGTCAAATTTCTTGTACTACTTTGTACATATTGTTTTAAAACTTGTAAGCTTTGTAAAATTAGATCTCTATCCAAAGATATGTATTATATAGTAGTATAGATATCGTAAAACGTATTACTACTATTGTTTAATCCCAAACTTTTATTTACAAAACGAAACATGAAACCAACTTTAAATTTAAAGTGATACGTCCTGAAACAAACATAATCTTGTTTTTTTGTTAATAACTAGACATTCTAGTTTGATATAGGTTTGTTCACGATTTGAGCTTAACTGAACGGGCCTTTGGTCTTGTTTGGCTCGTTTACAAATTGAATCGATCGACTAATTTACAATCGAGCGAGTATTTTTTGAGCATTAATTTTTCGAGCGAGCGACAAACGATATTGACAATCCACAATTTGACATCCCTAGAGTCTAGTGTGTCAGTCGGTTAAAATTTACATAGGGTAACAATAAATATGTTGAGTCTCAAGTTTTTATGCGCTTAAAAACGGTCATAGTTCATAACATGATCATGTTTATAAATGACAATCCAGGTTAAAGACCGAATTAGGGTGCCGCACAAGAGTCCAGGCCTAGTCAGCAAATATAAGATTTTCTCGGAGTTGGAAAAAAAAACATTTAACGACTTAGGATTTTACTTTTAGATTTAGTGTTTAATTTTTATGAGGTTAATTTGTATAAATTGTATATTTCTATATAGTAAACCAAATATAACAGAGTGAAATGTACAAAACCAAAAATATAATTGTATATCTGTATGTTTGTATATTTGTGCATGTATGTAATTATGTATAAAAATTAAATTAATTTAATTTAAACAGAACCAAACCAAACAGATATTTTCTCGTGCATGACTCGTTTATAAACCGAACCGATCCGATCAGTTCATTTACAACCGAGCCGTAAAGCGAACGAGTGTTTTCTAAGTATTGAATGAATTACGATAAAAAAACACCAAAACAATAAATCAATCATATCATCTTTATAAATTTGAGTACTTTTTTCCTTTTTCAGAAAACATCCCCCTTCTGTAAACTTATTTCGTATACCCAAAAAATTGAATGCTTGGCTGTTTGGCAGCATCTGAATCAGCTTTTTAATGGTTCAAATGTCTGAATGATTCAACACTTAATTGTTTAGACTATTTGTTTCGCCAGCAAATAAAATATCTGAATGATTTAGACATTTGCCTTTGAATGGTGAAGTATTATACTAATGTTGAATGGTTAAGAAGTTTAATGCTAAATGGTTAAGACCTTTTATTTGAATTAGTCAGACATTTGTCTTTGAATAGTTAAACAATATATTAGCTATTAATGGTTTAGACCTCTTAATAGTTTAACATTTAATGGTTCAGTTCTCTTATTTATATAGCACTTAATAATTCTGAAATTACCAAAGTGCCCCTTACCTTTATTTATATCTCAATATAACATTAATGCTTAGAATTTATAGAATAAAATTATCATATTCTAGTATTTTGCACCATTAAAATCATAGCTTTTTAATTGAAAATTAGATGTGAACCATTCACATGTATTTTGTCTATTTATTTGTATTTGAGTATCAATGTTAATATAGACATTCTAAATGGATCTAGATCCATATAATTTTATTATGATTTATGTATAATGAATAGCAATAGGACAAACACATGGGTAATTTATAAGATTAGAAACATTAAAAGATATTAATAAATACTCCAACAAATGTAGTTAGATGCATAAATCACAATGTTATCACGGGACCGAAGACATTCACATAACAAGACAACACAACCTCTCTTTCAATCACGGGTGCCCTAATCATTTATCTTTCAAATAAAAAAGAAATTTTAAAAAATATTATAACAATAAGTTAAATCATTATATGATATATTTGGCATAAGTTAATTATACAAAATAGCCTAGCAACTCTCAGTCTGACATATTCTAGTAACTTTATATACTTTACAGGTATAATAAATATTTATCATAGAATTAAAAGTACAAGTGTGTAGAAAATTAATTTGCAAGTTAGTGAAAGAAAACATACTCCTTGTGTGTAAGGTCAATTTATCTCAAGATGGATAGACGATTTCAAAATAATATAATCCTTTATCACCATCCACAAAAACTATAAGATTAATTTATATCATTTAAATTATATATGTTAAAAAAATTGTATGGTGATTATTCATATCATTTATATAAGGATCACTTGTCACATAACAATAAAGAGACTTTTCTTATGTATTATGTAGAATTTTTCCATATGCACGTACTATACATATCCAAATCTCAAACGATATTGATTCAACGCATGTTTTCAAAAGATGACACCAATAGAGAAAGCTTAGTTTGTCACGATAAACAACACGCTACGTACATCAAGAGATGTTAAAAGCATTTACACATCTATATTTTCTAAGATCATACATCCAGCGGCGAAGCTTTTAAGGGGCCGGGGGGAGCCGCCGCCCCCCCTATTTTTTCGTCCGTAGTGTTAAATTTTAGCCCGATAGTGTAAATTTTTGGCCCGGTAGTGTAAATTTTTATATAAATATCGAGTTCGTCCCCCCTGAAAAAAAATCATTTCGCCCCCGCCCACCATACAAAGTTGGTTAAGCTCCGCCACTGCATACATCTTATACATTACAAGACTAAAACTAGTAATCTTTTGGTTTGGGAGTATGTAACAGTAATTGTTTTATTTATCATGATGATGTTTCTTTGGAATGTATAAAGCATTTAATAAACTTACAAACTAAATGTTTTTCCTTTTATAAAATATATTTCTCTAGTATTTATTAAACAACACCTTCACATTCACACCATAAAAGTGCATCCAACAAGCATCCATCTTTGAACACCCTTGAAAACACCTCACCACTCATCTTTTCCAAATGAGTTCAAGAAACATGTCAAGAGCATTGCTTCTATGGTTAGCCATGACAATGGTGCTCGTAGGTTTGTCGCACGGAGACTTCGAAAAAGACAAACAAATGTGTGCTGACAAGCTCGTCGCGTTAGCCACTTGCCTTCCTTATGTTAGTGGTCAAGCCAAGGCTCCAACCATGGACTGTTGTGCTAAGCTCAAACCCGTGTTGGACGATAACAGAGTTTGCTTATGCATATTGGTTAAGGATCGTAACGAGCCGGGGCTCGGGCTCAAGATCAACGCCACCCTTGCATTGGGATTGCCCGATTCATGTCACTTGCCTTCTAACATCACTGAGTGTCCTAGTAAGTTGCAGTGTACCATAATCATATCATATCGCGTCATATCATATCATATCAAACAATCTTATTGGCAGGATATCAGTGGAGTTTAAATGTTTAATGAGTTTTCTTTAACGGGTTCTTACAGTTAAATAAAACTCTCAAAATTTTTTATTTTTATCGCTATTATTTTTTTATTTGTTTTCAGAGCTCATGAACTTGCCACCAAACTCACCAGATTCTAAGATTTTTGAAGATTATGGTAAAAACGTCAAGAAAAGCAACAGCACCTCTGTGACTCCATCGGGTAAGATATATCTTATTTCTGAAAAATTATGTTTTTAGAGAATTAAATGTTTCATAAGAATGTTTAATAAAAGTTAAGAATCGCAATAGTGTATCTTAAATCAGTAAAAACATAACGTTCAAAGTTAAAAATATTATATTTGTTTATTATTAGAAAACTATAATTTATGACATTACTATTTATAGAGGCACTAAATTTGTTTATTTTTTCACTCTCTGGAGTCTGGACCAAATGACATGTTATCTTTATTGGAGGATGCAAAATATTTTAAAAAGGACACTGTATTAATTGTCATACTCTGTGGACCGATTACGTATATTTCTACTTTCATTAGTTATTATCAATACAACGTTTGGTTATATCTAAGGGTAATTTATCTAACGTGCAACAATTATAATCAGAGTTGGGCTAATTAAACTTTTATATAAAAAAATCAACTCCTTGCCTTTTCTCGCACACATGTCACATTAAAATTTTCTAAAGATTAATTTCTTAAAAACCGAATAAAAACGAAAACAAATCACAATATAACAACAAGAAATTAGTACACTAAATTATACCTATGTACCTATGATATAAGCAAATAAATTTCACATTCACTTATATCACAAATGTATGGGAATATATAATTTTTATCTAATAATAATATAAGGTGGACACTTGAAAATTAGTTGATACACAAAGATATATTAGATACACGAAAAGTATACATAATTTATTTGTTTTAAACTAGACAACTTAATGGTTAAATAATGTGTCCCATAACTAAAAAGTTAAGGGTTCAGATGTTGTAGTAGTGCGACCTTGCGGGGTTGTAGTTTATTTGTCTATTTATTCTAGAAATCTAGAACTATGTTAAAAAAAATAGATGAAAAGTCTACACACAAAATAAAAAATAGGATATGGAAAACATGTAAGTGAAAAATTAGACACTTGACAAGAAAGATCACTTATAGATGATAAAAAAAGTTGATCAGATTAATACGTCTTAAGACAAAATAGATATATGAATAACTTAGGGCTGTTTGGCAGCCTCTTAATCAGCCTCTAATGGTTCAGATGCTGAATGGTTCAGCACTTAGACACTGTTTGTTTCACGAGTACATGTCTGAATGGTTAAGACATTTGCCTCTGAATGGTTAAGCATTATGCAAATGCTGAATGGTTAAGAGGTCTAATGCTGATGGTTAAGATCTCTTATCTAAATTGGTCAGACATTTGCCTTTGAATAGTTAAGTGATATACTAGCTCTTAATGGTTCAGACCTTAATGTTCAGCACTTAATGGTTCAGACCTCTTATTGGTTCAGCACTTAATCATTCAGATACTACCAAACAGCCCCTTATTGTAATTCATGGTTATAGAGGTAAACTTATTACACGTACTTTTAAAATTTTCTATTAAAATAATATGGTTTGTATGATTCTAACATTATGTTAATTTTCTTTCTTTTTAAAGGTAATGGATCAAGTGGTAGCATAAAAAGTGATGTTGGAAGAGGAAAGAAATGGTTGGGAGTTGAGAAGATTTGGGGGTCATTTTACATATTTATGATTGTTATCTTTCATATAGCTTAAATCATTCAAGAAATTACTAATTAATGTTTGCCCCCACCCCATTTGTTTATCACCTAAGGGTTTCGTGTTATTTAAAAATATTTAAAGGATAATATAAAGGAAATTGTCATGTTAGTGCCCAATATGGTTAGATATGCACGTATGTTGTTATAATGGGACATCTATAAATTTATTTATTTGTTATTGTAGTTCACAAGCAATCAACTTCGACATAAATGGATGGAAATATGCATTCTTAGATCAATCACTGTGTATGACACACACCAATATATTACAATATAAAAAGTTTTGATAAACCTATTTAACCAAACGTATAGATTGGATAGCTTTGCAAGCTAATTATTTTTTCGTTTATAAAATATTTTTACTAATATTTATAAGTTAACACCTCCAATTAGAGCATAAAAGAGGATACAACAACAATCTCTCATTAAACACCACCCAAAACACCTCGATCAATAGTCGTCTTTATGGGTTCAACAAACATGAGGTCAAAAGGATTGCTTCCGTGGTTCGCCATGATAATGGTTCTTGTAGGCTTATCAAAGGGAGATCTCGAAAAAGACAGACGACGGTGTGCCGATGTGCTCGTTGGGTTAGCTACTTGCCTTCCTTATGTTGGTGGTGAAGCCGTGGCTCCAACCATGGATTGTTGTGCTAAGCTCAAACCAGTCTTGCACAAGAACAAAGTTTGTTTGTGCATATTGGTCAAGGACCGTAATGATCCCGGTCTTGGGCTCAAGATCAATGCTACCCTCGCATTAGGCTTGCCTGATTCGTGTCACTCGCCTACTAACATCACTGAGTGTCCCAGTAAGTTTTGTTGTATCAAGATTATCTCTCTGGTCATGATCAACAATCATCAATCATCAATCGATTTACTGAATTGCATGACTTGTCAGTCTTTTGGGGACAAGAATATGTTGTGGGTCCCATATGGCTCACCCGAAATGATAATTTTAAAAAGTGACATTGAATAGACGGTGTAGTTGTAAACATTTGAGTCTCTCTAGCTGATTTCTTAAGTTAAATTGGTTTTCGGTTTCCGCTAGTTTTCTGTCTTCAACGTCTTAAAGGTGCTCAATGCAATTACGTTTTATTTATCCCTTTGACAAGATATTGGTGGGGTTGATGAATTTTTGGTAATGAATTACTATGGTTAAAGAAAGACTCTATAAACTATTTGATTTAAATTTGTTTTCGCTATTTTATTTTTAGAGCTCATGAACTTGCCACCCAACTCCCCGGAAGCTAAAATCTTTGAAGATTATGGTAAAAACGTTAGCAAAAGCGACAGCACCACCATGACTACATCGGGTAAAATATATATCAATTTTATTTTTGAAAATTTTACATTTGGAGAAGTAAATAAATTACCTTTTGTGTTTCATAAAATCATAATATTATAATTTAAATTAAGCCTAGTAAAAAACATAATGTTTATTTGTTGTTAAGAAACTTAGAATCTGGAGGATACGATACCTTAAATTATATGTTTAAATAGAAGATCATCGATTACATATTTTTCTACTTTTACTATATATTATCGATACTATATTTTTCTACTATAGATGCGAAACACACGATCAAATTCCGTGTATTCATTTTAATATTTTATATTTACGTGTTCTTATAAATGTTTTAAACTGTATAAGTCTGGTTAATATTTATAAAAATTGAAAAAATATGTGAATATATTATGGACTTGCAAAAATAAAGTAGTGCTTGAAAATAAAGTTGATATATATGCGAAAATAGGTAACTTTGTAGAAATGTAATCAAAATTTAAAATTGTCCTAATTATGTTACTCATAAATTTTTTGTTCTAATCAGGTCACTAAACTTTATTTTGATGTTTCAATCTTGTGTATTTAAACTGAATAGTAGGTAAAAGCGAGAGTCAAATGTGAGAGTAGGTGGTGGTGGGCGGCGATGGGGGGATGACGGTGGTGGTGGGCGGCGATGGTGGGGCGACGAAGGTGATGGTGGGACAACGATGGTGGTGGGCGGCGATGGGGGGACGACGGTGGTGGTGGGCGACGATGGTGGTGGGACGACAGTGGTGGTGGGCGGCCATAGTGGAACACTCGTAAAACTTGAAAAATAAATAATTACCTGCTAATCAGATTAATTACATAGGATTAGAACATCACCTCAGAGTTAAATAACTTGATTGAAACAATTTGAAACTTAAGTGACCTGATTGGAACACTTATAAAACTTTATTATTATTTTATGAAGTTTTCCCTATGCAAAAACAGTAAACCCTTGAAAAATTAAAAACCTCACGTGAAAAAAATAAAAAATGTAAAAAAAAATGAAAATTATGTACTTCATGCCATTATTATGATACGTGGATACGAAGAGATACACGAAATAATTTATGGTATTTTAAAATTAGTGATGTCAACTTATATAAACACTCTTTTTCTTTTGATTATTAAATTTGTAGGACTCTTAATACTATTATTTTTTTCTTTTTTGAAAGGTAGCATAAAAAATGATGTTGGGAGTGGAAAAAAATGGTTGGGTGTTGAGAAGTTTTGGGGGTCATTGTACATAATCACAATGGTTCTCATTCAAAGGGACTAAATCATTCAAGAAATAGTTGATGTCTTGCCCCACTCCTTTTAATATTTCTACTAGTCATTTTTTTTATTATTATAAAGTTTTTTGTAAGTTGATAATATTGAAGGTTATAAAAGTAGACGTTTGGTGGTGTTAATTTCAATTGTCATGTTGTTGACCACTATGGTTACATATGTACGTATGTTGATTGGAAATATATAAACTTTTGTGTTTGCTATCATTACTTCACAAGTATCAGGTCCGACGGATGTGGATGACAACATAAATCATCTGATGGAGTTAAAGTTTTCTTTAAAACAAGTCATGTTGGTTAGTAAATTAAAGGTTAAGTTGGATTGAACTAAATTAAAGGTTAAGTTGGATTGAACTAATTACAATCATAAATTAAAGTCATGTTGGTTAGTAAATTAAAGGTATGTGAGTAGTGAAATTGATAACTTGATACTTGGTGATGCAATCATGTTATCCTCAAGGTTTACACATGCTTTGGTCATTAAGTTTAGTGTTTATTGTTTAGAGTATTGAAACCATGGTATGCCAATATTTAGTGTTTTGTATTATTTTGTTTGGAATGCATTTGAAGAAAGCTTATGTGGCTATGGCTAAAGAAAGAAACCTTGAGCATGTGGTGGTTTCCGGAATATTCGTTAACATAATAATAATTAACTTTTTTTTGCATTACTTGACTGGTGAAACCGAGAACCGGCTACGTGACTAAAACTATGTTACAAGGTGGTGAATAATTCCTCATGATATACGTGTTCGTAATTCTTTAATATAATTTTGCTAAACCTTTAATATTCATAATTTTTAATGTCACATATAACTATAATGTCATGCGACCTTGATGTTAGGCTTTACATTAATTACTTGACATCAATGATAGGGTGTACATTTATTATACTTTTATTTATAATACCATCTCAGGGCTTAAAAACATCCATAAACGTGTACATTTAACGATCATATATAATATACTAGCTTTAGTTATAAACTCGTATATTACATGGGTTGAACAAATAAAATATTAAATATAATAAAAATTATTATTGGAATTTCGTATGATTAATAAACTACAAGTAATAAAACAATAATATGATTTTTTATTTTTTCAAAGATAAATTAAATATTTTATTTTAAAATAACTTTTTAAATTTTTTTCATTTTTAAAAATGTCCTTACTATAACTCCCTATTTTAATTATTTCTTTTAATAAAAATTTACTTTTGAAAAACTAATTTTAAAATAATACGTAAAAATAGTTTGATTTTTATGAGAAAAATTCTTTATAAAAAACTATTTCGATAGAAATAACATTAATAAAAAGATATCTTTGTTAATTTATTAAAAAAACTAAATATAATGTAAAAATATAATAGTATTATTATTAGTATTAATTAGTAATTAATATATAGTTATTTAATAAGGAAGAGAAGCGGAAAAAGTTTAATGAAAACAAATGTGGTGCTGACACGTGACTTCACATTTACCCTTTTATTAGAGGAAAAAAATGCATTCATACTTTAAAAACACATATTCTTAGGTGGTGTTTGTTTTTTAAGAAAACCTCTTCCCCACCTCTTCATCTACGCGCATACAGACGCGGGAAGAGGTTTTGAGTGTCCAGACTGTTTGTTTTTTGGAAGACGTTTTATTAAAAAACGTCTGCGCGAGGTCTTCTTGGTGCAGACATGGTCTTGTTACTTCTCAAGTCTTCTAACCTCTTCTCTATTCTCATTCACTACCCTACCCAATATCAGTACCCTCCTCCCCCTCATTTCCACCGGTCACCACGTACCCACTGCCGCCCCGCACCCACCGCCGCACCGCACCCACCGCCGCACCGCACCCACCGCCGCACCGCACCCACCGCCGCCCCGCACCCGCCTCCGGCCACCGCTGCCCTCGCCGGAGACCGCCGCCGGAGAGTTCTCCACACTGATCATCTCCGTCAACATTCACCACCTCTCGTTTACAATATCAATCACACCACAACACACACACACACATAATCGTTTAGAGTCGGATTACATGAGATTTTCACTTTCACATTTTGTAACACATTAGTTTAACGACGGTTCATGACACATCATTTTACAGCTCAAGATATGAGTATTAACTATTAAGTTACACTTACTTCTATGAAAATTCAAACTAATACAATAAAGGTGAGGCTTTATATCTTCTTAAACGTAAAGAAATTGTGCAAAATATTTTTTTTCATGTTTCTTATTTATTTATAACTTTAAGACAAACAGTATATAAGTCAAAAGTCTATAAGTCAACCGACAAACTAAACTTAAAAAGAGGTTTCGAGGCTTGTGGAACAGAGTAAGGAGTTGCGGGAGTCGGCATCGGCTTTGATTTCGAGAAACTCACAGGAGGATGCGTCGTTGCGACAACGAGCCCTAGCGCTCAATTCGAATATCAAGATGCTTCGATCGTTCATTGATTCGTCTGTTAAGAAAGGAGTTTGGGGGAATGAATTCTTGCAGATGCCTTTGCAGAAATCTTTATTATTATTATTATAATAACTTAAGAAATAATAATAATAATAATAATAATAATAATAATAATAATAATAATAACTTTGCAGATGTTAAAAAACAAACGATCTTTTTCTCGCAGACTGCAGACGTTTGGTCCACATCTTCTCCTGCAGATGTCTGCAGATATGGTCCGCAGACTGCAGACGTTTTGCTGCAGAAAAAACAAACAGCACCTTAGTCCATTGCTACAAACTTTACAATCAACCTTACATTTCACGTCGTCATCGTTTTTTCATATATTATAATCAAATTTTTACATTTACACTAAACTAACTTTTTTAGTTTCACATTATTTAAAAAAACATTTTTAATTTTTTTTCCAAGATTGCAAAGGTAAAGTTGCCTAAACTTAATTTTTTTTTAAAAAAAGTAAAAACTGTATATATATACACACACACAAACACGTCCATATATATACACATTTCTATATAAGATATATACGTGTTGTATCCTTCAGGTTTGAAAAAAAATAAAAATAAATATTATATACATATGGGACTCGCCACCACAAACTTTTCCGTTCTTGGCTACAACCATCCCACCTCATAAACCGCATCTCCAATGGTTCCAAATTTAAACACCTCCATTGGAGGCGATCTAAGTGATCAACCTCACACACTATCCATTGCTACTTTATAAGAACTTTTCTTTCCGAGACATATCTCACAAAATATATCTATTAATGTTACATTTTAAACATTTAGGTTTCCACATATTGAAACAATTACTTTCACATGTATGATATGAAAACCTTTGTTTGTCAATGTCTTGACTATTCACGAGCAACTGATAGCCGCATACAAAACAAACAGAATTTATCCATCAATTCCTTGATAACTACACATCATTAGCGTGTTTTCTTTGATCGAAAAAGTTATAAGTGTTTGTTCATGTTACGTTAACGAACAAAGTTCATATGGAATCATGGACCACAAAGGTCATCATTGCTCATGTATGTTTGTTAGAAGACAATGAATCGAACCAGAATCGTAAGAGAAGAAGATGAACAAATTCATTATCCGCATATCGATTACAATGAAGAACAACAGACTTATACAACTACCGTTACATCCTAACTAACTATTATCACAGCTAATCTTCAACTATGACATTATTACAATTTCAGTCCCTCAACTCTTATCAACTAATACAACTATGCGATTATTGCAATATCAGTCCCTCAATTACATTTATACGTAACAATACTTCCCCCTCAAAAGATTCTTGACCTCAAGAATCCACCTTAAAATAAGGGAAACGCAACATAAAATCTGTAGCAATCTCCCATGTAGCATCATGTAGAGGTAAATTTTCCATTGAATTAGAAATTTAACCACCGATCCATGACCTCGACGAGCTAATTTCCTGTCCAAAATTGCCAATGGTTGTAAAGTTGGAGCTGAAGTACCCATGATAGGAACAGGTTGAGTGGGAGGACCATAGGCTTTCTTTAACAAGGACACATGAAATGTAGGATGTATTTGAGATCCATCCGGTAAGTCAAGAGTATAAGCTGCAGCACCTACATTTTTAAGTATGAGAAATGGCCCATAGTATTTTGGGGAGAGCTTAGAATATTTGTGAACTCGTAATGAAGACTGCACATAAGGCTGCAGTTTGAGATAAACCCAATCACCCGGTTGAAAACTTCTTTCACTTCGCTTTAAATCAGCAAATTGCTTCATTCTATTCTTAGCTTTGGCTAAAGAATGTTTAATGGTTTCAATCATCAATTCTCTAGTCTGAAACCAATCTTATAAGGTTGCAACATCAGTGTCACATGGAATGTGAGGAAGGTGTATGGGGGCATCAATGCCATATAAAGCCTTGAAAAGAGACATGCTGATTGCAGAATGCCAAGTGGTGTTGTACCACCACTCTACCAATGAAATCCATTTAACCCATGTAGATGGTTATGACATTACCATGCATCTAAGATAAGTTTCCAAGCACCTATTAAGCACTTCAATTTGCCCATCCGACTGTGGATGGTAAGAAGTGGATAAAGACTGATCAATGCCTTGTAATCTCAAGAATTCCTTCCAAAAGAGACTTAAAAATAGAGGATCTCGATCAGAAACAATTGTTTGAGGACAACCATGTAATTTAAAAACATGATCTAGCATTAATTGTGCCACTGTGACTGCTGAAAATGGGTGCTTCAAGGGTAAAAAATGAGCATACTTAGTGAACCTATTAACAACTACCAAAATAACATCTTTACCATCAGATTTGGGTAGGCCCGAGATAAAATCCATTGACACATCAGTAAAAATGGATTTAGGAGTGGGCAAGGGCTGCAACAACCCTGGTGTAGCTATAGGTTCATACTTAGCTTTAAGGCAGACATCACATTTCTTGATCAACTCTTTGATATCTTTAATTGCACCCTTCCAATAGAACATATCCCTGAACCTTTGGAGTGTAGGATGAATTCCCGAGTGACCTCCTAAAGGAGAGGCATGACAAAGTAACAAGATATCATGTCTCGGCTTAGGGTCTTGGCTAATCCATAACTTGTTCTTTCTAGTCAAAAGACTACCATCCCATTTGAAATGTTTGATAGATTCTCCTTGCAATAATCTGTGAATAAGTTGTTGAGCATCAGGAGCAGTTGCCCAATGATGTTTAATCGACTGCAACAACAAGGGATCATAGGAAGAAATGCCCATTTAAAAAAAAGTGACACCATTGGTTCTAGATAAAGCATCAGCAGCAGTGTTGTCTGTGCCTTTTTTATAGACAATGTGATAGTCATAACCTATTAATTTGCTAAGCCATGTATGCTGCAAGGGAGTAGTGATCTTTTGTTCCAGTAAATGCTTCAAACTCTTTTGATCAGTTCTGATAATAAAGTGCTTCAGGATTAAATACTGATGCCAGTGTTTAACTGCTAACAAAATAGCTAACAGTTCTTTTTCATAGACAGACAAGGTACATTGCCTTGCAGATAAAGCTTTACTAACAAAAGCAATTGGGTGACTATCTTGCATCAAAACTGCACCCAACCCTTTGGAACTTGCATCAATTTCTACCACAAACACTTTAGACCAATCTGGTAGTGCTAACACAGGAGCATTGGTCAAGGCTTGCTTCAAAAGATCAAATGCATATTGAGTTGTATCATTCCATAGGAAGGCATCTTTTTGTAAAAGAGAAGTCAAAAGCTTAGCAAGTACCCCATAAGAAGATATAAATCTTCTATAGTATCTAGTGAGGCCTAAGAAACCCCTTAGTTGTTTGACAGTAGTAGGAATAGGCCAATTGATCACTGCTTCAATTTTGGAGGGGTTAGTAGAAACTCCTTCTTTTGAAATTACATGCCCCAAATACTCCACTTGAGAACCAGCAAAACTACACTTAGATTTCTTTGCAAACAACTGATGATCACGGAAGAGTTGTAAAACTTCCTTAAGGTCAATAACATGTTGATCCAAGGACTTGCTATAAATCAATATATCATCAAAGAATATTAATACCTTCTTCCTCAGTAATGGTTTAAAAATAGAATTCATAGACCTTGGAAAGTTGTTGGGGCATTAGTAAGGCCAAATGGTAGGACTAAAAACTCAAACAATCCCTGGTGAGTTCTAAAAGCTGTTTTATGAATATCGGAGTCATGCATCCGTATTTGATGATACCCTGACCTTAGGTCCAGCTTAGAGAACACCACAGAGACTCCCAATTCCTCTAATAATTACTCAATTAATGGAATTGGAAACCTATTCTTCACAGTGTGATCATTTAATTTCCTGTAATCAACACATAATCTCCAAGTTCCATCTTTTTTTTTACCAAAACCACAGGTGAAGCAAAAGAGCTGACACTGGATCTGATGATTCCCATATCCAACAACTCCTGTACCATTTTCTCAATTATATCTTTCTGCCCCACAGGGTATCTATATGCTCTTTGATTAATGGTCACCGATTCATCTACTAACTGGATTTTATGATTACAACTACTATTTGGTGGAAGTGTTTTAGGAGTTTGAAAAACATCTTCATATGCATCTAAAGCTTCTTGAATTCTGGAATCAGTTTGGATATCAGATAAAGAAGTTTGATGTTGAAAACCTTCATGGTTATTCAACTGTAAATGGTACAACTGTAATTGGACAGTAGATTCATGTTTAGTGGTCCAATCTGAAAGCTTCTCTAAGGAACATAGAGATAAGGCATTTGTATTAATACCTTTCAATACAATCACCTTTGAATCCACCTGGAATTGCATTGTTAAGTTCTTGAAGTTCCAAACTATATCATTTAGAGATTGTAACCAATCAACCCCCAAAACCATATCATAATTGTCTAAGGGTAGTAACAAAACATCTATTTTAAACCATACCCCTTGCATCAACCATTGAAAGTCTTTGCATAATTGGCTGCATTCTAACTCTTTTCCATTGGCAACTTTAACCTTCATCATTGGCACCCCTTTAGTGTGGCATTGTAACTTTGCAGCTAGTCTAGAGTTCAAGAAATTATGAGTGGAACCAGAATCCACCAAAATTTGTATTTACCTGGTACCAATTGTACCCAGAACTCTCATTGTAGAAAAAGAATTGACTCCTATCACAGCATGTATTGAAATTAGAGCATTCAAGTTCATTTCTTGTAACTCAGCTTCATCAACCTCTTCCTTTGTCTCTTCCTCATCCCCGTGAATCTCCAACACATAAAGATGTTTAAATTTACACTTATGAGTTGGAGAGTATTTCTCAGTGCACCAAAAACATTCATTTTTGGCCCTCTTCTCCTCCATTATCTTAGCTGGAACCTTCTTGACATTCTTTAATAATTGATTATTAGAAGGAGTAGGTAACAATGCTAAGGTATTAGTGGGATTGCCAATTGTTTTATTAACTACTGCAGTTCCATTTTTGTTAATGGAATGTGTAGTGGTAATACTAGAACTTGCAACATTCTTCTTTGCATCTTTATCACCGAATAAGGTGGCATACACCACATGTTGTTGTTTAGCCATAGCAACAGCATCTCTTATTATTTTAGGCTTAAAGATTTTAACTAAACAACGTATCTCTGGTTTCAACCTCCCACATACAAACTAGCTGCATATTCATCAGTCAACTTGACTCGATTAAGCAACGTATCAAACTCCTTTGTGTAATCAGTAAGTGAACCTGTTTGATGTAGATTCTTTAATTCCTCCATCGGATCTTCAGATAACCTTTCAGAGAATCTGTTGATAGCCGATCTAGAATATTCGTCCCATGTGACATCTTCAACAGCTCGATTTTGGCTAGTAATGTATCCTTGATGCCATTCCAATGCTGCACCTTCAAGATTGATGACAGCATAGTGTACTTTTGCATTCTCAGGAGTTTTATCAACTGTGAAGAAATGATTGCAACGAATAACCCATCCTTCAACTCCATCACCATCAAATTTTGGAAAATCTAACCTTCCAGTTCTAACCAGTCTTTGATCACGATGCCCATTATCTTGCCCCATTTTATTACTGATTTCGGTCATTTGAGTCACCAATGTCGTCATACTCATTTGTAACAACCGAATAGCTTCTGAATTTTGATCCAACATTGCTTGTTGACCTTCTATCAAACTAGCGTTATCAAGAGCTAATTTCTCTAATCTTTCCATTTCTTGTTGTCTAGTCGGCATACACTTGGATTCCAATTGAAATCTACACAACGAACGACAATTACTGCAATTGAAGGTAAATCGAAAATCGCGAATCGATTAACGATAACGAATTGAAAGAATCAATTGCAGAATTTGATAAGAAGAACAGAAGCTTAGATCGGAATCGATCGTCAGCGGTATTCAAAAGAAGATAGAATTCGAGCTCCGAGAATCGAAAGCTCTGATACCAATGTTAGAAGACAATGAATCGAACCAGAATCGTAAGAGAAGAAGATGAACAAATTCATTATCCGCATATCAATTACAATGAAGAACAACAGACTTATACAACTACCGTTACATCCTAACTAACTATTATCACAACTAATCTTCAACTATGATATTATTACAATTTCAATCCGTCAACTCTTATCAACTAATACAACTATGTGATTATTGCAATATCAGTCCCCCAATTATATTTATACGTAACAATGTTGTTGGTATGGGAATCAAGAGTTATGGAATGGTAAATTTGAATATAACTTGATTAGTTAATTTATAACTAGAAATTGTTCAATGTCTTCAATGCCCAAATATCGTAAATGATGTGTGAAGCATGGTTCACAAATATTATGTATCATTAGTAAGACATGAAAAAATTAAACATATTACAACTTGCAATAGCAATATATTTCACAAACAACACGTTAACAATATTAAATGCAAAGGCAGTAACATTTTTGTTTCCTCGACTTTTAACCATGAAAAACGTGATGACTTCACAGACGATATGGATAATATCAGCGATTACTTATCTTATACATAAAACGTGTAATTATAACAAAAACACATCAGTGAACTTTTTCATTTACTCTCTAAACAATTATACCTTTTTCTCTCTTCTCCAATTCTTTAAAACTTATACTTATTTCTCGTGATGTCTAAAAACCAAACAACACGTTAACTTTTAGCAGAAGTTTGAAAAAAAAATCTTAACTTATCCTTAAGTTATCGCTTAATTTACTACCATCATGATTCATGAATTTACTACCATCATGTGAACACAATTAATATTGTTTATATCATATGTTAAATTTAAAAAATGAGGTATAGCTTCTTAAAACCATTATAATTTTAATATTATAAATTATTTTTTCGACATATATTTTAGTTGAAACTGACTCTGATCAAATATAACATATTTTAATTTTTTTCAAAAGAATGTAATCTTTTTTAAAATTCCTAATATACTCTTGCAACATGATATGATTACTTCCACCTACGTTTCAATATAAGCTTTATGCAAAACCGAGTCTCACAATGTGCAACTCAAAACTCACGAGTTAAATATAATGTATTTTTAGTTTACTTTTATAAAAACTTATTGTTGCATAAATTCCACATATACTGTTATAATGATGTTAATTTTACTTATGTTTCAATATCAATTTTGTTTTAAAATTAAACTGTCACAAGTCTTACGTAAAAAAAAACATTCGTCTTGTTATAAATATACTTTGTAGTTTTCTACAAAGAAAAAGTTTAGGTAAATAAACATCATCCAATAAATCTCTATACACCTAATAGTCCCCATATATTTTGTGAAATGACTTGTAACAAGACACAACATAGACGTATGGAAGATAAGATGGGGCAAATTGTAAAACTTTAACATGGCATGATAGATCACTCACCACCAATCTACCCATGACAAGTTGACGAGGCATTACCATGAGTACTACATTGGTTCACATGTGATTAAACTTATATGCATTTATAATACGTTTATGCTTTTTTTTTCTTTTTTAGTAAATTGTATAAATCTTCTTCCTCATAGTCATATATATGAAAAACTATAAACTTAATTCTCTCTTTTCTAAAACTACATAAGTCGCTTTATTTTTTTATATTCATAAAAAGAATAGCATGGTGAATTTTTGTAGAAATGTTGTTAATGTCGATCACATCCATGTTGTGCATGCAAGCATAGGACCATCTAGTTATCCTTATTTTTTTTCCTTTAAAATTTAGCTTTAATTCATTTGTTTATATATGAGGGAAAGAAACAACTACTTGGGAGTTGAAAAGAAGATAAAATAAAATGAGTGTAAACTTTAAGATATACTTATCAAAATATTAAGAAACTTAGTAAAACTTTAAACATCATTTGATCTCAAGAACCTTTTAGTAAAACTTTAAACATCATTTGATCTCAAGAACCTTATTTGCAAACCCTTGAATCTCTACAAGAGGGGTAAGAGACACGAATGAGGATACACCTCATTGCGTCGGTAATGACAACCATGTAGCAATGAAGATGACAATGCAAACCAAATGCTATCGAACCAAATAACCCCTTGCTTGTGTTCACTTGATTATCATTAACGAACATTTGAAGAAATACAAACACATTTTTCTCATTTTTATTCGTTTGTTAGGTAACTGAGCTAAACGAACAAGAATGAACATATGTGTGTATCTTTATATGCAAATATGCTCTATAGACCAAAATGAAAATATAATAAATGAAAAATAAAGAATAACAAAAGGCGATTCATTCTTCCATTTACTAAGTAAACAAATATTCGTTACAATGAAAACAATTTTAGAAGAATGAGGATGGAGGGGTATCAATGTAACACTCACCGTACTACACCATAAAACCATCAATTAAATCTTGTTATATCATACAACACTACACAAGCAATTTGATGATGACGATGTTGTCACACCATGGCACGTGAAACTAGCGGTTGATCGAGAGGTCGATTTGTTAAAGAGGAGGCATGACGAGTGGATCCCGAAAACGCACGCTATACTGCGTGAAAAGGAGGCGGCAACGGTGGTCCAGGCGGCGGTGAAGCATGCCGCCCCTTCCTCCTTTAGAAGAATGATTAAGATTAAAAAATGAAACTATCATCAACTCTTAGAAACTAACAAAACTAGAGAAACACATAGTAACAATTGGGGTTGATCTGGTTAACAAGACTTTAACTTGTAAACTTGTAAGATGATTTAGAACCCTAATTTAAAATCAGATCGAAATCGGGCATCTTTAATCCTCTAAACAAACGAATGTGAATCGAAATGAAGATCAGATCATCAACGATTAACGATCCATCTCGAATTTCCCACACAAGAATCATTCTTCTAACAGCAATTGCATCAAGAATTGTTCTGCTAACCCTAACAGTCATCTGGAGATCAATCCTCAGTCCTTACGACACCTCAGCTTCAATCAACCCTAGCTGTCTCTCTTCCACCACCGCCACCACCACCAACGCCGCCGCCGTCGTCGTATTTCCTCGTATCGCCGTCGCGATTGAGAATGGGATCGTATGGGACAGCGTGTACTTCGTTCGAATTGCTGAATGTGGATATGAATATGAACAGACATATGCTTTCTTGCCTCTACTTCCTGTTTGCATTTTGTTCTTGTCACGAACAGGTGAGTTTATTTGATTTTCATTTTAGGGATTTGGGATTTTAGTTCTAATGCAAGCACCATACGTATGATTTAGATGAAGATCTGCATTAAAGTTTGTAATTTGGCCATTTTTTATGTTCTTGAGTAAGTAGGAATTGGATGGTGATAAATGCATCAAATGATCATATGGGTTAGATAATAATCTTGATTATGCCATTAATCCATTATGCTTGTATACCATCTTCAGCATTTTGTGTCATATTCGAAGCTCTTAGCTTCAGTTTGGTTATATTTGTAGACATGAATAACTGTTATAAATGTAACTGCATTTCGGTTTTTGAAAACGAGGGGATCGTAGTCTTACACTCCATATCTGATACAGAGGTGTGATATGACTTTGGGATTGAATCCCTACTTCTAAACTTTAAAACTTAGGTCGATTCTCAGTTCTCAGCCAAATGTTCCGTGACTGAACCTTGCATTTTATCCCCTTTAGTTCTATGAAAACCCATGATTTGATTTAATCTGTAATGCTGTATAACCTAGCATGTTTCATATGCTAAATTTGTATAGATTTTTTCTTGGAAAAAGCCATACCATCATTGTTCCATCTGTTGTACTTGTTGTAACTTAGAAGGTTTGGTGCAGCAGCTCTTCTCAGTTCTCAAGGAATTTTTAAAATCCCTATTTCTAAGTTGAGTCCTGACCTGATTCAGAAGGGAAGAACTTGTATCAGTATCTCAATTCCTTTTTTTGGATTTTATGCAGTGGAATGGAGATAGCAGTAGTGTTGCATAATTTACTTTAGGATATGATATTTTACTGGAATAAGATAGCCATGGTACTTACTAGTTGAATATAGCTCATTCCAAGTATATTCTTTTAGTTTTAGTCCCTTGTTGCCAATGAATTATTTTGTAGCTAAACTAATTAGCATTCACGTTGATCCTATAATGTAAGCTGTCATTATTTAATTTGCAGTTTTTCAGCCATTAATTCCCCTTGTTGGGCATAGAGCTGTGTTAGCATTGTCTGGATATTTTGTTAGCAACATCTCTTTTGTTTTTGCTGCATTGTTTCTCTACAGGTAACTGTCTTAACCCTGCATTAAGCACTCGTTGTTATTTCATTTCTTTCTCCCATCTGTGTAGATTTTAATAATTTCATGACATGTTTAGTTAGTTAACATGATGAAAAAATCTTTGCAACCTATTAAAAACTAGTCCAAGTTTAAATAACACATTATGTTGTATCCCTGACAAATTTCTTGTTTTCTTTGTCACTACAGGCTTTCTGTTATCATTCTTAAGGACCCAGAAGCATCATTGAGAGCATCAATCTTGTTTTGCTTCAATCCAGCATCTATATTCTATTCATCCATGTATTATCTTTTTATCTTAACTTTTATTATTTGATGTCTAAAACTTAAACTTGTGATTGTGATACGAGACCAGTACTTTGCTTTTGCAGTTATTCTGAGAGCTTGTATGCACTATTATCTATAGGAGGGATATACTTTTTATTGTCGGGTGCAAACAATTTAGCAACCCTCTGGCTTGCTATCTCTGGTTGTGCAAGATCGAATGGTGTGCTAAATGCAGGGTATTTCGGTTTTCAGACTATGCATCGAGCTTATGATGCTTTATTTGTTCAAAAGAACCCATTTGTAAGCTTACTTGTTCTAGTTATTGTTGTACATGCCTTCTTTCCAACTTGAAAAATAGAATCTTATTCGTTATCCTGTCTGTGCAGTTGGCCTTTCGAGTTCTTGTATCTGGAATTTTGCGTTGCGTATTCATTTTTGTTCCGTTTGTTGCTTTTCAAGCATACGGATACTACAACCTGTGTGACGGACGCCATCCGGAGAAATTGAGGCCTTGGTGTAAAGCAAAGATTCCTCTGCTTTACAATTTTATTCAAAGTCATTACTGGTATGTTTATATATTTTTTTAACCTTTTTATATTTTTGATTGGCATAGATTAACCCATTTGTTAACAAACTCTTTTGATGTTAGGGGCGTTGGATTTCTAAAATATTTCCAGTTTAAACAGTTCCCCAATTTCCTTCTTGCAACACCAATACTCTCCATTGCACTCTGCTCAGTTATCCATTATGTAAAGCTACATCCTAAGGTTTTCTTATCACTTGGTTTTAAATTTGACCCGAAAACCACTTCCTTCTCGGAGACGCAAACATCAACAGTAAGTCGAGGTATGAACCCAAACCCTGAACTATTTAAGCTACTCTCTTTAAGTATTTAACAAAAAATCTTGTGTTTATTGCTGTTTAAACAGAAGATCAGGCTCTAAGAAGAAGAAAGCATATCAAACAAAAAGCAGACCCTACATCGCTCTCCTCAAATAATGTACCCATTGACAGTTTAGAAAAATTTCCGACCATCATTGTACCATTTGTTTTACACTTAGGGTTCCTGGTAGCAACAGCGTTTTTTGTCATGCATGTTCAGGTCAGTTCCAAATCAGAATGCAAGAAGTGTATACACATTTATACAGAATGCTCTAACTAGGATACACAAGACGGTTACATAACTTTATTTATGTGTTAATGATATGATTGTTGCAGGTTTCTACACGATTTCTGTCATCAAGCCCGCCAATATATTGGTTTGCTTCATATGTACTAGCATCCCACAAGGGCTGGGGATACTTAATTTGGAGCTACTGTGCAGGCTACATCCTCATTGGCAGTCTGCTTTTCTCAAACTTTTACCCATTCACTTAAAGTTGTCACAAGTTGTAATGTTAGAATCTTTAGACAGAATTCAAATTTTGATGGTTAAACGATGATGTATATGTACATTATGTTACATACAACAAGATTATCAAACAGAAGGACCAGATCTAAGAACTCTTTCCAACTTTTCAGCCCTTGCATAGTCGCTTTCTGTGAGCGGGCCAGCTGGAAAAGGAGTAATCTCAACAACCAAATGCGGTGTCGGGAGTTCATCAAACAACGCTCGTACATTGTTGCAGCATACAGTTTCTCCATGAGCACTCTCTCTTCTAATTTGACAACCCTGCGAAACTTTCGACGGCTTAGCACATTGTTTGATCAAATTTAGAAAGAAGCATGCATAGAAAACTGGTTTGAACCTTGTGGGAGGTGGCATCTCTGAAATGATCATCATCTGAAAGTAATGAAGCTATCGCCTTTAGAAGCCGACGCCCTTCGGTTTTTGAAGGGACCCTCTTGTTTCGTCGAAGGGTACCCTTTGTTGTTGGGTGCCATTTGCTGACTAGTTTTCTTTTGTCTGCTGCTTCTTTGTCTGCTTATAAGAAAAACAGGATTAAGCTTTCGGTTGAGATTACTTGTTTTCGTAACATATTTAGTGTATTGTATGATTTCATCCCTAATTATCATTCTTATTAATAATATATTAATATACAACTCTAAAATTGAGATAAACTCTACATAATTCTGCAATTAATCATGTTATTGGGGAGTTACTGAAAACAGACCACCAACCTGGGTTGCTTTTAAACTTTTCAAACCATTTGGAGAAACCCAAATCATCACCAACAGTCTCAAGCTCTACAAATCAACAAAATCAAAATAATCACAACCAATAGTATAATACAATGCAACTCCTTGATCTATTAATGAAAAACACTTTGATTTTCCGCCAAAACTGGGAATTTCAGGGGGAAAAAATTAGGGTTTTTTAATGGCAGAAATATGATTCTTGAAAACAATCTTGAATTAACTTCAAAAATGAAAAGGGAGTCAATGATGCATTCAGTCCCTTAAAATCAGGAATACATGACTACATCAAGATCAAATAACTAATACAGCAAAACCTGTGTTTATGTATCTTGCTGTGAATTAACTATCATTCATCATCACCATCATCATCATCATCACAATCATCATCATATATATATGTGTTTGTAAAAGAGGATCAAGAACCTGTAGTGGATGCCAGTGGATTAGAAGGGGATCCAGCCAAACCAGCTTTCAACAGAGCATAGAATATACACACTCTTCCAGCCCACAGAACAGGGGCTTCAAGCATTGAACATTTGATGCTTGATCTTTCAACCCCAGATGTTCTATCAGATCCAAAGCCCCAAATTGATGAGCAACCCTTGATTTTTGTACCAAAAAAGGGCAGCCCAGAAGGAGGAATAAGGGTCTTGTGTAGAAGTGAACCACTGGTGGTGTGGTGGTGGTTCTTGGGGGTGAAGATGTGTGCACAAGTAGGGGTGTGTAGAAGCATTTTCTTGAAGAATTGAGAGAATCTTGAGTTGAATTGAGAATGTGAAGTGTTGCAAGATTCAATGATTCATGTAGTGATGATTTTAGAGCAAGGTTTAGGATGCCTTTTGGTGCCCCTTATACTTTTTATGTCGTCACATATTTCACCTTCTTGTTCCATTTTGTTACATATTAAACACCATCTTGGCATCTTTCGAGATTTTCTTCAGTTTCTCGCTACTTTAAGATTATGGATTTTGTTTATATTATACTAGAAGGGTGTCCGTTTAATGCGGCGGGACGACGTTTTATATCCGGAACGTGTTTTTAATATTTATTTGAGTAAATTGTAATTTTCATACCTGTGTTTTGGGGGTGTTAACAGGATCAACCCCAACTTAACAGTTTGCATACCTGAATTTACGAATGCTAACACTTTACGTACCTCCGTCTAATTTTCGTTAAAAAATCGTTAAATCTCCCCCACATGCTCCTCACGTGATGGCAAAACTGTCAATTCACCCAATTTATTAATCTTTTAAGAGTATATTGCAATTTTCATACCTGTGTTTTAGGGGTGTTAACAGGATCAGCCCCAGCTTAACAGTTTGCATACCTGAGTTTACGAATGCTAACACTTTACGTATCTCCGTCTAATTTTCGTTAAACAACCGTTAAATCTCCCCTACGTGCTCCTCACGTGAGGGACAAAACTGTCAATTCACCTAATTTATGGATCTTGCATCGTCGGTAGGGTTCCGACGTGTTTATGTCGTTTGTGTTCCGTTAGTTTACATATTCTGATCTTACTGTACTTATGAGATGTGAACACTTTTCCGTTATGAAACGTGAGAGATTTGACGGAACCTGATGGGGAATCGTTGACGATGAAAGTGTCGATGAGGGAGAACAACCTTGTGTCGAATACGTGGATTTGGTCGCTGGAGGCGGCATAGAGGCGGTGGTTGTTGACGGTGAGGTGGCTGATGTGGGCGGTGGGGTAGGGTTTGAGGGTGGTGAGGCAGCGGTGGGAGACGGTGAGTTTGAGAGTCTCTAGCGAGAGGTTTTGGAGGGAAGGGATGGAAGGTATGGTTTGGAGAGAGAGGTTGTTGTAAAGGCTGCTCACGGTGAATTGACAGTTTTGCCCCTCACGGGAGGAGCACATGGAGAAGATTTAACGGTTGTTTAACGAAAATTGGACGGATGTAAGTAAAGTGTTAGCATTCGTAAACTCAGGTACGCAAACTCTTAAGTTTGGGCTAATCCTGTTAACACCCCTAAAATACAGGTATGAAAATTGCAATTCACTCTTAAAAGATTAATAAATTTGGTGAATTGACAGTTTTGCCCCTCACGTGAGGAGCACGTGGGAGAGATTTAACGATTTTTTAACGAAATTAGACGGAGGTACGTAAAGTGTTAACACTCGTAAACTCATGTATGCAAACTGTTAAGTTGGGACTGATCCTGTTAACACCCCCAAAACACAGGTATGAAAATTGCAATTTACTCTATTTATTTATTCTTATAGTATTTTTACAAATTCTATTATGTTTTTAAGCTAAAATTTAAAACACCAAATACATGAGTTTTGCATAACTACTTGTACATTTAAGCATTAACTTATTATAACTCATAAAATACAGATCAGTTTAGCAAAAAGTTTACACTAAAAGTTTAAAAAACACAGGTTACAATTGTAGTTTTAAACAACTTAAGTTTTGTTTATGGGTAGATAATATAAAATTTTATGTAATTGTTATTAAGTGTAAGGTTATTATGTAAATAATTGTAAGTAAATAATGTTATAAACACTATTTTACCCTAAAAATGATTGTGTATTATGCATTAAATAAAATAATTATTCTAAATTTTATGGTATTTTAAAATATCATTCTCATATGCTTTATATATAGTAGACTAGTTTTAGTAAACCGGTGTAATATACGGGTTGAAAATATGAAAACAATATAATTCATAAATGTATAAATATTTCGTATGATTAAGTTATGTATTACTATAACAATGAAAAATAAAAAGTTACATTTATAAATTATAAATATTCAAATACTTTTTTGAATAATATAATAAATAAATGACTCATAAAAAATTAAAACCAGTTGTGTTAAAATCACACTAATCTAAAATAAATAAATATATCAATAAATATTTTTTTTCTTTTTAGTTTTTTTAAATTGAATCTTATTTAGCTAAAAATATGTATAGTTCAAAACAATATGATTACACAATTAAGTTGATAATATAAAAAAATAAATTTAAAACAAAATGAATTATTACTATAATTGAGTTTCTTAAAATAAAAAACTTGACCAAAATAATATATTAGTTTAGGCGGAAAAATTTTTTTGAGGAGTAACATGAGAGTGCCACGTGGCATCCTAGTTACTCTTATATTATATAGTATAGATTACTAAATGGTTGTACCTTTCACCTTTAAAATTAGTATATGTGTACAGTTAGTATAAATATTTAAAGTTGTTTATTACTCAATACTATATATGTGTATAGTTAGTATAAATATTTAAAGTTGTTTTTTATTCAATATTACCTCATAATTTAAACTTTATTTAGTAGAAAGAAAATAAGTTTATTTATTAGTAATTCAAATTTGTTAAAATTTTATGACAACGATTATATAAATGTTTAAAAATATTTTTTATTCACTATTACCTCATGATTTAAACTTCATTTAATAGAAAGAAAATAACTTCACTTATTACAAATTCAAATTTGTTAACATTTTACTTAAGTGTTAATATTAAGGTCTATTACATCATAATTTAAATTTCATTTAATGATTTGTTACTAAATCCCTAAATAATGGATATGGTTAAATAATTGGTTCTTAAATTCCTAAACTAATGCAATTTTAAAATATCAAATAGTTCAAATATGTTAAACTTTTATGTAAGTGTTAGTAAGTGTAATGTTATTATGTAAATAATTGTAAGGGGGTAATCCGTACATAATGATATAATTACTATTTTATCCTTAAAAATGATTGTACCTTATGCATTGAGTAAAACATGTGCTCTTAATTTTAGAGTATCTTAAAACACACTTCCTAAATACTTTATATATAGTATAGATAATAAAAATGAGATCTATGTTTGTTGTAAAATGATAAAATATTGTATCTTTCAAGAAAATCTTTCTTTTGTTTTTCTTTTTTTTAGATATGTAGTGTTTATATGATATTTTTTTTAAAAAAAACGGTATTTTGTTGTAAAATGATACAATATCAAATAAAATCCGATCTTATACTAGGAGATCTATAAACTTTTGAGTCTTATAGACAATACATATGTCTACATAGAAAGACATAATGCTAAAATCCTAATCGGCTTATCCTAAATTACGGTTTGCGATATTAATCACATCATCACTCTTAAAGTGGAGGGAGACGAATGTTCGAACTTAAAGAAAAATTGATTGACATAGATGAATGTTAACTATTGGTGAAAATAGTAGCATACTGAGAGGTTGAACATAACAAAGTGAATGTCAATCTTATAATGTTTGTGTGTTAATGTTGTATTATGTTAGAAACATAATCTCATCTGTTTTAAAAAAAATGTAGATTGATAAAAATTTCTTGATTTTCTTTTAAAACAAAAAAAAATGTTGTTAAACAATCTAAGTGCCTGTTCGTGAAACATTAAAGATGCATTTTGAACATTTACTAAAGTTAAGGGGTCTATTGAGTGCCATCGGTCATTCACCATGAGCTTTCATCGATACAAAGAGAAAACAGATATATACGACGTCGTTGCAAGATCTTATCCACTGCATGGGACCTTGATGCGACACACACGACACGATGTATAAAAGAACAAAAACGAGATTGAAATTCTTGTGATATTTTTCCAATTTTTAAACGACATTTTAAAATGTATCTAACATCGTCATTTCAATTTTTGAAACCTTAAAATTTACATTATATGAACACGAAAATGATACATACAAGGTTAATTTTTTGCATAACTAACTTTATTTTGAAGACCGGAAGAACAATTAGAATCATCGATTTGCTTGATCAAGAGATAAAAAATGATATAAAATATAAATATGTAAATAACTATACTAGTGTTAATTAATTAAAATGATAAACTAATAAAAAAACTTATTTAATTATTGTTGTTCAGAAAAAAAAATTGTATTTCTCTCTTCTCTCTCATCTTTTTTTCCCTCTAACATCGTCATTTAAATATGTAAATTTATATATATATATATATATGTATATGTATATGTGTGTGTAGAGTACGAAATATACACATTTAAATTGGACTTCTTAACTGTTTTTCATATGTGTGCATGGTTGGTTTCAATTTTTTTTAGTTTTTGATTTTTGATTTTCACTTAAAAGTATTAAAGAAGGTAAGAATAAAACTTACAAAGAGTAGCAACAGAAGGCAGATATAATAAACGTAAAGACCTCACCAAGATGTAGATTTTATGCATAATGGAAGAAGTAAAATAAGACTTTTTTTGATGTATAATATGAAGAACGATAGATAAAGTTACAGATTAAAAGATAAGGCTAAGGAGTGTTGGAATGGATTCAATGTGCCATTAGAGAGAATAAGAAAGCATGAAATTTTTATTGAGTTTTTGGTATGCACACGATGAAGAACAAGCCCTTTATTTATAAGGCAATTACAATCAACATAATTCTATATAAAAAGCAAAAGTAACGGATGAAAATAGAAGAAAATAAAATGATAAAATTACATCATTTACAAAAGAAAATGTAGGAATCTGTCACGAACGTTAATCTATAAATTATTGTTTTCATGAGTGGTTGTTTTTCATGTGAGTCTATCCATGAGTGAATGAGTAGCTGTTTTTCATGTGAGTTCATTTCTCCTTTTTATTTTGAAAATTCTATGAGTGCTGTCTATGGACCGTTGAAATTTGGGGAATATCAGGTATAATATCTGTAGTTTTATGAGATGTATTTAATCAAGGCATGTTAAAAAATCTATATTTGTTGTAACTGCTGTTTTTTCCAAAAATTCACTTGTACTAGCTTTATGATCGATAAAGATTCTTTTTCGTGAGTGTCTTTAGGTGTGGGAATCGATACGTGGGAAAGAAGTAAAAATCTCACAACCTACATTAGGATGGAATATATGTGTAGCAATATTTACTATTATCATTACAAACTTTTCTACCAAACTATTAAGGAGATGTTATGTTTTGATGTTTAGTCTAAATTCCATATAATCAATCATACGATGGTGATAGAATCGAACTATCTGGTCTTTAGACTATCCGCAATGCAACAGCCTGCATTAATTTACTACATGCATCCTAATCATCACGGCCACATTAGTTTTTTACTCATCCTTCCTACATGCGTTCTCTCTCTTTTTTTTAACTCCAACCCATCATTTCCACATGCAACCTCTCTCTTCCACTTCATCATTTCTTTTTCAATTTTTCTTTAAAAAAATTTAGTTTGTAATCATAAAAAATATTTAATAAATAAATGTAAAAAATATTTAAATAATAAACAATAAAAAAACAAGATAAAATTAAATAAAAATTAAACTTGCATTACGTCAAAAAATTACATTTTCCTAAAAAAAGTAAAATACAAATATTCAAATTAAAGTAGAACTAAGATTAAAAAAAACTTAATAAAACCATAACCTAAAATTAAGCTTTTTACTCAGACAAATCTACTCTTCACTAGCTTGGTTAGCTTGCTTAAGATTCCAGAGATGTTCCATTAGATCGTTTGCGTAGTGCGATGTGCGTATCTTTGCTTCGTAAGGATCTAAACCTCTGCAGATATTGTGCAAACTCAGTGGGTGCACCTCCATTATAACTTGGTGGCTCAGGCTCATCTTATTCACGGGACCAATCAGATATCATATGACCTTCATCTTCTACAATCATATTATGTAGAATGATACATGCATGCATTATATCACCTAACACTGGTATGCTTGTAGATCTTCTAGGGCCACGTATCATTGTCCACCTTGCTTGGAGGACACCAAATGCTCTTTCAACATCCTTTCTACAAGACTCCTGTCGTCGCTTAAAGTATTGCATTTTAAGATTATTTATTGGAGGATAAACGAAACTCTTTACCAATGTTAACCATTCTGGGTAAATGCCATCTGCAAGATAGTATCCTTACGTGTACTCATTCCCATTCACAATGAAGTTGCACTGTGATGCATGTAACATCTTGTATTTTTGGTAAACTAAGAGTTAATTTCGTTAAATTCTTGTACGGGCTATTGTTGGCATTTACGAAACTCATGTGTTACTTATGTCTTTAATTCTTTAAGTTGAAAGTTAATAATGTTACTTATTAAATAATAAATAATAATCATAATAACAATATTAATAAAATTACTAATAATACCAACAACAATAAATAAATGAAAGTAATGTTGGTAACAAAGTAAATTAAAAATAATAACAATGATTTATAAAAGACTAATAATTGATAAGTTATAAAAATTAATTAATCTTAAGGTTTAAAAAGGTTAAGGGGGTTAATTTGTCATTTTAGAAACCTAAAGTGGAAGTTTTGGGCATGAAATAATAAAGATTGAAACTGCAGGGACCATTTGTGTAAAACATCAAAACTCAAACCAATCTTTCCCCTTTCACTCGATTTTCCGACCACAACTCCGGCCTCCCTCCGGCCGGAGTCCGGCGAACCTAAAACCATCAAATTACTTCAAATCGAAACCCCCAACACCATTTTAACCGTTCGGGAACTCGATTCGAACTTGATTGTACCATTTAATTTTGTTACAAGTCGGTTACAAACCCCAATCGAATAAGTAACTGATACCTTTAAATCATAGAGTCGTTCGGCCATTAAACTTCAATAATAATTCGATTAAATGAACCCAAACGATCGATTATCCATTCCTGATCGTATACTTGTTCCAATTGCATCTGAAACACACTAAAATTACACGTTCGATTCCTTCTAAGCCGCGATTTGCACTCATGATCGATACTCACTTTTCGACCACTTTAAACAACAATTTACAAAGGGCTTTGCATCAAGATCATCACCAGAAGCTACTCACAAAGTTAAGTTGATTATCTTCCTTGTTTGCTCGCCAATCGAATTCGGTCTCCGTCGTGATAGTTCGACACCTGTTCTTCTCAACAAATCGATTCAAATCGGGTAATTAAACCATCCACACACTCGATTATACATGGGGAACAAAAGCCCCATGTTTATTATATCAATCGAATTCAAATGAATATTCAATTTGAATCAAATTGAAATTAGGGTTCTTGGTGAATTGGGGGTTTATCTGGAATTGTGTTTTTAAAAACTAGGAACCACTTCTTAACGCGGCCAAGGCCTTTGCTTCACTGGTAACACGCTACTCTCCTGAACAGGAGGTCCCTAGTTCGTATCCGGGGGAACCTCATGTTTTAGTTTTAGGGTTTTTTAGCCTTCAAATTAAATCCATTTTTTTTTAAATTTATAAAAAATAAGTTTATTAACTTGTGAATTTCTAAAGTTTTTATATTATTTTCTGCAAATTTATTTCATAAAATATCTTAATATTTCTTTTAAATATTTTAGACAAATAATATGCTTAGTTTATTTATTTTGTTAAAACAGACTTTAAATAATGATTTAAATCACTAAAATTATTATTTGTTTAACTTTTATCTATATATATATTATTATATTTTAAATAATGATTACTTTAAAGGAAAAATTGCTATAAAAGTTATTAACAAATGATTTCTTTTGCATTTCTTTACACTAAAATGCTTAAATAGTATGTTTCATTTTTCATGGAATTAAAAACATGATCAATTATTTCATTTTATGTAATTTAGTTAATAAAACCCCCAAATACCGAATTGAAACCCTAGTTCTCGTTAAAACGTTAAACTTATTTAATTAAACTTAAATCTTGTAATTATATATTTAGGTGTCTTGTGACGATTTTACGTTGGAACGACGCCTAATATTATTCCTATTATTCATTCATCTTATATTTATTGATCATGTGAGTATTTTTATACCCACTTTGAGGTGAAACATGTTATCGTATAACCATTACACTTGTAAACTCGTTTGATTATTATAAACACTTGGCAATTCACTCGTATGTTGTGATTAGTTGATCTTAGTAATTACCATGTATTGACTATTATATGTACAATCATTAACTATTGCTAGTTTGTCGACGTCATAGATCTATGGGCCTGACAAGCCTGCTTGGTTAATCCAAGTATACTTAGCTAATTGTATAATCTTGTAAACATTAAATATTGTAAACTGTCAAGGTTTGATTGTTGCATCTGTCATACATCCCTATTTACTGTGTTCACTAACTTATGACAAGAACTGCATCTTTTATATATTTATGTATGAAAACTATGGAAATCTCACCAACATTATGTTGACCTTTATTTTTAACATGTTTCAGGAAACGCACAAGTTTGATTGTCATCATTGAAGCTTATTCACATCTAGGAATGGATCTAGTTAAATAAATGAATCGTTTGGATTATTTTCATGTTACGTTATGTTGACTTATTGTCTGAGACTTATGGTTGTATTTTTACTTTTAAAACTTATGGTTATAATATTTGGATTAAATAATAGCGTTATGTGGTTGTGAACAGTCTTAACCCTCACATCTCGACGATTCCGCCGCTAAGGTTGGGGTGTGACAGTGCATTCCCTTTTAAGAATTGATTAAACACTGGTGATTGATTAAGAACATTGATATCATTGTTTGAACCTGCCACTCCAAAGAATGCATGCCAAATCCAAAGGTCGTGTGATGCCACAGCCTCCAGCATAATGGTTGGATGACCATAATCATCTCGAGTGTATTGTCCTTTCCAAGCTGTTAGGCAGTTTCTCCAACCCCAATGCATATAATCTATGCTTCCCAGCATCAAGCTCAAACAGCTGCATTGCTAATTCTTCAACGTCATCGGAAATGAGATGTTGAAAGTGTTGAGTCAAAATCATCGGGATGTTTTATGGGACTTGTCCATCATCTGAACTCATTTTGAATTGTAAAGAAAAGTGTTTGAGAGAAAAGGAATGTGTGTGAAAATAGTTGGTCTAGATATGTATATATAGTGGTGGGGAAAAACTAGCCATTATAAAGTAGCCGTTTGAAATTAGCCGTTATAAAGTAGCCGTTTAAAACTAGCCGTTATAAAGTAGCCATTAAACTAGCCGTTGGGAATTTAATTTTTGTCTTTTAAATTAAACTAGCTGTAACATCCTGTATTTTTCATTTTTATGCCATTTTATAGCATCCTTAGTAAATTTTTTTATATATATATAATAATACTAACAATAATAATAATAGATAATAATAATAATAATATATAATAATGAAAGTGATAATAATAATAATAATAATAATAACCATAATAATAATAATAATAATAATAATAATAATAATAATAATAATAATAATAATAATAATAATAACCTAGAATTAAAGTGCAGGGGGTTGATTTGGCATTTTGAAAACTTTAAACAAAAGTTAATACATAAAATAATAAACTTTGGAAAAAGCAGGACCATTTGTGTAAATTCTCAAACCAAACCCCCCACCCCCCCGATTTTCCGGCAGCCGGGCTCCGGCGAGCTCCGGCGAGGCCTCAAATCACCGATTTACATACAAATTTACCCCATTTAGACCGCCCCTCACCCTCGGCTCAAAGATTCGAACCCGAACCCAACTCAAATTTGAGTTTCCCACTCGTACAACCTTCCAAATCAAAGTCGGGACCAACTCTAACAAAATTCAAATCAAACCTTGCCAAATACACAAATTCAATCAAATCAATCATGTCTAAACTTAATACGCGGCTATATCAATCAAACAATCAATCAAAATTGCAAATTAACAGCTAATAATCGATTAATTTGGGTAAACATTGAACGCGGTTTCAATCGAACGAGTTAAAGCCAAAACCGTGTAATCAAAGCTATATATTGAGGGTGTCGGAATCATTTCGAAGTTCCTGAACTCTCCAAACCTCCAATTTCACAAGAAAACCACTCGATCAGAAAACCACAAACCAAGAACACCTGAAACCTAAACCGAACTCAAAATCACCTTTAATCTCATCAAAACAGATAATTGAAACCTGTTTCCTACTCGATTTCGTTCAAAGATCAAAAGCCCTATGATGATTTAGGTGATTAACACCGAATCGAGGGCCGATTTTGATTCTTTTGAAATTAGGGTTCATAGGATTTGGGGAAAACAAGGGGATTCAGTTTAAATTCAAAACAAACCGAAATGAACCAAGGCCTCGGCCCTGGTTCACTGGTTCCTGCGTCCCATATACACAGGGAGGCCCCGGGTTCGACGCCGGGCAGCCCCCTTTTCCCCTTTTTCTTTTTCTTTTCTGATTGTTTTTCTTTCCTTCATTTCTTTTTAATTATTTAACCTTTTTAAATTCTGAAAATTTATAAAATTAATTTAATAAAATGCAGATTAATTTGTTTTCTTTTGTTTAAATTAATTTGGGACTAAATTAATTTTTATAAAATAATTTTGTATTTATAAATACATTATTTTATTTCAAAAAAATACAAAAGAAACGTGTAAATATAATACATGTGTATATATTTATATATATATCCAAACAATTTAATTGTTTAGTTACTTATACCTATATATATATTTATATATATTTCTTTTAATAGCTAAATCACTTATTATGATTATTATATACAATATTATAATTGTTTAGTATATATATTTATATATATATTCAAACAATTTAATTGTTTAGTTACTTATATATATATATATATATATATATATACATAGTTCTTTTAATAGCTAAATCACTTATTATGATTATTATACACAATATTATAATTGTTTGGTATATATATTTATATATATATTCAAACAATTAAATTGTTTAATTACTTATACCTATATATATATATATATATATATATATATATAGTTCCTTATAATAGCTAAATCACTTATTATAATTATTATATACAATCTTTATAAATCGGTTCAACGTACAATTAAATCAAGTTTTATTTATTCTTTCTCTTACGCGCTAACAATTGATTATACCAAGTATAAAAATCCATTCGTTCCATTTAACCGATCACGTTATTAACATGTAATAAATACGAATAATTATTAAATCCTATTAGACCTACAATTAATCATCAAACAAATTATAACGCGCTACTTTATTTCGTTTAGGTGCGTTGTGACGTTGTGTTGGAAATCTTATTCGTGATTACTCTTATTTCATCTACGAGTCTTCTATTATTCAAACATGTGAGTTCTTATGCCCCGCTTTACGATTATTTCACATCTTTCGGGGTGAAACATGTTGCTTATACAAACTTTCACATACACGCTTTGATACTTATTACACACGTGCAATTCTTTACATAGTCGTGGTTGTTTGAATATGTTAAGTATTATATGAGACGTGACATACGTGTGCAATCATTAACTATTGCTAGCCTAGCGAAGTCTTAGATCTTTGGGCCTGACAAGCCTATTTGGTGCTAAAGCCGAGGGATTGCCGGCTCCTAGGAGCCGTATGCTTGTGCACTAGGGAACCAAATACACTTAGCTAATCATGCTTATTCATATTATTCAGTCGAGGCTTGATTGTAACTATGCATGTTCTATATACTTACTATCTTGTGACCATTGACTAGAATTGCCACGTTTTGTATACTTATTATATATAAAACCATGAGAACTCACCAACTCGTTAGTTGACTTTATTTTCAACATGTTTCAGGTAATGTGCAAGCTTAGCGATGATTGAAGAAATGCTTAAACCTAGAACATGGACCTAGGCTTAATAAAGACAATTGGATTCTTGTTTTCGTTTGATTTATTTTGAGACTTTGATGTATGTGATGTTTGAAACAACTGATTAATGGCATTTTACATTTTAACATAGCGTTATGTGGCTGTGAACAATCTTAACCCTCACACCTCGACGTTTCCGCCGTCAAGGTTGGGGTGTGACAGATATTCTGGAGACACTATCTATACGGAACTCAATATATAGTCTACACGGACCACAAGAGCCTCCAACACGTTTTCAATCAGAAGGACCTCAATATGAGGCAACGTCGTTGGGTGGAACTAATTAGCGACTACGATTGTGATATCAGATACCATCCCGGCAAGGCAAATGTCGTAGCCGATGCGTTGAGTCGAAAGACGCACCAAAAGATGATCTCCGTTCAAGAGATTCGCGACCGACGCCAATGGTTAGATACATTGGGAGAGTTTGACACTGAAGTCCGACTTGATGTCAACAATGCTACGATGTTATTGCAGAACTTAAAGATCGATTGTGACATCGAGGCAAGTATTCGAGAAGCACAGCAAGCGGTGCAAACCGAAGGGAGTATGAATGAAGAGCTCGAGCCAAATCTCTTAGCCCAATTGGAAACAAGAGCCAATGGGTTAATGTATTTCGCAAACCGAATCTGGATTCCCAAACGCAATAACCTTCGGACTTCTATCATGTACGAAGCACATCGGACTCGCTATTCCATCCACCCGGGCTCCGATAAGATGTACATGGACTTACGCAGTCAATATTGGTGGCCCGGAATGAAACGAGACATAGCAACCTATGTTGCTAAATGCCTTACATGCACGAAGGTTAAAGCGGAGCATCAACGTACAAGTGGATTACTCGAACAACCCGAAATTCCCATGTGGAAGTGGGAACATATATCCACGGACTTCATAACCAAGTTACCTCGGACATCTCGCGGGCACGATAGCATATGGGTAATCGTCGACCGATTGACTAAGTCGACACATTTCATACCCATACGCGACACATATAAGACATCAAGGTTAGCCCGGATTTACATCGACGAGATCGTAAGCCGTCATGGTGTGCCTCTTCACATTATATCCGACCGAGACGCTCGATTCATCTCTCACTTCTGGTCTACTATGCAAGAACTTCTGGTGGATGGACACATGCCTGCAAATACTCCCACAGGGGAGGGCTATGACTCATCCCACATCGGTCGGGGAGGCGAACGAAAGCTTCTTTATAAGGGGCTGGATACCTTCCCCAATTGGACGCGTTTTAAATCCGTGAGGCTGCGGCCAAAGTGGACAATATCTAGTTGCGGCTCTCGTACACCTTCCTGCGGGGGGTGTCACAGTTGGTATCAGAGCCAGGGCCGGCCGTTGTGCCAGCGAGGACGCTGGTCTCACTTCGGTGGGTGGATGGACACATGCCTGCAAATACTCCCACAGGGGAGGGCTATGACTCATCCCACATCGGTCGGGGAGGCGAACGGAAGCTTCTTTATAAGGGGCTGGATACCTTCCCCAATTGGACGCGTTTTAAATCCGTGAGGCTGCGGCCAAAGTGGACAATATCTAGTTGCGGCTCTCGTACATCTTCCTGTGGGGGGTGTCACACTAGCCGTTGGGAATTTGAAATTACATTGCATAAAAAGAAATTATATTTTTCTAAAAATAAAAATGCATAAAAAGAAATTTCATTTTCCTGAAAATAAAAATACATAAAAAGAAATTACATTTTCCTAAAAATAAAAAAAAAAGAAATTACATTTTCCTAAAAACAAAAATACATAAGCTACCGTTAAATACGATTGTAGCCGTATTTCTCGCGGATTTCAGCACACATTGCCTCGTGTTCGACTCGTTGATTTGGATTCATGTAAGTGGTGTCAAGTAAGAGTATTTTTTTCTGTTTCACCTCGAGCTTCTTTTGCTCTATTTCCTAGAATTTATCGATTCTTTGCTCGAATTTGCTAATCGATTCACTCTTAGCACGATTGGTCGATGATATCTCATCAATAAGCTTTAGCTTCCTCATGTTGTATTCAGACGATTCTATTCCTGCTTTGCCTTTTAGTTTGGCTTTGGCCTTGTCCCTCCTAATTGGACGTGTTGGAGCAACGTACTGAACTTGAACTTCTAAGTCTTCATTGTTAACATCTGACCAACCGCTTCTGTAACGAGACTTGACTTGTAAATACAACTAATTAAATCTATTCACCTTAGATTTAAATATGCCAATGGCTTCGTAGATTGTGAGCATTTCGTGGAATTACAGGTTCACTTTCATTATAGTATTTTTCAACCTTACCCCAATAGGCATCCCCAGTTTGGTTGTTGCCAAGGATTGGATCCTCAGAAATTGAAATCACACCTTGGGCAAGCAACACCTCATCACTATTAGGCCACTTTTGACGACTCGTCTTTGTTGGTTGCTCGCCATTCTTCTCAGTCACCATCTTGCTTGGCTTCTTATTTTTATTTTTTTTGCTGCTTTGCTTTTGATGGTAATTCCACAAGATCTTCTTGAGTTTTTTGAAACTGCGGTTCTTGCATTTGGGAGGTTTTTTGAACGTGTTGCCATTATTGTTGAGGATCAAAGGCAGGTTGTTGAAACTGTGGCATGACAGGAAATTGTCCAATTTGCGGGAATGAAGGTCCCTGTTGAAACTGGGGATATGGTTGTGCTTGTGAAAACTGAGAAAAGTTTTGTGATTGTGAGAAAAGAGGGAATGATGGTTATTGTTGTTATGGGTATTGTTGATCATCATCATCGTTTAACAAACCAGTGAAAGAAAATTGATGTCTTGGATGCATTTTGAAAGTGTGATGTTGAAAAATTTTGAGAGTTTGTTAGATTTTGGGGTGAAAAATGAGTTAGTTTTAGTGGGTATTTATATGGGGAAAAACTAGCCGTTTTTTTTTCAAAAATAGTTGTTGAAAAATATTTGCAAATAGCCGTTGTGGCTTTTTTTTTAAAAAGTTTTTTTTCTTTTAATATAGTTGGCTTTTTTAATAAAGCATGTGGCTTTTTTTAAATAAAAAATTAAATTTAATTCATATGGGTCCACTAGTGGATGCATTTGAGTGCACTTGACAAATATGTGTTTCCCCTTCCTTCCTGCATCCTCTTCAATGCTTCCTCTCAAAATGCATCATCCACCTCACTAAATGCATCCTCTCTAATTAAAGCATTGAAAATAGTCTTAGACAATACTCGTGTAGGAGGAAATATTTCTAAAAGAAGGAGAAATGTTCTGTTGCCTTTATTGGTTATTCTTTCTACAACTCTCAACCTTATATTTAATGTATCTCCAAAACTATGTCAACTAGCTTTTGATATAATTCGTATAGGATTATAGGAAATTATAAATAATATTTTTAATGAAATAATCTGTTAAAATTCTATCAAGAATCCTGATTTTGAACATGTCATAATTTCTTTTTAAAAATCTTTTAAAAGTTTTATACTTTATTTTCTGTCGGGTTATCTCTTTTTTTGTTTTAAAAATCTAAACACGCTTTCGTGCGATATTTGAGATATTATTGTATCTTATTGTTTGAAATGTATATATATGCAAACAAAATGTTATGAAATTTTTTGTGATAGTAATAGCGCGGTTTAAACCTAATAGAAAGTAAGGTGTTGTATTTTTAGTTATTTTTATATCATATCTAGCTCTATCTGTATATTATTGTTTTCAGTATGTTTTTCTAGACTAGTTTTCTTAATTTCTTTAATAATCTGATTATTTTGTTTACATTGTAATCTAAGTTTTAATATATATATTTTAATTTTCTTTAAATACTTAAATCTAAGACTAGATACGTTAAAGCGTTTAGATGTGGGTTATTTGTATGTAGACTATGTTCACTATTGTCTTTAATTCCACAAGTAAGGCTATAACGGTAGAAAAATTAGTAACGATAGATTTATTATCACAAAAAACTATACAAAAAATTAAATATTCCGGTAAACATTTTGTACATACAGGATTAATAGTCATAGGAATAAAAGTTTTAGGACGAAAAAAAGTTAGGAACTAAACTGTTAACCTTAACTAGTCGTTTTCAATGTTGCGCATTGCGCGAATATTAACGACCAACAATAACGACAATTGATTTTGATCGATATCTAAGGCTCAGAATAGCAGATCAGTTGTGGCTGCAATGCAAAAGTGATGCCACGCCAAACAACAAATACTACTTTTTTCTTCATCATAGCCCTCAAACGATTAATATATAACCAACATACCAACAACAATCAGGGTGTTAGGAAGCATAGAAACGACAGCTCGTTAACCCTTCATAGAGCCAAGAACTGAATAACATAAACCTAACAAAAGATGTAATAAACCCTTAGATGAACTAGATTTCACCATCACAGGCCCATGAACATTCTATACTATGAATTTAGCAACCACCATGCATTTCTGGTACTGGTGGTACTGGACAAAAAAGAAGTAGGATTTCTAACCAGATCTAAAACAATATACCTAACAAAAAACCAAGGGTCTGTGCCCACCAGGTCTCGGATGCGTTTAAACCCATCGTCATCGACCATTTCATGAAAAGCGAACCAAACATTAATAGCTCTTCCCAACGAATACGGTTCCAATCAGAACCTGAATACGTGTACATCGCCAAAAGGCCATCACCAGCGGCTAACATGACCGATTGCGCCTCGCCCTAAACCAAAGGAGCACCACCGTAATAGGAGGTGGCGGTCAAAGCTCAATTGGACGTGACAGTCGGGGGCCACCTCTGTCACACCCCAACCTTGACGGCGGAAACATCGAGGAGTGAGAGTTAAGATCATTCACAGCCACATAACGCTACTAATAATCCCAAATATATATATTAATCATAAATTCCAATAGTACCATTACAATCATAAGTCTCAAAGAAATTAAAATGAACATAACAAGTCATTTATTCCATTTATTTATCTAGGTCCATTCCTAGATGTGTAAGCTTCGAAGAGTAGAAATTAAGCTTGAGCATTTCCTGAAACATGTTAAAAATAAAAGGTCAACAATATTGTTGGTGAGATTTCCATAGTTTTCAATACATAAGTATATAAAAGATGGCAATTCATGTTGTAAATTAGAGAACAAAGTAACTAAGGATGTAAGACAGAATGCACAATCAAACCTTGACAAAGTTTTACAAGTCTTAAACGTTAAAAGTATATACGATTAGCTAAGTGTACTTGGATCAACCAAGCAGGCTTGTCATGCCCATAGATCTATGACGTCGCCAGGCTAGCAATAGTTAATGATTGTACATATATTCGACATTACATGGTAGCTACAAGGTTCAATTAACTACAACACACAAGTAAATTGCCATAAGTTTACAAGAATCAAACGTTTACCAGTGCAATGATTATAACGTAACATGTTTCACCCCAATGTGTGAAAATACGAAAAAAGGGTATAGAAATACTCACATGATGATAAGGATGAACAATATTAAGAAATAAAACAAGTCGTTCCAACGTAATCCTTCACAAGGTACCTATGCATATATATATTTACAAGATTTTAAGTTTAATAGATTTAGTGATTTAACGAGAATTAGGGTTTCAAGTGGAATTTGGGGTTTTGATAGATAAGTAAAATTAAATAATGGAACCACGTATATTTTACTTCAATGAAAAAGGGTTATACTATTTATGCAATTTAATATAAAGAAATGATACGAATCTAAATCACTTGTAATAAAGTTTAAACATAAGGTGTAAATAAGTTTTTATAATTATTTGAAATGAACATGTTTTGACATTAATCAAAATAACGTATTGACCAATAATTATTTGCTAATTTTTATTTAAAGTACATTTTATAAGAATTAACCTAAATAGTTGGGAGAATAATGTTTTACATAAAAATGTTAAGATGTTTTATTAACTAAATTTCCAGAAATTCATTTGATAACTTTTAAAATAAAGGAAGTTTATAAAAGTTATTTTTATAATTTTTAGGAATTTTTATATATTTTTAAAGACTGAAAAAGGCCTAAAAAATAATTGAGGGTGCCCGTGTTTGAACCCGGGACCTCAAAGTTGGAAAGCATGTGTCTAACCAGTGAACCAGGGCCGCGGCCTTGGTTTATGCTGGGCTCCATTTCTTTAAACACAAACATTAAAGGAAAACCCCAATCGCATGAACCCTAACCTCAATCGAACCAAATTGATCACCACTTCGTAGTTGTTAATCGAATTAACCATGGGGCTTTTACTCCCCATGCTTAAACGAATGTATAACTGTGTTTAATTACCTGGTTTGATGTGTTATCGATGGATAACGAGTATAAGAACAGGTCGCGGGTACGATGCAGTTCGTTCAGGTTGCAATTTGTGACGAAAATCGAATTCCTTTTACAGAAAGCTTCGAATAGCTCAAATGATGATAAACCCTCTATCAATTTCTCGTATTGAATTCCAGATGATGATGTTCGATTGGGTTGCAGGTCGCGATGAAGGTTGGCTGGTCGAATTCGATGTTTGTGTTTGTTTTAGGAGAAATTGAAAATGGTAATCGTTTAGAAATAGATATACAATCGTTCAGGTTCAATTAATTAGATTATAATAGAGGTTAGTACGCGATTGTGGAGGGAAAGCCTGCCGAAGAACGGGGAAGAAATGGAGGGGTGGGGTTTGGTTTTTAGAATTTACACTTTTGGTCCCTGTGGTTTATCAAGATTTTTATTTCATGCAGAAACTTTCATTTAAAGTTTATAAAATGACATTAAGGCCCCCTTGATTTATCAAATCCAAGTTTTAAACTTTTCTAAGTTCAATATTTTTACAAATCATTATTATTACTAACAATGCTATTATTATTACTATTATTATTAGTTATTATTATTTTTGTTATAATTTTATTGTTATTATTCCTATTATTAACATTATAATCCTTATTATTATTATTGTTTATTATTAGTATTATTGTTTATTATTATTATTATTATTATTAATTATCAAAAGCTTTATAATTGAATCCCCAAATAACAGAAGTTAATATGAAAAATACGGATGGTTACAGTCTCCCCAACTTTTAAGAATTTCATCCCGAAACTAAGAATAAATTAAGCGAACAAATGCGGGTATTTTGACTTCATGTGGTCCTCACGCTCCCAAGTGAACTCAGCTCTACACTTATTCTCCCAACGAACCTTGACGATTGGAGTAGTTGTAGTTCTCGTTTTCTTCATAACGCGATCCATAATTTCAACAGGTTTCTCAACAAAGTGTAAGGACTCGTCGATCTGGATGCCTTCCAGTGGAACATGCAGACCCTCGTTGGTCAAACATTTTCTTAGATTTGAGGTATGGAACACAGGATGAACTCCACTAAGGTCAGAAGGTAGTTCTAGTTTATAAGCCACTTTCCCAACCCTTTTCAGGATTTTGAAAGGTCCTACAAATCTTGGAGCTAGTTTGCCCTTCTTTCCAAAGCGAACCACACCTTTCCACGGTGAAACCTTAAAGAGAACCATGTCGCCAACTTGAAACTCCAACGGCTTATGACGCTGATTGGCATAACTCTTTTGTTGACTTCTTGCCACTTCAAGGTTCTTGCGGATTGTAGAGACTTTATCGGTCGTTTCTTGTATAAGTTCAGGACCAGTGATGAAGTTTTCACCAATGTCAGTCCAGCAGATCGGTGAACGACATTTACGACCATAAATCGCTTCGAACGGTGCCATCTTGATACTCGAGTGATAACTATTGTTATACGAAAATTCCGCTAGCGGTAAATGCGTATCCCAATTACCACCAAAGTCAAGAACACATAGTCGTAGCAAATCCTCGAGGGTTTGGATTGTTCGTTCGGTTTGACTATCAGTTTGAGGATGGTAAGCCGTACTTAAATCCAATTGAGTACCCAGGAGTTCCTGCATAGACGACCAGAAGTGCGAAGTGAAACGAGCGTCTCGGTCGGATATGATGTGCAACGGCACGCCATGACGACTCACAATTTCGTCAATGAAGATGCAGGCCAGTCTTGAAATTTTGTAAGTGTCTCGTATTGGTATGAAATGTGCCGTCTTGGTCAAACGGTCAACAATCACCCAAATACTATCATGACCACGAGGAGTACGAGGTAACTTAGTTATGAAATCCATGGATATATGTTCCCATTTCCACGTAGGGATTTCAGGTTGTTCAAGTAAACCACTTGGTCGTTGATGCTCGGCTTTGACTCTTGCACACGTGAGACATTTGGAAACATAAGACGCGTATCTTTCTTCATTCCAGGCCACTAATATTGACTACGCAAGTCCATGTACATCTTATCGGAGCCAGGATGAATAGAATATCGGGTTTGATGAGCTTCGTTCATGATGAAGTGACGAAGATTATCACGATTAGGGATCCAAAGTTGATTCAAGAAGTACCACAAGCCATTCGGTTTTGTCTCCAGTTGTGACCGAACGTTAGACACCAAATCTTCATCTTTTCCTTTGTCGGTTAATGCTGCTTGTTGAGCCTCGCGAATGCATAACTCGAGATCACTATCAATCCTTATATTTTGAAGCATGATAGTAGCCTCGTTAACATCCACATGAATCTCAGTATCAAATTCCCTTAACGTGTCAAACCATTGCCTTCGATCTCGAATTCTTGAAGTGAGACAACCTTGTTGTGGACCTTGCGACTTAGCGCGTCGGCTACAACATTCGCATTTCAAGGATGGTAGCGAATGTCACAGTCGTAGTCGCTGATCAACTCGATCCAACGTCTTTGTCTCATGTTGAGATCCTTTTGGTTGAACACGTGTTGGAGACTCTTATGATCAGTGTAGACTATGCATTGCGTCCCATATAGATAGTGTCGCTAGATTTTCAAAGCGAAAACCACGACACCAAGTTCAAGATCAAGAGTTGTGTAGTTCACTTCATGAACCTTCAATTGCCTCGATGCGTATGCTATGACTTTGCCTCGTTGCATGAGAACACAACCAAGACCTTGATTTGAAGCATCGCAATACACGGTAAAGTCATCGTTTCCATCGGGAAGTGTGAGAATAAGAGCGTTACACAACTTGCGTTTTAATGTATCGAAATCCTCTTCTTGCTCGGGTCCCCATTCAAAGAGTCGATTCTTTTGGGTTAACGCCGTTAATGGTTTCGCAATCTTCGAAAAATTTGCTATGAACCTTCGGTAGTATCCCGCTAAGCCCAGAAATGAACGAACTTCGGTTGGGGTTGTGGGAACACACCAATTCTTTACGGCTTCAATTTTTGCAGGATCGACGTGGATTCCTTGACTATTCACTACATGTCCTAAGAATTGAACCTCTTCTAACCAGAATTCACACTTAGAAAACTTGGCGTATAATTGTTCCTTCTTCAAGAGCCCAAGAACTTGTCGCAAGTGCGTCTCGTGATTGATTTTCGTCTTGGAATAAATAAGAATGTCATCAATGAACACGATCACAAACTTATCCAAATACGGTTTACATACTCAATTCATGAGATCCATGAACACGGCAGGTGCATTGGTCAAGCCAAAGGGCATAACCATGAACTCATAGTGTCCATATCGAGTACAAAAAGCGGGCTTTGGAATGTCATCATCGTGAACACGTAGTTGATGATACCCAGAACGTAGATCGATCTTTGAGAATTGAGTAGCCCCTTGAAGTTGGTCGAAGAGATCATCGATTCGGGGGAGAAGGTATCGGTTTTTGATAGTAAGCTTGTTGAGTTCCCGGTAATCGATGCACATACGAAATGAACCATCCTTCTTCTTCACAAACAGTACAGGTGCACCCCACGGTGACGAACTAGGGCGAATGAAACCCTTATCGGTCAACTCTTGCAGTTGACTAGCTAGTTCTTGCATTTCAGACGGTGCAAGACGATAAGACGATTTAGCGCACAGGGTTTGCACCAGGGATTAAGTCAATCTTGAACTCAACTTCTCGCACGGGAGGTAGTCCCTTAAGATCCTCGGGAAAAACCTCGGGAAAGTCCCGCACGACAGGAATGTCTTTTAATTCCTTCCCTTGGCTTTCGTATTAACTACATATGCCATGAAAGCCATGTAGTTTTTACTTAAGCATTTGCGAGCCTTGATGCAAGACATAAGTTTGAGTCCTTGGGACGATTCCTCCCCAAAGACCTTTAAGGTCCGCACGATGTTTGGCTAACCAATCCATGCCGATAATAACATCGAAGCTTCCCAGTTGCATAGGAATGAGGTCGATGGAGAACTCGTGTTCGTTAAGGTTTAAGGTGCAATCACGTATTACAACGTCAATGACAATAGATTTTCCATCGGCGACTTCGACCGTGAAGGATCTTTCCAGATTAACACGCGGTTTAGGAAGTATAGGTTCGAATTCCAACGACACGAAACTCTTATCCGCACCCGAATCAAACAATACATATGCATAATGACTATTTACAAGATACATACCTGTTTGGTAATAACTTATTATTGGTATGATAAACACAAAGATAGGAATATTTATAAGACAAGAAATCATTTAAAAGAAGTTCAACGTCGTACCATTGACCATTCACCACGTCGTTGTTGGCTTGTGCTTGGTTGGCGTTGATGTTGAAGACCCTTCCACGAGCCGGTGGCACATTTCCCGCAGTGCGAGGACATTGCGGACGAATGTGACCAGGCTCGCGACAGTTATAGCAGGTTCGGTTAGTAAGCATTGCAGTGTTGTTTGGCGCACGAAGACAAGTAGTCACCAAGTGGCCATACTTTCCACACAACGAGCAGACTCGGCATGGAATGTTGCTCGCATGATAGTACTTGCACGTGTTACATATGGGGTATGGACCAACATAAGCTCTAGCCATAGGAGCTTGCTTTGCAACCACCATTTGTTTTTGAGGTGCATTTGGGGCGGTCACAGCGTAGTTGCGTGTCGGGGTGAGCTTTCGCTTCTTGTTTACAGGCTTGACATCCTTGACATCCTCGGGGGTCGTTTCTCAGTTTTCTTGGCACCCTTTGCAGACATAGTGCCCGCTCGGATGTGGTTCTTCGTCAATTGGGCAGTGATGGTGATGGCTTCTTCCAAAGTTGCGGGTCGACTACCCACAACGGCATCCTGAATCTGAGGCGGCACACCCTTTATGAATTTCTCCACATTACGTGGAACAGTATCCACCATGTATGGCAGCAATATACTCAACTCGTGATGGCGGGTAGAATACGCCAGATGATTCCCGCCATCCTGTTTCAGGTTCCAGAATTCCTCCTCTAGCTTCTGGATTTCACTTCTTGGGCAAAACTTGGCGATGGCTATGTTTTTGAATTCCTCCCAACTTAAGGCCAAGATTGCGTCGGGGCCTCGGTTTCTCTTTTCGCTGTTCCACCACATTAAGGCCCTTTTCTGCAGCATACTGGTGGCATAGCTCACCTTGAGTGCTTCGGGGCACTCACAGTTGACGAAGGTGTTCTCCATCCCTTCAAACCATTCTAAGAGACCGGTTGCACCTTCCTTGCCACTGAAACTGGGAGGCTTGCATGAACTAAAGTGCTTGAAGGTGCAAGACTGGTTGTTACGGCCTTGGTTTGCACTGTTTTCCCCTTGGCTGTTGCTGTTGTTCGCGACGTTGGCGATCATAGTGCTGCTGAGTTCAGCCACCATATTCGGGATAACCATAGCCATTTTCCGGGCTATCATGGTGGCAAGCTTACGGTCGGATCTTCCTCGGTTTCCGTGATGGCGAGACATGCTGGAAAATACGAATTGGATTAGGAACGGGTAAGAGGACAATAAGGATAGACAGTTAAAGCAAGAATCATGAATTATACGGAATGTTTCCAGTCGGTAACGCATCACCATTTGGAAACGTTTACACGTCAAGGTAAATTGATCCATTTGCCTTAGAAACTTGTGTGTGTTGACCATAGTTTATCACTCATCCCAGAAATCCCCAGGTAAGCGTAACTAGTCCCGTAGGATTTATACGAAACGCTTACCTTAGCCCGAAGGCTTTTTGCCAGGATATCCAGAATACAGGTGTTTATGTGTCACACAATATTTCTTAGGTTTATGAAATCAAAATCTTAATGAGATTTATATAGATTAGACATATCGTCTGAAGATTCAAGTCATAAGCATAAGCATAAGATTCCACGCGTTGTCGAGAATAAGATTAGGAGGTTTCATGTTCGGGGAGAGTCAAGGAGTCAAATATAAGTTTTGGAGACATGTAGTAATGTTTAGGCAATCATATGCTAGGGCATAAAATTGCACATAAGGAGACATAGCATTACGTAGCATGCAAACCATATAATTTACAAGATAGAAATATAATTCTATAAGGTTCATGCATATAATTCTATAAGGTTCATGCATATGCTATAGTCTAGGTCACCATTTCTAATAACCTAAATCCCTATAGTTATGGGCTCTGATACCAATCTGTCACACCCCAACCTTGACGGCGGAAACGTCGAGGAGTGAGAGTTAAGATCGTTCACAGCCACATAACGCTACTAATAATCCCAAATATATATATTAATCATAAATTCCAATAGTACCATTACAATCATAAGTCTCAAAGAAATTAAAATGAACATAACAAGTCATTTATTCTATTTATTTATCTAGGTCCATTCCTAGATGTGTAAGCTTCGAAGAGTAGAAATTAAGCTTGAGTATTTCCTGAAACATGTTAAAAATAAAAGGTCAACAATATTGTTGGTGAGATTTCTATAGTTTTCAATACATAAGTATATAAAAGATGGCAATTCATGTTGTAAATTAGAGAACAAAGTAACTAGGGATGTAAGACAGAATGCACAATCAAACCTTGACAAAGTTTTACAAGTCTCAAACGTTAAAAGTATATATGATTAGCTAAGTGTACTTGGATCAACCAAGCAGGCTTGTCAGGCCCATAGATCTATGACGTCGCCAGGCTAGCAATAGTTAATGATTGTACATATATTTGACATTACATGGTAGCTACAAGGTTCAACTAACTACAACACACAAGTAAATTGCCATAAGTTTACAAGAATCAAACGTTTACCAGTGCAATGATTATAACGTAACATGTTTCACCCCAATGTGTGAAAATACGAAAAAAGGGTATAGAAATACTCACATGATGATAAGGATGAACAATATTAAGAAATAAAACAAGTCGTTCTAACGTAATCCTTCACAAGGTACCTATGCATATATATATTTACAAGATTTTAAGTTTAATAGATTTAGTGATTTAACGAGAATTAGGGTTTCAAGTGTAATTTGGGGTTTTGATAGATAAGTAAAATTAAATAATAGAACCACGTATATTTTACTTCAATGGAAAATGGTTATACTATTTATGCAATTTAATATAAAGAAATGATACGAATCTAAATCACTAGTAATAAAGTTTAAACATAAGGTGTAAATAAGTTTTTATAATTATTTGAAATGAACATGTTTTGACATTAATCAAAATAACGTATTGACCAATAATTATTTGCTAATTTTTATTTAAAGTACATTTTATAAGAAATAACCTAAATAGTTGGGAGAATAATGTTTTACATAAAAATGTTAAGATGTTTTATTAACTAAATTTCCAAAATTCATTTGATAACTTTTAAAATAAAGGAAGTTTATAAAAGTTATTTTTATAATTTTTAGGAATTTTTATATATTTTTAAAGACTGAAAAATGCCTAAAAATAATTGAGGGTGCCCGGGTTCGAACCCGGGACCTCAAAGTTGGAAAGCATGTGTCTAACCAGTGAACCAGGGCCGCGGCCTTGGTTTATGCTGGGCTCCATTTCTTTTAAACACAAACATTAAAGGAAAACCCCAATCGCATGAACCCTAACCTCAATCGAACCAAATTGATCACCACTTCGTAGTTGTTAATCGAATTAACCATGGGGCTTTTACTCCCCATGCTTAAACGAATGTATAACTGTGTTTAATTACCTGGTTTGATGTATTATCGATGGATAACGAGTATAAGAACAGGTCGCGGGTACGATGCAGTTCGTTCAGGTTGCAATTTGTGACGAAAATCGAATTCCTTCTACAGAAAGCTTCGAATAGCTCAAATGATGATAAACCCTCTATCAATTTCTCGTATTGAATTCCAGATGATGATGTTCGATTGGGTTGCAGGTCGCGATGAAGGTTGGCTGGTCGAATTCGATGTTTGTGTTTGTTTTAGGAGAAATTGAAAATGGTAATCGTTTAGAAATAGATATACAATCGTTCAGGTTCAATTAATTGTATTATAATAGAGTTTTGTGCGCGATTGTGGAGGGAAAGCCGGTCGAAGAACGGGGAAGAAGTGGAGGGGTGGGGTTTGTTTTTAGAATTTACACTTTTGGTCCCTGTGGTTTATCAAGGTTTTTATTTCATGCGGAAACTTTCATTTAAAGTTTATAAAATGACATTAAGGCCCCCTTGACTTATCAAACCCAAGTTTTAAACTTTTCTAAGTTCAATATTTTTACAAATCATTATTATTACTAACAATGTTATTATTATTACTATTATTCTTAGTTATTATTATTTTTGTTATAATTTTATTGTTATTATTCCTATTATTAACATTATAATCCTTATTATTATTATTGTTTATTATTAGTATTATTGTTTATTATTAGTATTATTATTATATTATTAATTATCAAAAGCTTTATAATTGAATCCCCAAACATTAACAGAAGTTAATATGAAAAATACGGATGGTTACAACCTCGTCGAAAACGGGTAGCCAAAAGGCAAATGCCCCGAGCCGACGGCAACCCCCAAAACCTGTCACAGCCAAAGCCGGTGACAACATGCACCGACAACAAAGAGCCACCGACTTTTGGTCACCGGTGGCTCTCAAATATGTGACAAATGGGGACCGCCTCGCCGGAAACGGACAGCCAAAAGGCAAATAGCCTCACCCAACGGCAACCCCCAAAACTCATCTTAACCAACGCCGACGAAACCACATACTTACTGGTCGAAGTCGCCGGTAAACCCTACAACCCACACCGACGACCAAACGTGACAGTCGGGAGGCATGCGCTGGTTAGGCGGCGGTCATAGGCGGGAGGCACGCGCCGATCGTCGGTTGGAGGCGGCGGCGACAGTTGGCATAGTTCTGCCCCCCTGGCCAAAGTGGCCGAACTGATGGGCGCAGGCGGTGGAGGCGGCGGAGGTGGAAGGCAGTGGCGGTCAAGGTGGAAGGCAGTGGCGGTCAAGGCGGAAGGCGGCGCAGCCGGAGGTGGGCGTCGGCGCTGTAACATAAGACGATGGGGTGTAGGTGGATGATGGCAGCGGAGATGGGGTGTAGGTGGATGATGGTGGCGGTAAAGGAACTCAAAACCTCGATATATACAAAGGATGGTGGTGAGGGGCTAAAATGAAAAACTGTAAAACCTGTGTGGCAAAATTCTAAAACCCACAAAAGCAACTGCTCATGGCAGTTGCTAAATTCATAGTATAGAATACTAGACAAAAGTTGAAAAACAGAAATGAAAAAGACAATAATCCCAAGAAAGAAAGTTGATCTGGGTTAAAATACAATGTTATTTTACTATATATCAAGAATTCTAATAGATATAACATGTTTACAAAAGATAGCTTTACACACAAAAGGATATGAAGACTACGAATATGATTGTTGGCATAGGAGTATTAGAAAAATGCTAGTAATAGCTCAGGAATAAAATATAAAGAACATATAAAAGGAACTTTAAAAGCCGTAGATTCAAAATTCATACAAATCGTAGATCCAATAAAAATTGATCCAGAACTGTAAAGTTCTCATAATGATCGAATTCACAAAATATTGCACTTGATAATTAAATTAAAACGGATGTGTGCGCGTGTGATATCAACGAACATTAAAAAAACTCAAACAAATATTATTAATCAAACGTTGACAATACCAAAAGAGTTTACATCGTTTAAGATCGATCGACTCGAGGTGAGATCCCCTCGGATAGCCTATCACACAACTATTTTCTCTCTCACCCTCAAAACAATTTTACAAATCAAACATAGACAGAAACACTTGTTTTAAAACCTTCAAATACTAATAAGTTTTCGCATCTGAATCCTATTTTAGCATTTTGCAAAGTTTTTGCAAAAATTGAAATAATTAGTCAAAGTTTTTGATTGGATGATGAAGTTTTCGCAAATAACGGTTAGTGCTGCAAAGTTTTCACAAAATACGATTGCTTCTGCGAAGTTTTCACACATAAAACTTTTCGCAAAATACGGTTACTTTTGCAAAGTTTTCGCAAAGTGCAATTATTCCCGCGAAAACTTCAACCAAAATTTTTTTTAAGTTTGAATCACTACTACGATATACTGAGCATGTAAGAAAGCAGATTCTTTGTGTACTCACCCTTAGTTTCACCTTCTTCTCCTTCAAAACCGGTCTAAACTCGAACAAAACCTCCATTCCCTTAAAATAAATCCAAACTAGCAATAACTTTTATACTCATTGAATTGAATGATAAATTATTAAGCTCATAAATAAGAAAATTAATTGACTCCCAAATATATCAATCTGCATAATTTTTTTTGTATCTCGCAGAACGAAAATTAATTTTCCATTTATTATTCTAATCAATGAGATATATTGTATATTTATTATGTATTTATAATAATGATTAAAATACTTTTATTATATGTTTATTATAGAGTTATTACTCCATGAGATTTGACAAATATAACCATTTTTCTTTGAAAGATTATAAATATTAATTTATTTCCAAAAGTTTCATAACTGAATTCAATTTCAGTCCAAAACTTTTATTACTTGTTTCAACTTAAAGTCAAAGATACTAAATCTTTTTTGAATTAAAATTGAGACAACATATGAAAATTTTAAAGGTAAATTGATGTTTCCAATATTTTAAAGAAAAATAGTTATTTTCATCAAATCTTAAAGAGCAAAATTGAAATTAACTCTTTATTATATTTAACTTTGTTTATCTTTTTATTGTATCACTCGACTCGACCTGATCTCGGATTGAAAATGTTAATACCTAGCTACAGTACTTAGAAAATTACAAATGCATAAAAAAATTTATGAGTCCCTAACCGTCGAGACGGAATCAACTCTCACTCTCTCATCCATAAACATTCTCTTATTCTCATTTAGATACGAATTATGATAATAAATAAATAAGATAATTCATTGAGTTAATTATAAAATGTTTGTGACACATCTAGGACTTTAAAAAAGTTCGAATATCATAAATAATTTTTAATAAAGATTATTAAATTTTATAAAAACTATTAAATAATACATGTATTTTTAAAATTCAAATATCTATTTGGATATCCGAATCCAAATCCAAAAATATTAATATCTTATCCAAATCTCAAATTTCAGATGTTTAAATTCAAATATCTGGAATTTATGATTCATATTCGGATATTGAAATTTACAATCCGTATTTTCAAATATCCAAACTTTAAACGCCTCTAACAGTACATTGACACCTCATACAACATATAAATTCATATGAACCTTATGACGTGTGGATGGTGTGAATAACATGTTTCAGTCCATAATTTCTTAAATTAAAGTGAAAATGAAGAAAAAGTTCAAAGAATGTCAATTGTCATGACTCATGAATATAAAAACGTTAAAGAACCTATGTTTATAAAATAAAATAAACTCTTTCGATTGTATTTTTCTACAAAGCTAAAATATCTTTAACGTCGTCTTCCCCCTTTCTATCTCCCTGTTTTTGACCTAAAAAAATTCACCTCCTCTTCACAATCACCGATCAAATCGTTGTTCAAACACACAATCAATCGATTACAATTAGGGTTTTTATACCTGATCGTAGCATCAATCGATTACAATTAGGGTTTGATCAAAGCCGATGACCGATTAGTTCATACATCAGTTGGATTGTGTTGTTTATGTGCCAATTTGATGGATAGAGAATGCCGGAGCTGCGAAGTGGAGCTCGTGCTTCTCCTGTAGTCGATAAGAAGAGGAGCTGCAGACGATCGGAGCGTTTGGTGGGTAATTACGTGAAGACTAGAGCGGCGGCTGCGGCGGCGGTGGAGGTGGAGGTGAAGCGGCGGAAGAAGAAGGGGGGAAACGAGGGTTTAGCGTCAACGCCGGTGGTTGTTCTGTTGAAGTCGGAGGAGGAGGAAGTTAAAGAAGTTGAGATGGCGGATGGTAGCGGTGGTTTGAGTGCTAATAAGGTTACGGGCCAGGAGGAAGAAGGGAATACTGCACCTTTTCCAGAAAGGGTATGAACTATAAACTCATGAAGTGTCATAGCTCATGCTTCTTTTTGCTTAAATTGAGTGAGGTTTGAAACTTTGAATTTGTGGACGTGTGTTTGTAGTTGCTGTGTAAAGTTAGATGCTTGGTGTTATGGAAATAGAATTGATTAGAAGTTTGGATTAGGAAAATTACGATTCATGGTGTTAGCTACATGGACTATTTTGAAGCTGTGATTGTCTATCTGGTGGTTTTTTTATTGCTATTTTCTTAAATGGCGTCTGCACTTGTTTATAGTTGCAAGAAGCAGTATGCACAAGATGGTATACGTGTAAGTAATGTCTGGGTAGCATTGTGAAATTGGGATGGTTTAGCTCATGCTTCACATTTGGATTTGTTATTAAATCGATAAAATAGTAGTGTTGTTGCTACATGATACCTTGATCAACCAGGATAACTTAGATAGATAGAGTACATGAGTAGAAATAGTGCAAAGTGGAATGAGGAAAGTGTTTCTGGCTTTCATTTTCACTGAGGATTTTAGGTTGCAGTTAAGGTTAATGTAGGTCTTATGTGACCCTGCAAGTTGTGATTCTTGGAGTCTTGATTGCCAAACTGTCTGAATATTCCAATTAATCATATGAATACAATAGTAGCTGATTTCTTTGATCATTTGTTGATTGATGTATAGGTTCAAGTAGGCGGATCACCACAATACAAGGTTGAGAGGAAGTTAGGCAAAGGTGGCTTTGGTCAGGTATTTGTAGGTCGTCGTGTTTCTGGTGGGACTGAACGGATATCCGGTCCTGGAGCCATGGAGGTAAGTGAGATTTTACCAAGCAATCAAATTAGGATACTACCATAGCATTGTTTTCTCTGAAATCAGATTTTTGCCAACTTAATTTTTCTGATGTAACAGGTAGCTCTTAAATTTGAGCACAGAAATAGCAAAGGGTGCAGTTATGGGCCTCCATATGAGTGGCAGGTTTACAAGTATGTGTTTATTTACTGATCTATCATTGTCGTTTAAAATGTAGTTTTCATTAGAAGTTACATCAATGTTCATTTTGGTCAAACAGCACTCTAGGCGGCAGTCATGGTGTGCCTAAAGTACACTATAAAGGAAAACAAGGAGAGTACTATGTAATGGTATGATAGTTACCTTTGTTTTTGCATATGTATGAAAGAGATGCTACATCATAACAATCTGTTATTTTAATGTCTTTCTCTCTCTTCCAGGTCATGGACATGCTTGGACCTAGTTTATGGGATGTATGGAATTCTTCAGGGCAATCGTGAGTCTCTAAGCTTGTGACATTAAAAGATTTTTTTCCACTCCTGTTAGTTGTTTATAGTCCTTGCTCCTTTATTTTGCTCTGACCATGTATTGTGTACGTCTTTCCAGGATGTCGTCTGAAATGGTATCTTGTATAGCTGTGGAGGCTTTATCAATTTTGGACAAGATGCATGCAAGAGGGTATGTTAATCAACTCTTTTGTTTCTGTCACTTTTCAATTTGAGATTTTTCCTATACTTGTATCGACGAAATATCTTTTATTTGTCTTTTTCATCCACATGTTAATTAAATATCTTCTGTTTCTTAGTTACATTCATCTTTTCCATCCACGTGTTAATTAAATATCTTCTGTCTCTTAGTTACGTCCATGGAGATGTAAAGCCAGAAAACTTTTTACTTGGTCAGCCATCAACATCTCAAGAAAAGAAATTATTTCTTGTCGACTTGGGGTTGGGTAAGAAATCTCATTCACTTTTAAAAATTGAACCTTTTTCCATTACATTGTTTCCTCTTTAATGCTTTCGCTGATGCAATAAATGCAGCAACAAAATGGCGCGAGAGTGGTAATGGTCAACATGTTGATTATGATCAGCGACCTGACATGTTCAGGTGAATATCATCTTATCAGTTGCACCATTTTGGTAAATTTCACTCATGCAACATAAACATAATGTTAATGTGATTGCAGGGGGACAGTTAGATATGCTAGTGTGCATGCACATCTGGGAAGGACTGCTAGTAGAAGAGATGATCTAGAATCTCTAGCATATACACTCATATTCCTTCACCGTGGCAGGCTACCATGGCAAGGGTATCAGGTATTTTTTATATATATATCTTAACTCTTTTGTTGGCATATGCAGTTATTATCAGTTATATTCTGTAACAATATGTGATGATGTTTATATAGGGTGACAATAAATCATTTCTAGTTTGTAAGAAGAAAATGAGCACATCTCCTGAAGTGTTGTGCAGTTTTTGCCCTGTACCTGTGAGGCAATTTCTAGAGATAGTTGTGAATATGAAGTTTGACGAAGAGCCAAACTATTCTAAGCTAATTTCATTGTTTGAGGGGCTGATCGGTCCTAATCCTGCCATCAGGCCAATAAACACAGATGGTGCTCAAAAGGTGATTAATATCATCAATAGTGTTATATGTTTTCAATATATGCCAATCAAAGAGTTCTCCAATATTCTAATGGTTGTGCACTTTGTTTAATATTAGATTATATTTCAAGTTGGTCAAAAACGGGGAAGATTGAATCTTGATGAGGATGATGAAGGACAACCTGCAAAGAAAATCCGAATGGGAGTTCCTGCAACACAGTGGATTTCAATTTATAACGCCAGGCTACCAATGAAACAGAGGTTGGTTGTTTTGTACTTTTACCTTTTCGCTAGTAGTACAAGTAAAAACTTATATAACTACAGGATCTCTTAAATCTTGTTTATTCTGCATTAGGTATCATTACAATGTTGCAGATGCAAGATTAAGCCAGCATGTTGAGAGGGGTAATGCGGATGGATTACTCATAAGTTCTGTGGCATCGTGTTCCAACTTGTGGGCCCTGATAATGGATGCTGGGACGGGTTTTACTAGCCAAGTTTATGAGCTGTCACCTTTCTTCCTACACAAGGTAAACACCACGTCGTTCTTTTGCGGGCCTGCAGTCACAAGCATTATAACTCACCAAGTTATATGACTTTTTCTTCTCATTTATGTTGTAGGAATGGATTATGGAACAGTGGGAGAAGAACTATTATATTAGTTCCATTGCTGGTGCGAATAATGGAAGCTCTCTTGTGGTGATGTCTAAAGGTTTGTTTCCCAAAAGTATTTATCTGAAAGGGTCTGTTTTATGTACCAAATCTTGGCCTTTGGGTATAAATAACAACTGTTATCTGCAGGGACCCCGTACTCTCAACAGTCCTACAAAGTTAGCGACTCTTTCCCTTTCAAATGGATTAACAAGAAATGGAGGGAAGGGTTTCATGTGACCTCCATGGCAACTGCGGGTACCCGTTGGGGTATTGTAATGTCTCGCAATGCTGGCTTCAGTGATCAGGTAACATTCATACACATTAATCTTTGAACAGTTGTACAGATGGAAAATGTTAATAATCTGTTCAAGTAATGGCTTGTGTTTTGTAGGTGGTGGAGCTTGATTTTCTTTATCCAAGTGAGGGCATACATAGGCGGTGGGATAACGGTTACCGTATTACATCAACTGCTGCCACATGGGACCAAACTGCCCTTATTTTGAGTGTGCCCCGTCGCAAGCCCGGTGATGAAACACAGGAAACTTTGCGAACATCGCAGTTTCCAAGCACACATGTTAAGGTCAGTTCTTTCTCTAAAAAGTAAAAAACAGATACATCATTTGACTTGTTGTCATGTTTGGAAAAAAATATTTGACTGTTAGTCAAAGTAGCAACGTGATACATGTATGATTACATAGGCTTATTGCTTATAGATGGATTATTCAACTGTTTCTAATATGTGTTCTGGTTTTGAAATTTGCAGGAGAAGTGGGCAAAAAACTTGTATCTTGCTTGTGTCTGCTATGGAAGAACTGTGTCGTGATAAACCATGGTATGTGGTTTGATAATATTGCAGACGCAGTTCGCCTTTTTTTAATTTAATGTAAGAAAGGATTTGAGGAGTTAACCTAGTCTCATGTTTGTTGTTTGTTTGCAAAACATATTTATATATGGATCTGTATGTATAGTTGGGACCTCTTTTTGGAACATTTTCTGCTCATACTCTTCTTATTGCACAGGTGTGTAAACATGAGTCATCAAGAAATTTTAAGCCAAGGACAGTCTGAAAGATTGATCCGAGCTGAAACCAGTCTTGAATCGGTTCATATTGGACTAGCCATGAGTCGTCGGTCCAGTTTATTGTATCCTTACTGATAGGATTTGAGGTTGTTAGTTTTAATGGGCCAAGCTCATGATGAATGTGTTTGATTGTAGTCTAATTATGTCTAGTTAAAACTTTGTTAGGTTAAAGGCAACCCACATGTTTTAGTTTGTTATACATTTTTTCACAAACATGGTGGATGGCATAAATAGACATTAAATTATGAGTTCATTTGACCTGTTTGCATGGTTGTAAAAATCAATAGACGCTAGTCGAGCGGTGGGTTCCGACTAGCGATTAATCGGGATTAATCGGATTTACATATACACACACACACTCATTTTTGTATGCAGTTTTTATAAATATGTTCGTGTTTATATACATTTCACCAAAATATACACTTATTTGGCAAAAAATTTCAAGGTTTGACCGTAATTTTAAACATTTGGCTGGAATCTGACCAAATGTGATTGGAATTTGGCCGGAACATAGCCGTCGATTAGTGGCCGATTAGGACTGATTTGGTCCGACTAGGTCCGAATACCATCCATTGATTACATGAAATCGTTAAGGTAACCGTCCAACTAGCGATTAATCACCGATTAATCGGCCGACTAGATCGATTTTTACAACACTACCGGTTTGACCAAGTAAAAACATTACATGACCTATTTAGGGATGACAAACGAATCTAAACCCGATAGTAAACATGAAATTTAAAACATAATAGACTATGACTTGGTAGGGGCTATGGTAAACATGGTGGATGTTGTGGCATATGTACACACTAAATTTTTTTATAGTTATGAGACGTGTATGATTGTCTGATTACTTGAATATCCATATCATTTAACTAAACCATAGTTTAAACAATTTCTTGTTTTCGGATAACAAAGTAACAAAGCAATCTAATAATCTGTAGTTCTTATATTTTTAACATAGATAATAAAGTTATTTAACTAAACCATACTTGTAAATATTTTTAACTTTTTAACAAACGCGAACACCTGTTACTCAATGTGCGATTACCCAACATGTATGAGACCAGGTATGGGACATAATTTTACAACCATGGTCGACTTAACATATCATATGATTTGTTTGACAAACAAAACATGATATAACCTGTTTGACCTAAAAATTCCATTATGGAGATTCAACAAATAACTGGACCATCCATGTGCATATCAGCATATATCAAGTAATAAACTCAGCCTCACAGGTCAAGAAATACCTCAACTATTTTAAACAAAACATTTCTTTTTCGATGATTTGTGCACACCAAATTTACTTATATGTACGTACAATAATCCAAGACTACAACGGCCAACAATACATGTGTTGTCTACCATGTAAATTTGTTGCATACAAATCACCTGTCGAAGAACGCGCAACGAAGTTTTAAATTCTAACTCTCAACACTGTTCTCTCCATATCCGACCCGACACTTTTAGCTTCAACTCCTGCCTATCGCCACCAGAAAAGAACAAAGCTACATTCCTTGTTATAATCAGCCCGTCAAGACTGTCACGAACCATCTTGTGACTGTCACGTATGCTTCTCGGGATTCCTTGCCATTTCATCTTCCTCCCATTTCCTCCTACCTCGAGGCTGTAGCTGAATTTCTTGGCGTCGTTTTCATCCCCCATGAAACGTAAAAACGCCATGTAAACTGGCGCTGTTCCCAGATGAAATGCTTCAAAATGCAAGCAAAATTGGTATCCAAAGCAGTTGAAAACCTGCATTCAACGAAGATGATCAGTAACGCAAACTGTTCTATGTCAGGGACTGTTTCTGTTACTCAGTCCTTGTATAGGGGCTTAACTGTGAATAAAGAGGAGCAACCGTGCAATTTGCAAAAGGTAAAAAGTTACACTCCAGCCCCTGTACTTTACCCAATCATATTATCTTGGTGTAAACTCGTAATATACTTTCACATTTTTAACGATCTTGGTTATAAATAGCGTGACATGCTTCGAGACATTCAAGTCCCAAGTAGCACGTGTATATACGATTAAGAAATCTTACCGTCAGCATCCAAGTAGCATTCTCAATTTCATGAGGATTCGGCTTCACATAACGGTGATTGAAACTACAACCATCATGCATATCAACGTTATGATCGGCTTTCAGATGCGCCACAATGAACGGAATATCCCCAGTCACCGGACATTCCACACCTGCATAAGGACAATTATACCCCCGGTACTTACAACTCTTTTCATGCCTCATTCTGCTATGATATGGTAAAATATCTTGACACCCATAACACTGATACTTGCAAGGTAAATCAATAGACTCTGCAACTTTCTCCAAAGCCAAACACCTTATGTTTCCAAGCTCTTCACGACATATCGCGCATATATTTTGCACTTTACTTTGCATACGACACATATCGTGTGCCCATTAGGACACTGCATAAAAAGATCTTAATTGTAACATGATTCATATACAGTATTTTGTATGCACATAAGCATTGGTTACACTATACACACCTGATGAATAGGTGGGCACATTACAGTTAGGCACACGGGACACTTAAGCAGCTCGTGTACGCCAATGTTTGATGATAGCGCAAGCCTACCACCAGCAGAGCCACATAATCTGAGGCTGCTTATACCATAATCACCACACGATTCAGTGACATCCTCGTAAACATTACCTCCAGGAGCCATACTTTTGCTGTCTAGTGCCCTTTGATTCGCTCCTAACAGTTGTGATCAAACAAATATCATCACATTTTCGCGCAACATTCCCTTTTTATGTCATGGTATATGTTAACTTAAAGCAGGAATTCAAGAAATCAAAAGATATGACATAAAAAACATATACCCATATTAACTATGAGCATGGGCCTTAAAGAAACAGGTAAGGTTTCTGCTTCAAAGTCATGAGTTGAAACCGTGAGAAATAACCCGAGTAAGGTAAGGCTGTGACCTGTGTATATGAACCACGAAGCGATCCGGCCTCTCCCGGACCCTACGCGAAGCGAGAGCTAAGTCGAGCACAGTGTACGCCCTTAATACCTAGATTAACTATCATAGATTTATATGCATTTTACCTAGATTAACTATTTTCATATACAAATGTAGTAGCTTTTAACAGCCTATTCAACACTACAGTGTTCTCTAGCAACCACAAAACATCAAAATCAAGGTTAAAACCACTAAACGACTGCAATCTTAAGCTATAAGCATCAAAAAGGTCAAACTACCAAAAATTCTGGTCAAAACCTTCAAGAAATCTGAAAAAAATAAGACTTTGAGCCAAAGATTCAAATTTTCATCAAACCCACATCAATTTCATCAAATCAAACATACCCAGAAAGCAAAAAAAAAAAACTCATAAAGATAGCAAAAAACTCATAAAGATAGCAAAAAAGCAAGAACTGACCAAGAACAGCGAACCCCAGATGAGAATTTTCAGCACATGGAACCCAAAATGAAGAAACACATCAGTTAATTGAGGGGTTGTTGTAATGGCACAATAGAATTAGGTTTTAAATGGATTAGAGAGATCGAATGGATTGAATTGAAGTGATGATGAATTGCGACAATGAAAGATTTGAGTAATCTTGAAATCGCAGGATTCATTCAATTCTGAGAATTGTGGGGCGGTTGAGATGAAATAAATATTGGGATTATGATGCGTGTTTAACAGCTAAGTGGGTGTTTGGGAGTGCTTATTTTTATCAACTTATAACTTTTTAACTTTTAAAAAGTTAAAAAGTCATTTTATAGTGTTTGGCAATGTGATTGTTGTGAGAGAATAAGTTAATAAGTCACTCCATACTAACTTATTAACTTATTAAAAAAGTCAATAAGTCAATAAGTTGTTTTATATAAGCAATCCCAAACATGCCCTAAGGGGTTTCACCAATGGATTTCAAATGTAAAATACTGAAATGTTTATGGTTTGTTTACTTACTCTTGTCTTGTTTTGAATTTAGCTTTGGCTTTTTTACAAACTTATAGTTATTAAATAATCATTAAGTGGGTGTTGGAGAAACTTAAATTTTATCTAACTTTTTACATATTAACTTTTGAAAAATCAATAAGTATTATAGAAAAAAAAAGTTAACAAGTTGATTTTAAAGTATTTGATAAGTTGATTTTAAAAATTTAGTAGATGTTACTTTTGAAAAGTTTTTGAAGAATTAAGTAATCCCAAACACCTCCTAAATATATTTCATAGTATACTTGTGCGTTATGTTTGTAGATATTTTGTTGTTTATCTACTTCAATTTTACTTATCAAAATGATATCATGTGGACTGACGTAAAATACCGAATGGTTTTAGCTCAATAGTATTTGGCTGGATTGGATTAATCAACTTTAAGAGTTCAGGTTTTATAATAGACAAATGATATAAGTTCATAAGTTCAGGAGTAAGTTTTAAAAATATGTAAGTTTGTCGTTTTATGAATTAGCTTTATTGTTTAGTATTTAATTCAAAGTAAAATTCTACACCACACGTTACATTTATCGTAGTAAATATTGTGTAAAATCATAGCTTTCATTATATCTACTCTCTTATTTATCATGTTTCTTCTACTTAATGTTTATACTTCTATTTATAATTATTAAATTTTCATACTCGATTGCATGACATGTTTCAATATGTGCATGTAAGAATAGTGTGAACATCGTTATAGGCACAATTACTCTAACAATATAGTAAATGAAAAAAAATCACTAAATTGAAAGGTGTTAGTATTTTATATTTTTTATATAAAAACTAATCTTTCCTTTTAATCTTTTTCTATCTTTAAAGAGGAAAACAACTATAGAAGAAAATGTGAATTTAGCCTGTTAAATTTTTTATACATACTAGGTGGGAACCGCATCGCGCGTTGCGCGATGTCATTTTTTTCATATAAAAATCGAGATTATGGCTGTTAGTTACATTCAAAAGTTACGTTCAAACTATGCCATTGCATATATTGGTAATATAAGTTGTCATATATTCACAAAAGTTAATCTGATGGCTTTCAAAGGTTGCTGCTGTTGCTACCTGATATTCTGTTTTGGTGCACATATTAACAAAAGGTGGGAGCATGTGTTAACAAAAGTTAGGGCTTCCAAAGGTTGCTGCTGCTACCTGATATTTATGTTTTGATGCACATATTAACAAAAGGTCACAGCACATATTAACAAAAGGTGCTGCATTCCTGGCATCTTCAAAAGGGTCTTGTTGTTGCCTGCTAGTCCTCTTTTGCCTTCTTTCCTGCAGGAGGACCTGTTGTTTAAATGTTGTTAGGATTGTGTTATGGTTATTAGTGGTCAGTTAAGTTTTTTCTTACTTTCTTCTGTAAAGAGTGATCTTTTGGCTGATGTGCTTGTTTCAGCTCTATGCGTTTGGTGGAACGATGATGGTGTTGTAGGTGCAGGTGTGCTTGTTCTTGGCTGGTTGTCTGTTATATTGTCAATCTTGATAACGGTGCAGTGCAGCATCTCGGTTTTGTTGTTTTTGTGCGCTTGGACATGGAATATGGCTTCTTTGTTGATGATTTGGTGTAGGGTGATGTCTGGGTTGTCTGTTGTTAGGATGTCAGGGCATGTCATCCCAGTGAGATTTGAGGATGGATCATTAAAGATTAAAGCGGAGACATTTCCTGTGTTGTCAGAGATTGTGGCGGTAATTCGATATCTGTAATAATAACTTGTTTTAGCTGTTTGTTGTAGTTAAATAAAATAGCAGTTGGAGAAGACATACATTTCAGTTGTTACGCTGAGATTTCCGTGCATAGAACAGAACCACTCGTCTCCGACTTTTAGTAGGGATTGATCGCATTTTGGGCAGCCTATGCAATGCCATTCTCTGGTCTTTTGTAGCTCGGTCACTGCTGCTTTCAGAGTGAAATTACGTCCCTGTTTATACATGTTTTTATACAATCAAATCAAACTGAGGTTTAATGCAAATTGGAAATGTTGTATGTAATTTCTAGCCTTATCGTAATAAATATGATGAGCAAACCAAGCAAGTAAAATACATGCTGAATAGAACAATAAACGGTGATTTATAACTCTCATATAACAATTGAATCAAGTAGTTTGTATTTGTGCAGAAATGGTTTTGATAATGATTAACAACTGTAAATACGCTTGCAGTTATCAGATTCTTGGTTTGAATTATAATAAGTATACTTGTTGGGTTAAATTAAATTGAAGGGCCACATTGGGTTAGAGCATACATTTTCCTCCTTATTATTCCGTAGTAAAGCATTACAAATAGATGAATATGTTTGTATTTGGTGTAACTTTTCTGTGATGTATGAAAAGAATTACTCGTTGGATTCTGCATACTGTAACATAAAACTATTAAATCACTACATAATAAGCGTGAACATTAACAGTTTAACATGAGTTCAATATTCTATCTACATGATCCGATCATGAAATGTAAAAAGGATGATGATAACTATGGTGTCATTCAAGTGGGAGATTAAATTAAAGGTCCACTAATATATGCAATGTAGTTACTCATATACAGGTGAATAGGTTTTAGAACACATTCAGTTGTATCCTTCTTAATATATGATGTGTTTCTTAATTGTAGAACCCATGCATTTTGCGGATAGACATATGCCTTCTAATCATTCTGTAGTAAATCTTTATGGATATATGAATAGATTTGTATTTGGTGTAATCTTTCTATGATTTATGAAAGGCAATTGTTTGCATGGTCCAGTTATATGTTTTTGAATATTTGTAGTTTTAGATGTATCTGCATAGAAAACACAGTTTACCTTAAGTTCTTTTGGCTTCATTGCCTGCAGTTGTGATATGGTTGTGTTAGGCCCTTCGGATCCTGCCTGCTGCTGCCCTGATTGTTGATGTGTTTCTGCGCTGGTTGTTTCGGTAGCGACGTTGTCAAACCTGCAATAAACAGAAAAGTTATATATTGCCTTATATAATTGTGTAGATTTGTATATAATTTTGTTTGATTCTTACATGTTCAAAAGGAACCTGGTTTCTACTGTTGATGGGTTCACGTGAACGTGGGTGGCGTTTGTTGATTGCAGTTGAAGTTTGCCTGTATTTATAGACGATGTAAATTTTACATTTTTTGGTCTTATAACTTAGTTGTATGATTTTTTTACCCGCGAAGTCGGTGAGTCTTAGTGCTGTTAGTGCGAGTATTGTAGGATGTGATGATGATTCAATTGCAATCCTTGGGAGTCTGGCTGTTGATGCCGCAATTTCCTCCCATAATCTTATCGTAACATTCTGGTTGCTGCACATTTTCACAGCAATATTTAGTAAGGTGAATGTTGTATCAATGATTGCATAACTGAATGTTTTTGCTGGTTGTTACCTGCAATCTCTTAACGTAATCGTGACATATGGCTTTCCGTTATTTGTGATGTTATCCTCCATTCGTTGTAGAATGCCTATATAATCTGCAGCACAGATTTCAGAATTATTGGTAATATATATGTCATCTTTTGCTGTAATTAGAGCAATTATTTCTGTTATGATTACCTAAGATCACTCTGTTTTGTGATAGGTTTGGATCCTTGCTTTTAGTGTGGAAGGCGTCAAGCCTTTGCCGGTTGACGAACTCAAAATACTGATCTGGAAATTCAGGGCTTTCTGGTATAGGAGTAAAAACAGATGCTGATCCGACCCTCATGTATGCTGGGTGTGATAAGGTAGACGTGTACTTGTCCGGTTCAATGCAGGCGTATCCATTAACTTTGTAGCATTTATGAACTTGTAACTTTGACGTAACCGATTTTTGGTCTCTTCCTTTGGCCATAGCCTGAATGCCTATACCCTGTTGTACAAACAGATGATATATGTGGATAAATTGTTTGCTTATTATTGTGCCAGCTAGATATAGAGAAGCTGTAGTGATGTGGTTGGTTAGATGTAAATTTTTTGTTGTTTTATTTAAAGGTATTTGTCTTATTTTAGATAGGGAAGTACCTCTTTGTCAACAAACACATAGCAGACCTCGTTATCACGGAATGCAGGCTTCCAGCAACGAACAACTCGAATCTCTAATTCTGGTGCTAAACCTCCAGGCCTAAGCGATGAAATTCCACTATCTTCCATTGAACCTTACCTACAATACAGGGAAGATTTAGTAATTAGTGCGGTAATAATAGATGAATATTGGGGTGTAGAAGACTTACTTTTGCATTAATAATAGAAATAGAGTATTAAATGTAAGTTTGAGGCAGACCTGTTTTTTTGTTACCTCTTGTAATAAATCTGTATAAACAATGTTTAAAGTTTTATTATTACTATTATCAATGGATTTTTTGGTCAAAATTCTAACGGAGTTAGGGGTGGTAGCCCGTGAGAGTGCAACATAAAGTTGGCCATGTCCAAAAATTGGTTCAGGTAAATAAATTCCTATCCTATTTAGACTTTGACCTTGACTTTTATTAATTGTCATTGCATAATACACTCTTATTGGGAACTGTCTTCTTGTAAAAACGAATGGTAATTCTTTTGTATTATGAACGAAGTTAATCCTTGGAATGTAGACTCTATTCCCAATTGATGTACCTGTTATTATGTGTGCCTCTATAACACGCGGTAATAACTGAGAAACTAATAATCTTGTTCCATTACATAAACCGTTTTTTTGATCTATGTTGCGAATTAACATGATGGGGGTATTCTTTTTTAATTTAAGACAATGTTTTGGAATACCATTGAAATGTAAAGTATTCAGGTATTCAATAGGATACATCATGTCAATATCACCAGCATTCACAGAGTGTGGGACCATTGAATCTGTGCTTAAGTAAGAAATATAGTTGCCTGGTGATAAATCTAAGACAATGTCGTTTATCTCGTCAACAGTCTCATTCTTTGGACATATGAGCGCTCTTTCTGCCATTATTGTTGCCGTCGGATTGAAAAGGCTATTGTCGTCGTACACAAATCTAACCAGATCATGTATTGCTAAATCACTGTCTTCAATCACCATTTCAGCTGGTATTTGAATAACTTTGGTATCAACCTCTTTTGGGACTGTCTGTTCACCTTCCTCACCATTTCCAATTCTTAGTAGCCATTGGGTGAACAACTTTGTATTAACCGGGGATGATGTGTTTAATGAGGATGTTAAAACTCTGAGGTTCGTAGAAAGTATATGTACAACAAAATGCTTCCAAAGATATGATCTTGGAAGAGATGAGGCTATGATTTCTTCTTTTGTACATTTTGGTTTAATTGGTAGTGTTTGTCTGAAGTCACCTCCTAATAATACAGATTTTCCACCAAAAGGTATATTTATCTTTCCTGTTAAATCTTGCAAAGTTTTGTCTAGCGATTCAAAACATCTTCGATCACTTATCGGGGCTTCATCCCAAACTATCAATGTAGTTTCTAAAAGAAGCTTGGCTAAGTTCGTATTCTTTTTGATATAACACACGGACTCGTCATTTAATTCAAGTGGTATCTTGGACCTCGAATGTGCGGTACGTCCGGAGGGCAGTAGTAATGATGCTATTCCTGATGCTGCAACTGCCAAGACAATGTGACCGGTTGATCTTAACGCTGATATAATGGTCTTCCACAGGTAAGTTTTGCCAGAGCCACCATGACCGTAAACAAATAGTAAAATCTGTGATGATTTGTCAAAGCTAGATAAGATATGATCATACACCGCCTTTTGTTCTGGTTGGAGGTTTAACTTTAATGACAGATGTTCGCGGTGTAAAGCCTCCCTATCATAGCTTTTCTCTTCTAGTAGCAAAACGTTCCTTAAAGCAGATATTGAAGTTTCTGTTGGCAACGGTAATCCGAAATCTGATAAGGACTTTGGGGTTGTGTTCGAATTTAGTACCAATTCAAGTTCACATAATACAAATTGTTTTAGGTCAGAATCATTTATTGATCTGTTTGAATGGCGAAGACTTGAATCAATATTGTAAGCTAAATCATCGGCCATACTTTTCCAGGTTGCATCCCATAGTGTTGTTGGATTGGATACATTGCAAAACAATAGTATGTGCACGAATAACAGCCTTAACTGTGCTGATGTTGCCCATTCTGATGCTTCAGTGATAGTACCTAACCACTCTTTATCATCTCCTATTAAACCTAACCTCTGGCACGCCTGTCTAAAGGACGGATATATTTGACCGTTTACAGTACGTATATCTGTGAACGAACAACATCCGGTCTGATGGCCAAGTAACATTCTTAGATAGAACAGTTCTCCACATGTCGGATGTACATAAGCAAGTCTACCAACGGCAGGTGTTCGCTTAGATGTTCTTTTAATCCATGTTTTTGAAGGCACATCCCATCGATATTTTGAAAGATAATCAATGTAGCGAAGGTGCAAGCCGTTGTTTGAAATTGGTTGTTGAAGATCTTTTTCTATAACATTGTTGCTCAACCACTCAGTAAGTGTAGTCTTTGACGCATATTCATTATTGATAACATCCACTAAATTCTGTGATTGCCGAAATGTGAGATTTTGTTTTCCTTCTAAATGAACCGCTAAAATCTGAACAGGGGGATTTCGGTGATGGATTGGGAAGGATAATATGCGCCATGAAGCTTCATGAGGACATATAAACCGACCGTCAAGATAATTTTGTATCTCGTCAATAACCTCTGCTTTATCATTCGCATTACCTTCAGAATCGCCAATATCTTTAATCAGTGCAAAGCGAACTCTGTCTGCACCTTTTGAGATGTATTTGAAAAGATATTTTATAAGCATACTCCATCCACAATATTCAACATTAATATGTGCGTCGAAATGTAGAAGAAGTTTACTATTATACGGAACAACAAACCCATTATCCAGTGACACGCCATGCTTCAAGTGTTGACGGTTATCGTTACGTCTTTTGTAATGGATATAACCACCGTTATCAATACGGGTTTGCATTTCATAATTCTTAGGGAACGATTTTGAGCAGGCACCATCTTTCATACACGGGGAATTCAATCTTGCCAATCCACACGGACCATGCAACATAAAGGTTGTTACAATCTTGTGTAATGCGGCGTCGGTTGTTGGATCAGGGAGTTCGGCACTTATATAGCGATCTACATCCTCTGGATTATGTATACGGTATTGTTCTGTGACCCATAATAACATATGACAATGAGGGAGACCTCTTTTCTGGAATTCAATAGTGTAGAGCTCTGAAGGTAGGCAAAGAATTTGAGTGAGTAACGACAATATTTCATGTGTAGGGTGTATTTGTAAATTACGAATTAGATAACATAGGTTTAGAGTACCTGCAGTTACGTCACCAAATGGTTTCACTTTATTCAAGTATTTTATGAAATATCGTACTTTCATTTGGAAAACCCTCGCTATGATGTCAGGTCGATCTTGTGCAGAAGAGACACCAACAGTTGAAAGTTCTCTAGTAATCTCAGGCCATTTGACATTACATGTGAATGTGATGAAGTATTGCGGGTTACCAAACACACGACATAAAGCTAATGCATCCTGATAATGTTTATACATGTATCTAGGACCACCAGTAAATGATGATGGTAACACCACACGTTGACCTACGTTACTTGCTTCCGTATCACCACGACAAATAGCATCCTGTACACCGTCCAAAAATTCACAACGAAAATCTTGTTGATTATTTCTTACGTACTCAAGTCGAGAATGTTCAACACAAATGTATGCATCAACAATATACTGTTGAAAAAGACGACCGGCATGCAAAAGATGTGTATATAAACCCTGGCGATCGTGAATTTGATAGCTGTAAAACATGGACGGCGTCAGATTACGGCCTTCTGTCTCCTCACCTGTTGACATTTGTAATTCTGGAGACCACCCTCGCTCAGCATAAGGAAATAAGAGAGGGTATTGTAGTGGCATATACGCAGGGTGAAGCTTGCTAACTCTATGTGGTGAGTTGTCTTTTGCACGAATAATAATGTCAAAATCTTCAGATGCCGAATATGAATCACAAACGATTGCGCCAATAACACCTGCGGAAGGGTTGTCATACCTTCTGTCTTGTTTGCGGCTAAAAAGCTTAATAGAAAAATTTGGAACGACTGGCTGACTGCATAACTCTCTCGCTGTCCTAAAAATTTTAACATATTCATTAACCTCATCTAGCATTTCATTAGCGCAGACACAACAGCAGACGACAAATCTGAAGTACTACCATCATAAAATAACCGAAGTCTGTTTGAAATCTCATTTTCGCTATCAAAGACATACATCTGTAAAAATCTAGGCCGATCACCGGGAGTTGGGCACACCGATCCAATCCAATGAGAAACCTGACCAGTAACACGAAAAACATACGGAGAGCCACCTCGATTGACAGAATTATCAACAGTAGCACCAAAAGATGTCATGGAAAGCATTGCATTATAAGTGCGAATATTACATATGAAATGAGGGTCAGAGAAAAGCGATTTTAATAAATCCGGAGGTTGCATAGGATAGTGCAGAAGCACTCTTCCAGCCTTACAACACTTATGATATCGAGGCCTTTGACGGGGGGAAAAAGATGCCAAACGTTCTTCATGCCAAAAAAGTGCTCCGCAAAACTCACAAACCTCATTACAACTTCCCAAATCAGCGTAATCAGGAGAGACAATTGAAGTGCTGTCATTAGTTGTCGCATGTCTCAGCCCAACACCAGAGGATGAAGACACATCCCGCAAAGGTTGTGAATGACGATGCACTGAAGATTGAAGCATTGACATACGACGCATAGATTGTAAACGGGTTTCACATGCAGTCTCAAACCTTGAGATCGAAAACGAAGGAGCGCACGAAGGACCAATTTCCTTATGTTTACGTTTAGGCATTGAATTCTAAAAAGACAATATGAATAATAAGCGAAGGCACAAATTTTAAACCTATAGAAAAACCCATGTCACTAAACATAAATCATGAAAAAATCCTTTTTTTAACGGGAGTAAAACACAAACATCGTCAGCAGTTTAAAATCAAAAACAGTCTAAAGGTTTCCATACGCACAACCATATTAAATTCTACCTGAGCATTCAACAAATGGATATATGTTCACTACAGTAAAATGGCAATGTAAACGAAAATATAAAAATATATTAAAGCTACGGACGGAAACTAATAAAAAAAAAGATATAACGGGATCCATGCCAAAACCACTCCTTACACAAAGAAACTGATGAATAATGTTGACATAAAATTCAAAAACATTTAGATAACCTTAAGACGTACCTGTATCTAACAGCAGCACACGCTAAAATACGATTACAAAGCCAAAAGAAGCCAACCTTGCAACACAACAAAATAACATAAAGGCATAATAAAGAAGATATAAATGGAAAACATTAAAAGACAGCAGCACTACAAAGAAATATAAAATATATGACAATATTATGTTAACTGTTACACAAACATTAGAAGAAGACAAAAGAGATATAAGTGTAAAGAAGATGAGAGGAGAAGGATATAGTCATACCCGAGCAATAAGAAAAGACCAAAAACATATAAGTACAAAGAACATAAGAAGAAAAGGATATGGTCATACCCGAGCAATAACCCACAAATATAGCAGCGGTATATTCACCTGCATAGCGAGTAAATTTAATTAGCAAGATCAAGCTATTTAAATTGAAAGGGCAATACGCACGTCAAATAATTTGAAGACAAACCCAACGGCTAACCTTCACCAAACCTGTAGGCTAAAGTTTTAAAAAAATGTTAATTCCTTTTTGTTAAAACTATGTAAAATGAACAACTTAACACACAAAAACAATACTTGCATTATTTAGTTGTACCAAACCACCGAGTGTTGCAACTATAGTTCAATACACTATTAAACTAACATATAGGATAAACACCCATCACCCAAAAAGGGACAAAACGTTTAAAAAATATCAAAGACACCGAATCGATTAAGGGCATAACAACCAGGTATGCTAGTTCAACAACAGCCACAACCAAACCCCAAAAGGTTCCAGCAGTAATATCAACACTAAAAAGATGACCCCCCATAATAACACTCAACTATACCCAACCCAAACAGCGGAAATTGATGAGAAAAAGAAGGAAATGGTTCATATGATATATATATAGAAACAATGATAATGAGGATAATATTATAACAAAGAAACAACCTAATAATCTACAAAATGCATACATAACATAATAAAAGTAAGATACTATAGTTGCAGTGAATAAGAAGACCACCTGACATTGCCCTCAAACAAATAAAAAAAAGAACAATTAGACGTCTTGAAGAAGATAAAGAACCGGCTCTCTTAATGACGGTTGCAACCAAAAAAACCAATTATCTTGACAAATTTAAAACGAAAGAAGGAAGCAAAAGCTCAATCTAACAACTTTACAACAACATGTATTTAAAATTATTTCAATATAATTAAAAAAAATTTAAAGTGAATAAATCTCCTACCTAAACTAAAAAAAACCCTAAATTAAAACAAAAACCCTGCACCATCTTCTCTTTAAGCACAAACATGTTGAAAGTTGCACAAAGTGTAATCAAAATGTATAAATCCTCATGAATTGTTTAATTAAATAAATTTGATTGCTAGTATAATAATACAATTCTGTAATGATACTTAATACATTAGTTATTTTTTATATTTAATAATGAGAAGACACAAAAATATTCACACGTTGGCCCTACCAGTTCCTACCCATTCCAGACTATACTAAAACTTACCCCAAATCATTGCTGCCTTTGCTTTGTTGGGGGCCCAACAAAAGCACCAATTTAGGGTTTAATCAAAACTCATTATTCCACTTCATTCATTGATGTTGGAATATGCTCAGACGCATCATTATTCAGGTGTCTCACTTCTATTCACAATCATAAGTTTAATTCACACCCAAAGTCCCAAACACCCCTAAAAGCTTTGATCTTTAATCTTGTTTAATACCTTTATTGCAACTTAAAGCTTAAAAATTAGGGTGCGTATTTGGGAATCGGAGGCAGGAAAGATTAGAGACCCATTTGGGAACGGAAGGATCTCCGGCGCCGGCGACGACGGAAAAGGTCGCCGGAGGCAGGAAAGATTAGAGACCCATTTGGGATTATTGAAGTAATCTAGGGTTTCACAAAAACATTCGACTACCACAACAGGAAAGATTACAGTGATGAATCGTTGAGAAGATGAAGATGACGTTGAGAAGATGACGTTGAGAAGATGAAGATGAGCGTGGCTGTAGAAGTAAGTGGCAATTGGGGGTTTTAGAGGTTGCAAGTGGTTTCTAGAAGTGAAGTTTTAAGAGTAAAATGAGAAGATAGATGGAACAATGAAATGGTGGAAACTACAACTTACAGTGATGAATCGTTGAGAAGATGAAGATGACGCTGAGAAGATGACGTTGAGAAGATGAAGATGAGCGTGGCTGTAGAAGTAAGTGGCAATTGGGGGTTTTAGAGTTGCAAGTGGTTTCTAGAAGTAACCACTGTTAAACTGTTCATCACTTGCAAATTTCATAATAGGTAATTATTATGGTCTATTTATGAGATTAAAGTTCGGTCTTTAAATGTGTTTTAAATGACCTATCTTCGTTTTCAAGCTATTGTTATCCATGATTTTATGCCTTTTTTCCTACTAAATCAAAGCACATTCCTTAAAGTACAAGCAATGATAAGGAGATATCCTATTAATGGGTTTTGGTTTGTTGGATGTTTTTAAAAATTGAAATGTGTCAAGATAATATTTGGAATTTAAAGAAACTAAAACTATAATGAGATAACTCGTCTCCATTAAAAAACGGTTGGATTTAGACCCTAATGATTTAGAACCCTTTTTTCGCTAGAACCCTAAAAGAGAGATCCTTCATATGGCGGTTTCAAACGCAAGAAAGGTTACATTCGTTATTCGTAAGATCATCATCGACATATTTCTTTGAAATTAAAATCTAGATCATGACCGTCGCAATTCTTTAAAATTATATCACGTTGTTTTCCAAATAAGCCCCAGACCCTGCTCTTGAGTGGGATATACTGGGTTTGTTTGTTTGTTTGTTTGTTTGTTGTTTTTCCAAATAATCCACCATTATTTTTCTCATTTCTTTTGTTCTTCATCGTTTTGATTGTTTTTTTTTTCATTGTGATTCTCCGCTCGATCGCACAATCATCATGACGCTTATACAAATCAAATCACAAGTTGGTGTTGAAGCCTGCTTTAATGTTTTTCTTGTAAAATTCAAGGTTAAAAATGATCGCACAACCATCATGACAATGGTGAAATTTTTCATATTTCGTTAGATTAGCCACGTGCCGACCTTTAATTAGTCAGAACAATCAAAGTTTTACATAAGTAAACTATTAGGCAAAAAGCTGATTACAATTATGATTAGTTTCTACTAGTATATGCTAAAGAAAGAGGTTCAAATACAAAGAATATTTTTGCTACAAAGTATGAGAAGACATAATAAGTCAAAAAAATACAAAAAATTATAGCTCACAATATAAATCGAATTTCAAAAAAGTAATTCCGAGCTTTTGTTCCCCTAGCCGTCCTCACTAAGGAAAAAAATAAATGAAAAATAAAAAATAAAAAAAATTAACGTTTTTTTATTGTGTCATTTATGAAAGACATAATGACGTCATTGTGTCATTATGAAAGAGACAATGACGTCATTGTGTCATATGAAAAACACAATGACGTTATTGTGTCATAAAAAGACACAATGATTTTTTATTTTATTTTTTTCTAAAAAGACGATTAGAGGAACAGATACTCCCAAATACTTTTTTTAAATTCGATTTAGATCGTAAGATATAATTTTTTTATAAAAAATAATTTTTTATAACTTTTTAATCTCATTGTTTCTTCTCACGCTTATAGTAAAAGTACACTTGGTAGTAAAAATAAACTTTGTACAATAACCCCATCCTATACTAAATATACCTATTTTGTCAAAAATTTGGTGGGTCCATCTTGATTAAAAAGTTAATTTTCCTCTCTCATATGAAATATGTTTAGCTACACACTTTTCTATTACTAAATGATGTTAAATCTGAACTCTAATATGAACAGAGAAGGGTAACTAACTACCCCAAAAAATCAGATCTCCTCTAAGATGGCTTCATCTCTTTGAAGTCGGATTTGTTTACAAACTCTAAGGGAGCGTTTGGTTGGAATGAATGAAACGGAATTGAGAAACTAGTATAATTTTCAAGTAAAATTATGTTTGAGTGGATAATGAAATGTAAAACTCAAGGGAACGTTTCATCTCAAATTCCTTTGGTTGTGGGATTTCAAATTCCTTCCACCTAGAGGGGGAATTTGAAATCTCACAATCAAAGGAATTTGAGGTGAAACATCCCTTGGGTTTTACATTTCATTACCCACTCAAACATAATTTTACTTGAAAATTATACTAGTTTCTTAATTCCATTCTATTCCATTTCATTCCTTCCAACCAAACGCTTCCTTAAGTTATGGGCTCGCCTAGGGAAGGGCATGAGACAAGGTGCCACTAGAGGCTTAACAACGCAGTAGAAGCACTACTTAAACCTTTGTCCAACGATGAGAAAGGTAGAGGGGTGCATGGTGATGCGAGAATGTCACTTGTAAAAAATCGTCAATTCAAGTGGGGTTACTAAGAGGACGTGAAAAAGTATGATTAAAGTAGGAGTGGTGCGTGTGACAACTCGGAAAATTTTCATGGTTTATATATATGCAAATTTAGTATTTATGTGATTATACAAAATTGTTTCTATATTTTTATTATTATTTGATAATAATATTATTAGTTATAAAAATATAACTAACAGTAATAATAATAATAATAATAATAATGATATTATTAAAATAATAAAGCTAAAAATGATAATAATAATAATAATGAAAATATTATTATTATTAATAATAATTTACAAAATTTATTAAAATTGATTTAATAAGTCCAGGGGTGATTTTGTAAAATTTGAAACTTGAAATTAAAACTTTAAACATAAAATGATAACAATTAAAACCGCAGGGACCATTTTTGTAAATTCTGAAACCCAACCCCCGACCCCTCGGTTTTCCGGCGCCATCTCCGGCGACCTCCGGTCGATTTCCGGCGACTCCAAACGCCAAGAATTACACGGTTTTAATTAAATCAAAGGCTACCGACACCTTTGCGTGATTGATTCGAACTAGTGGGTCATTGCAATTTGAATAATCGAGTGGATTAGGTGCGATTACCACTAAACCGAATTATTTCGGCCGACCACCACTACCAAATGCACTAAAACACTTTGATAATCAAAAGTAATCACACCTACTCCATCATCTGAAAGTTTATAATCTAATAGCACTTTCAATTGCACCAAGTAACACACAGAAATCCCAATTCGATCTTTATTTCTTTCGCGACCTGCAACTCAGTCGAATTACACTTTAGGAGTTTCAAATCACACAATTAACTTAGGGCTTTCGATCACCTAAGCTATTAAAAGCTTCCTGTAAGAGGAATTCGAATATCATAATCATTTGGATAGCAATCGAGCTTCATCCCTATCGCGACTTGTTCTTGATTGTTCTCGACATCAAACCGAATCAAACAGGTAAATTGATTTCACCATTCTGTTCGGTTAATCATGGGGAACAAAAGCCCCATGAATTCATTCATTAACAACAACAATTACATGTTCAATTTGATCGAATTGTGATTAGGGTTCTTGATTTGGGGGTTAGCTTACGGGGTTGTGTTTAAAATTAATTGGGGTTATGCTCCTTTCGATTTGGAGCCTTGGCTCACTAGTTCGGGTGTTGGGGCGATGGGGAGGAGGTCGCGGGTTCGAACCGGCCCCTTTCATTATTTTTTAAAGCTTTTTGAATAAATTAAAAATATATAAAATTTCCAAAAATTATAAAAATAATTTTTAAAGACTTATTCTATTTTAAATACCCTTAATTAATTTTCTGTAATTTAATTATTCAAAAACACTTTAAATAAAATTTATAAAATATTATTTAAAAATATTATAAATAACCATTTTTATAAAAATAAACTTTAAATTATGATTTAAAGTATTAATTCATTAATTGGACATCATATTATTTTTGAATAATAATAAATCATAATAATTGTAGGAATTTAATTATTTAAAAACCTTAATTATTATGTAATAATTATTACATATGTTATAAATTATGATCCGTATAAAAGTGGATTTTAATGATAATTTAAATCATCAAAATTATTAATGGACATTATATTATTTATGGATTTATCCTGATAAATACAGATTAGATTTTATAAATTTAAATATTTATAAAATCTTACAAAAATTAAATATAAACTTACGTGTTTAAATGACGTCTACAATTTATTTAGAATATAATGATATGTTAGAAATCATTATTAAGCTAATTAAATTTATATAAATCATTAATTATTAACAAACATAATTAAATGATTTAATGTTCATAACAAATCCTAGAAAACCAAATCCTAGATCAATTGAACACCAGGTTCAAGATCTAACTTATTTAGGTTTTGGATTTGTATCTGTTTGCTGACGTGAAATATAATTCCTTAGCAGGAATTTACTAGGTTGTCAACACCACATAAGGACTGAGGTGAGTTCATAACTATTCCCCTTTTTAATCATTTAAATATTTTGGGGCTGGAATACATGTTGTAATTAAATTTACAAATTATTTTGGTGTATTATGTTAAATAATAATTTGATCACATTTATGATTACATATGGTTACTATGAAAATCCTTCTCTGTATACTGGACTATAAATAAGCAGGGATCTTTTGGATAGTACTATCGGGGAGTGACTTACCCCCACAAAGGTATGGACATGTGATCCATATCAGATGCACAAAGATCTTGTTGTCATTTGGGATGACTGTTTCTGTAGTGAGAAGGCAGATGTGCACTTTATATAGTTTGCATTATAGTTCCACATACAACCCATATGAGGATAAATGTAAAGGAGGATTTGCTCCCTCTGATTTGAAATTATTATGATAATATAATATACACATGAAAAGGATATTAAACTATGGTACATGGACAATCCTATGTGAAGGACTTGTTGGGCTTGTACATAGTGGGTATGTGGGATAGCGGGTTCACCTTAATAAAAAGGGTTCTGACAGGCTATTCATATACCGGTGAGTAAATTAAACTCACACTTTTACAGTAAATCCTAATTGAGGATAATTGATGATTTATCATTATGTTTTACTTACCTATGAACTCACCAACCCTGTGTTAACACTTGATTTACATGTATTCTCAGGTATCTACTAGAAGCTTATGGACTTGCACGTAGGATCATATAAGAGCTCAAGATACCTATTGATTATTATCTGAAATATGATTAAGACATGCTGTCATGAAACAATCTTTATTTATTTCCGCTACGCTTAATATTACTCTGAACATTATTGTAATGATTATCTAAAATCCATCATATAGATATTTGCATCTCATGTGTAACTACTGTGTTCGATCCTGTTTGCTCACCCCTCCGTGATAGATTCCAGACCCAGAATTTGAGGGTGTGACAGATTGGTATCAGAGCCACTGGTTATACTGAGTTAGGGATTGCATCTAGCCTATAGCCACACACAATAGTTGCACAAAGTAAATTGCCTTAGTTAGAGATAGAATAGGATTAAGAAGTTATATGCTTAAACTTAGATAGTTGTGTTCCTAAACATAACTTGACTCTTTGACTCTTTTCGATAACTCCTAAACTTATCCTCAACGACATGTGGGATCTACACTTATCATCGTGCCTAAATCATTTTTTTTTTATTCTCGTCAAAGTCTGTGTCTTACAACTTGAAACATGTAATGCTGGAAGAGCGTGATGCCTGTATCTCGGGGTGTTCTGTCTAGGCAAGGTATTCGCATATATCCAAATCAACCGATGGACCTGTTTACCTTACCTGGGAACCCTTGGGATGAGTATCTGCTTATAGGTACGCATGTCTTCAACAAAGTTGTGATTGACTCAATACTTTGATTAGTCAACGTACTCGCTTTGATTCACGAATCAAACGATTACCCCTAGAACATCTCATTGCTATTATGCCAAATTCTCAATTGTCGTTTTCATGATTTCCATGAAAAATCCTTAATGATCTTTCAGAATGGCTTCTTGTCAAATCCGTTCACGGCCTAGAAACTCTGGCTGTAAGATTTCTGCTATTGTAGCACGTGAAGTTACTGCGATCATACACAAGTCTTTAAGGCAAATAGGTCAAATTACCTTGATATGTTCCATTCGATAATCTAAGCTACGCTTGTCCTAACCTAAAGCGAGACTTGTTTCCTTAGTTCTCGTGCCTTGCCGAATTTAATCGAAAAATCCAGTTTTCTTAAAATCCCATCTGTCCTACAGTGATTGTCCATACTTTGAATATTTGATATAAAATGCATCTATTGAATATGTCAAAGTGTGAATTCTCATCAAACAATTTCATGATAGATGGACGCACCAGCGGGCAGAGGCAGAGGTAGAGGACGCGCCAGAAGAACTGACCCAATAGGGATGACTCCTGAAGAAATACAAGCCTTGGTCAATCAAGGTGTTGCTGCAGCCCTAGCCACTCAGGCTGCTCAGAATGGTCATCACTATTCATATAAAAAGTTCCTAGACTGCAAACCAGATATCTTCACTGGTGCAGAAGGGGCCATTGGGCTCATAAGGTGGTTCGAGAAATGTGAATCCATTTTCGCTATATCTGAATGTCCCGATGAGAGTAGGACCAAGTATGCCTCCGGAGCCTTGAGTGGAGCTGCACTCTCGTTCTGGAAGACAGAAGTTTCAAGACTTACTCTTTCCCTAGCCAATGCTATGGATTGGGAGGAATTCAAACAGCTGATGATGGAAGAATTCTGTCCGAGAGAAGAAGTACAAAGGTTTGAAACCGAGTGCTGGAACCACAAAATGGTGGGATCTGAAATTGAAAGTATACCACCGAAAATCATGAGTACGCAACTTTGTGTCCTCATATGATGGAGCCTGCTCACAGAAGAATTGAAGGCTACATCCGTGGACTGTCTCCGGTCATTCAATCTATGGTCACTTCCTCCAACCCAACTTCAATCCAACAGGCCATTAGGTTAGCTCACAAGCTGACTAATGAGGCTGTGGCTCAGGGGAAGTTACCACCTAGAAACAAGGGTAAGGGCGTTGCTGCTGAAAGCTCGGGAAAGAGAAAGTTTGAAGATGCTAAAGAAAGTGAGAGTCAAGGTACAAGCAAGAAGCAAGATCAGAAAAAGCACCATGACAATCAGGGCATTCCGCCTAGATGTCAGAGGTGTAGCAAGCGTCACCATGGCAAATGTACTGCAATCATTTGCTACAAATGCAACAGGAGAGGGCACACTGCTCCTGAATGTAGGACCAAGACTCAAGACCAAGGAAAGAAGGATGGTAATCAGCAGAATGGTGGAAAGAAGGAAGTTTTTGTTTCAAATGTGGAGAAAAGGGCCATATTGCTAAAGACTGCACTGGGGAAAAGAAAGATACAGCCAAGGGCAGAGCTTTCGTTATTGGCAAAGGTGAGGCTCTAAAAGACCCTAACGTTATTATGGGAAAATTTTTGGTGAATAATGTTTATGCTATAGTATTATTTGACACGGGAGCTGATAGAAGCTTCGTATCCAATACTTTCTATAAGCACTTGAATGTAGAACCTGTACCCCTAGATGAGCCATATATTGTAGAAGTAGCAAATGGTAAATCCTTGACCGCATCACAAATTCTGAAAAATTGTACATTAGATTTATCAGGTCATATCCTACCAATAGACCTCATGCCCATTACTTTGGGAAGCTTCGATGTGGTAGTTGGTATGGATTGGCTATCCAAAAACTCTGCAGAAATTATCTGTAAAGACAAAATGATTCGTATCCCCCTACCAAATGATGAAGTCCTGTGTGTGGAGGGAGATAAGACTGGTGTTATGATGGGAGTTATTTCTTACTTGAAGGCTCAAAAGTGTCTTCGAAAAGGACATACTGCTATCCTAGCCTTAGTCACTGACAAAGAGAAGAAGGAAAGGAAGATTGAAGATGTATCCGTCGTCAGGGAATTTCCTGAAGTGTTTCCTGATGAACTGCCTGGGTTGCCCCCTAAAAGAGAGGTCGAGTTTCAATCGAGTTAGTACCTGGAGCTACACCTATAGCTCGGGCACCATACCGTCTCGCACCTTCTGAATTAAAAGAACTATCTGACCAGCTTAGGGAACTCCTTGATAAAGGATTCATTCGACCTAGCTCGTCACCATGGGGAGCACCAGTGTTATTTGTGAAGAAGAAAGACGGAACCTTCAGAATGTGCATTGACTATCGGGAACTGAACAAAGTGACGATCAAGAACCGTTATCCCTTGCCACGTATTGACGACTTATTTGACCAACTGCAAGGTTCAAGCATTTACTCCAAGATAGATCTTAGAAGCGGTTATCATCAGCTGAGGGTCAGAGATGAAGATATTATGAAGACGGCTTTCAGAACGCGATACGGTCACTTTGAATTCACAGTCATGCCATTTGGGCTAACAATGCACCTGCCGTATTCATGGATCTCATGAATCGTGTATGCAAGCCTTATCTAGACAAGTTTGTCATTGTCTTTATTGATGACATCTTGATCTATTCCAAAAATGAGCATGAGCATGAAGAACATCTGAGATTGGTCCTTGAACTACTAAAGAGAGAGGAGCTCTATGCTAAGTTCTCGAAATGTGATTTCTGGCTTAAAGAAGTTCAATTCCTTGGTCATGTGATTGATGCTAATGGAATTCATGTAGACCCAGCTAAATTGAATCCATCAAAAGTTGGCCTACACCTTCTAATCTGTCACACCCCAACCTAGACGGCGGAATCGTCGAGGCGTGAGTAATACGATTGTTCACAGCCACATAACGCTATGTTTAAATGTAAATATTCAAATTAATAGTTTCAACATGAATTACAACATAAGTCTCAATCATGAAATACATTCAAGCAAATATCAAACATAACATAACATTTCATTTATTTAACTAGGTCCACATCCTAGTTTTATTGCAAGCTTCAAAAGACCACTTTAAACTTGGGGGTTACCTGAAACATGATAAAAATAAAAGGTCAACTAAAAATAGTTGGTGAGTTTCCCAAGTTTTCATACATAATATGAAAAGATTATAAGTAGCAATTCATGTCATAGGTTATAAGCTAGTAAGGTTATAGAACACATATCTTCACAATCAAACCTCGACTTGATTACAAGTATATAAGATTGGCTAAGTGTATTTGGTTCCCTAGTGCACAAGCATACGGCTCCTAGGAGTCGGCAATACATCGACTTTAGCACCAAATAGGCTTGTCAGGCCCAAAGATCTAAGACGTCGCCAGGCTAGCAATAGTTAATGATTGTAACAAACTATGTATCTCGTATAATCACTTACAACATACAAATAACCATGACAAGATATAAAGATGAATTGCAAGTGCTTTACAAGTCTCAAACGTTTATAAGTGTGTAATGTATAAGTATCATGTTTCACCCCAAAATGGTGTGAAATAAAGTAAAAGGGGGCAAGGAAAACTCACTTGTCAAATAAGTATATAATGACGACTAATAAGAATAATAGTAGGCGTCGTTCCAACGTGAATCGTTACAAGGCACCTAAATATGTAAATATATATTCACAAGGTTAAAGTCTTAATAATAAGCTTTAATGTTTTAACGTGAACTAGGGTTTCAATTGGAATTGTGAGGTTTTGTCGAGGAATTAAATTTATAAAGTAATTATTCGCGTTTCGATCCATTAGGAGAATTTTATATGTGTGTTTAAGTATTTTAAGAATAAATTTTAAGTATGAAAATTGATAAGGTTTAATATATATAAAACTTTATAATTATTTAAGATTAATTGGAATAATGTTTGATTAATAACAAATTATTAATCTAACCTTTAGTTTGTATATTTTATAAGAGAATAATATTTTAGGAAAATTTATGAAATTATAAAATATTTAATTTCTACAATTATCATGATAAAACTTTTATTATTTATTATTTGAGACAAATAATTATTCATTATTTGAAACAATAATAATTAGTGAACTAAAACATGAAAATAATCCAATTGTAATGTTTTGTTAAGATAAACACTTTTTGAAGTATATTTTATAAATTATTTAACTAGTTTTATTATTTGTTTTAATAAAATAAAATAAAATATTAAGATCCGCAGAAATTGGTTTGATGTAAAGAAAAATATTTAAAGTTTATAAAACTGGTTTCAATAATTTTAGAATTTTTTATACAATTTTTAAGGGCCAAAAAGCCTTTTTAAAAAAAGAATGGGGGTTGCCGGGTTCGAACCCGGGACCTCCACTGTGAGAGCAATGTGTGTAACCGGTGAACCAAAGGCCGTGGCCGCGGCATATCTTGGTTCTAAATCCTTTTAAACAAGTTCAATGCAATTCCCCAAATCCCATAAACCCTAGAACTGAGACGTTCAAATTGAACACCAAAACGAGTATGATACTGAAATTAAACTTAGGGCTTTTAATCCTCATGTAATTTAGAGTATAATGATATGTTCAATTACCTGTTTAAGGTCAATTTGAAGGTGAACTTGTGGAAGAACAGTCGCGGTCAATGTGCCAATCGAACGATGCTCATACGGTGATTATAATCGAATTAAACTTGAGGGAAGATTCAAATGATAGTCCTGATCGAAAGACCCTTATCCAATTTGATTAAAATTGATCGGAGCTGTGTTAAAAATCGGGTTACAGGTCGCGACCGAGGAGAGGATCGAATGGGGTGTTTGGGTTCGTTTCAGATGTAAATGGAAGTTGTAATCGATTGGAGATGGATATATGTTTGTTTATGTGAAGTTAATTTAATTATTATCGGGTTTAGTGCGATTTCAGGCCTGTAAAAGTTGCCGACAATCACGTGGGTGTTAGATCGCACTTTCAGATCGAATATTTCAAATTGTTGTGGGGTTTGAGTTCGAATCTTGCATGTGAGGGTGTCGGGACGGTTTGATTTGTTTAAAACCGTGTAGAATCGGTGTTTTTGGCCTCGCCGGAGGCTCGCCGGAGGGTGGCCGGAGCTTGGCCGGATTCACGGGGGCGGTGAGGGGCTGTTTGTGTAATTTTTATAATTACACTTTCAGTCCCTGCGGTTTGAATTTATTTATTTTAGTTTTTAAACTTCTTTTAAAGTTTCGAAAATTGCAATGTTAACCCCCTGGACTTTATTATTACTATTATTATTATCCTTATTATTATTATTCTTATTCTTATTATTATTATTGTTATAATTATTATTAGTATCTTTATTATTATAATTATTATGATTATTGGAGTTTAAATTAAATTTAATTTTAAATAAATAATAAATAAATCAATAAATAAATAAATAAATGAATAAATGAATAAGTAAATAATTAAATAAATAGATAAATAAATACATAATTATATAGATACAAATAAAATTTATACGAGATGTTACAGTCTCCCCTACTTTAAGAAATTTCATCCCGAAATTTAATCATGAGAAATAAATTTAAGGTTATGAGGAGACTTAGATGTCATTTCGTGTTCACGAGTGTACTCTTGGAAACGTTTAAATTCAATAAGTTTGACTATGATTCTTAAGTTTGTTAAGTTTCACCGTTCATAATCTTCTATGTTTCTTGACAAAGTGTGCTAAGTTATTCCTTTAAAATTTTTAATTGATAAATGTTTGTATTCCAATCGGTTCAATACGGTTAAAAAGTTTTGTCGTGTGTGAAACACCATACATTAGATCGATACGGGACTCGGCTTAACGAACATGAGAAATAAGTTCCGGATGTTTTTGGATTAAATTCATAAGAGTTTCTTTAGCAAATAACCTTAACGGGTTTCTAGGTGATCGATTCTTGTTTACGCATGTCAATGAGGGTTCAAAGTGTTATTGGTGTAACGTTGATACAAGTATCGTTTTTGTTAAGATTAAAGATTTACTTTAGTATGAGGAAAATCGTTGTAATGGGTTTTCAGAATAAGTGTGGTTTTGAAGGAAGACATCATTACTAGAGGTTGTTATGAGAAGTTCAAAGATGGTCCAAGAAATGCCACAATAATAGGAATTGCATTGATCAACGATGATAGCGTTCACGATTGGATTAAAATTTAAATAATTCAGAATATTGCTGATAAAGAGAAACACAAGTAGCTTTCCAAGTACGACTTGCACACGCGGTTCATCAAACTCATAATCACAGCTGAGAAACATTCGTGTGGCTAGGAAGCCATGAACACAAATTAGTAATGTCTTTATTTGGCAGGAAGGTTGTTTAGGAAGCTATCATTACGCAATTAGGTTTTAATGATAACTCAAAATGAAAGTTGATAAGTAGGGAATAAATGGTTCCATATAGCTAGATCAAATCAAAACATGAGAATAACGGGAAAGAAATCGATTTAAGAATTTACATGCGTCAAGCTTGGAATCAAAATCAACCTAAAACGATCGGGTCTCTTTTCAAGTTCAGAGATCATGCTTTGGCTTGATAGGTCGAATCACCAATATTGATTCACCCTTCAAGTTGCTACATGCTTCTCGTCACTTGATTATAACCATGGTAAGTTGAAGATCAATAAATGAGGTTAGTCATCAAGGTGTGGTTTTCACTCCTAACTTGATGATGTATTCCCAAGATATGACCATTAACTTACCAATCAAAAAGTTCGATCCCAACTCATTGTTAAGGATCCATAAAAATAAGACGAGGTAACTCACCATTAAGGTAAGGGAAATCACTCCTATCTTAACGATGAAGTTTTACAAAAGCAAAATATAACAGGATGAACTTCTTCATCAAAATCCAGAATTCACTCCTACTTGATGAGATCGTTTCATTTGAGAGAATACAATCCATAAAAATGAAATTATCATCAAGGTATGGAATTCACGCCTATCTTGATGATTGAGCTTCATAATAACAAGGAAACAATCAAAGATTAACATTTGTCACCAAAGTACGGGTTTCAATCCTATTTGGTGAGATCATGTCATTTGTGTGTGAAAAGCCATTCCAAAGAGAATACTTGGGGTCAATCCTCAAGATAAGGTAATCACCCTAATCCAGAGGATGAAATGTCATAAAACACACAATTGGAAATCATTTATCGAAACGAATAGAGATTCATCAAAGTAAGGGAATCACCCTGTTTTGATGAGATAGAATCATTTAGGTGATACGAGTGTTCTTAGTCATAGATTGACTTTCAAACTCTTGCATCTCCCACGGTGCAAGCGGTACGAAGTTTGACTTAAGATGAAAGGAAAATAATATTAATTAGAAATTCAGGAAATTTCAAGTTACATCAATGAAACCAAAAGGAAAATCATGCTTATGAAATTTAAGGTCAAAGTTTGGGATAACAGAATTTGTTGTGGTGTTCAAATCTTGGATGGTTTAAATCGGGAAGACGAAATCAAGGACAGGAATTATTCAACATCACAATGAGATGTGAATATTCGATCGAAAGGAAATACATGGACTTCTCAGGATATGATATCAACCATAACCTTGTTGAAGATACGCGTACTTATAAGTAATCTCTCATCTCAAGGGTTTCGAGTCAAGTAAACGGATTCAATGATCGAATCAAATCACTATTTACACTTTGCTTAGACAAAGTATCCAACGATGTAGGAATTTCATCTACAGCATTGCATGTTCTTAGTTATGGGTCACCTCCTTAAAAGGATTTAAGGATCATAAGTAACGGTTTAAAGTTTTAAAGACCATACGGTTTAAATTCCCTCTATCTTTGAGTATATTAAGATCCATGTGCTCGTTGGTCAAGGTATGGAAATAGTTACATGAAAGGCTGGGTTCTATACCGTTGCACGTTACACGTTGAGTGTTTAAACGTAAGAGTTGAATTGTAGATTGGGTTTAATATTAACAGGAATATTATTTAGGTTAAGGATGAGAAAGTGTTTAAACTTTGATGATAAACCAGTTCAAGGATTTAAGGATTTTTAAGATACAAAAGGATGGTTCCATTTGGTAACGCATTACCATTTGGAATCGTTGACACGTCAAGGTAAATTGACCCATTTACCTTAGAAACTTGTGTATGTTGACCATAGTTTATCACTCATCCCAGAAATCCCCAGGTAGCGTAACGGTTCCCTCAATGAGATTTATACGAATACGCTTGCCTTAGCCCGAGGGCTTTTTGCCAGGAAATCCAGAATACAGGTGTCTATGTGTCACACAATATTTCTTAGGTTCATGAAATCAAAACCTTGATGAGATTTATATAGATTAGACATAACGTCTAAAGATCCAAGTCATAAGCATAGGTATACGATTCCACGTGTCGTCAAGAATAAGATTAAGAGGTTTCATGTTCGGGGAGAGTCTAAGAGTCAATGTAAGTTTTGGGAGACATGTAGAAATGTTTAGGCAATCCTATGCTAAGGCATCAAATTGCACAAAAGGCATAGCATTATGTAGCATTCAAACAATATGTGAGCACAAAAGTATAAAGATCTTTCTATGAGGTTTATGCAACTATAGTCTAGGTCACCATTTCTAATAACCTAAATCCCTATAGTTATGGGCTCTGATACCAATCTGTCACACCCCAACCTAGACGGCGGAATCGTCGAGGCGTGAGTAATACGATTGTTCACAGCCACATAACGCTATGTTTAAATGTAAATATTCAAATTAATAGTTTCAACATGAATTACAACATAAGTCTCAATCATGAAATACATTCAAGCAAATATCAAACATAACATAACATTTCATTTATTTAACTAGGTCCACATCCTAGTTTTATTGCAAGCTTCAAAAGACCACTTTAAACTTGGGGGTTACCTGAAACATGATAAAAATAAAAGGTCAACTAAAAATAGTTGGTGAGTTTCCCAAGTTTTCATACATAATATGAAAAGATTATAAGTAGCAATTCATGTCATAGGTTATAAGCTAGTAAGGTTATAGAACACATATCTTCACAATCAAACCTCGACTTGATTACAAGTATATAAGATTGGCTAAGTGTATTTGGTTCCCTAGTGCACAAGCATACGGCTCCTAGGAGTCGGCAATACATCGACTTTAGCACCAAATAGGCTTGTCAGGCCCAAAGATCTAAGACGTCGCCAGGCTAGCAATAGTTAATGATTGTAACAAACTATGTATCTCGTATAATCACTTACAACATACAAATAACCATGACAAGATATAAAGATGAATTGCAAGTGCTTTACAAGTCTCAAACGTTTATAAGTGTGTAATGTATAAGTATCATGTTTTACCCCAAAATGGTGTGAAATAAAGTAAAAGGGGGCAAGGAAAACTCACTTCCAAATAAGTATATAATGACGACTAATAAGAATAATAGTAGGCGTCGTTCCAACGTGAATCGTTACAAGGCACCTAAATATGTAAATATATATTCACAAGGTTAAAGTCTTAATAATAAGCTTTAATGTTTTAACGTGAACTAGGGTTTCAATTGGAATTGTGAGGTTTTGTCGAGGAATTAAATTTATAAAGTAATATTCGCGTTTCGATCCATTAGGAGAATTTTATATGTGTTTAAGTATTTTAAGAATAAATTTTAAGTATGAAAATTGATAAGGTTTAATATATATAAAACTTTATAATTATTTAAGATTAATTGGAATAATGTTTTGATTAATAACAAATTATTAATCTAACCTTTAGTTTGTATATTTTATAAGAGAATAATATTTTAGGAAAATTTATGAAATTATAAAATATTTAATTTCTACAATTATCATGATAAAACTTTATTATTTATTATTTGAGACAAATAATTATTTATTATTTGAAACAATAATAATTAGTGAACTAAAACATGAAAATAATCCAATTGTAATGTTTTGTTAAGATAAACAACTTTTTGAAGTATATTTTATAAATTATTTAACTAGTTTTATTATTTGTTTTAATAAAATAAAATAAAATATTAAGATATTATAAGAAATAAATTTGCAGAAATTGGTTTGATGTAAAGAAAAATATTTAAAGTTTATAAAACTGGTTTCAATAATTTTAGAATTTTTTATACAATTTTTAAGGGCCAAAAAGGCCTTTTTAAAAAAAGAATGGGGGTTGCCGGGTTCGAACCCGGGACCTCCACTGTGAGAGCAATGTGTGTAACCGGTGAACCAAAGGCCGTGGCCGCGGCATATCTTGGTTCTAAATCCTTTTAAACAAGTTCAATGCAATTCCCCCAAATCCCATAAACCCTAGAACTGAGACGTTCAAATTGAACACCAAACGAGTATGATACTGAAATTAAACTTAGGGCTTTTAATCCTCATGTAATTTAGAGTATAATGATATGTTCAATTACCTGTTTAAGGTCAATTTGAAGGTGAACTTGTGGAAGAACAGTCGCGGTCAATGTGCCAATCGAACGATGCTCATACGGTGATTATAATCGAATTAAACTTGAGGGAAGCTTCAAATGATAGTCCTGATCGAAAGACCCTTATCCAATTTGATTAAAATTGATCGGAGCTGTGTTAAAAATCGGGTTACAGGTCGGACCGAGGAGAGGATCGAATGGGGTGTTTGGGTTCGTTTCAGATGTAAATGGAAGTTGTAATCGATTGGAGATGGATATATGTTTGTTTATGTGAAGTTAATTTAATTATTATCGGGGTTTAGTGCGATTTCAGGCCTGTAAAAGTTGCCGACAATCACGTGGGTGTTAGATCGCACTTTCAGATCGAATATTTCAAATTGTTGTGGGGTTTGAGTTCGAATCTTGCATGTGAGGGTGTCGGGACGGTTTGATTTGTTTAAAACCGTGTAGAATCGGTGTTTTTGGCCTTGCCGGAGGGTGGCCGGAGCTTGGCCGGATTCACGGGGGCGGTGAGGGGCTGTTTGTGTAATTTTTATAATTACACTTTCAGTCCCTGCGGTTTGAATTTATTTATTTTTAGTTTTTAAACTTCTTTTAAAGTTTTGAAAATTGCAATGTTAACCCCTGGACTTTATTATTACTATTATTATTATTATCCTTATTATTATTATTCTTATTCTTATTATTATTATTGTTATAATTATTATTAGCATCTTTATTATTATAATTATTATGATTATTGGAGTTTAAATTAAATTTAATTTTAAATAAATAATAAATAAATCAATAAATAAATAAATAAATGAATAAATGAATAAGTAAATAATTAAATAAATAGATAAATAAATAGATAATTATATAGATACAAATAAAATTTATACGAGATGTTACATAATCCAACGGAAATTAGACAATTTCTGGGACTAGCCGGCTATTACAGGAGATTTATCGAGGGATTCTCCAAGATAGCTCAACCATTGACCATGCTTACCCAAAAGGGGGTAGCATATCATTGGGGGTTCAAGCAAGAAGCTGCTTTTCAAACACTGAAACAGAAGTTGTGCAGTGCACCTATATTGTCCCTACCTGACGGTATTGAAGACTTTATAGTCTACTGTGATGCTTCTGTTCAGGGTCTGGGATGTGTTTTGATGCAGCGAGACAAAGTCATAGCCTATGCCTCAAGACAGTTAAAGTCTCATGAGAAGAACTATGCAACTCATGACCTAGAACTGGGAGCTGTTGTGTTTGCTCTTAAATTATGGAGACATTACTTGTATGGTACTAAGTGCACTATTTATACCGACCACAAGAGTCTTCAACACCTGTATAATCAAAAGGAGCTGAACATGAGGCAGAGAAGATGGCTTGAACTATTAAACGATTATGATTGTGCCATCAAGTACCATCCTGGTAAAGCAAATATTGTGGCTGATGCTTTGAGTAGGAAAGAACATGTGAAACCTCGTAGAGTACGAGCTCTACAACTCACCATTCAAAGCAACCTGCCGACACAAATCTTGAATGCTCAGACTGAAGCCCTGAAAGAAGAGAACATTAAAGATGAAAACCTTCGAGGGCTAGACCAACAGTTTGAAGTTCATTCGGATGGGATACGCTTTATAGCAGGAAGGATTTGGGTACCCCTATACGGGAATCTGAGGAGCTTGATCATGGATGAAGCCCACAAGTCTAGATACTCTATCCACCCAGGTGCAGATAAGATGTATTACGACTTGAAGCTTGTTACTGGTGGCTAAGAATGAAGGCAGACATTGCAACCTATGTCTCAAAGTGCTTGACTTGTTCTAAAGTTAAGGTCGAATACCAAAAGCCTTCAGGAATGTTGACCCAACCAGAAATTCCCGTGTGGAAATGGGAAATGATAACCATGGATTTCGTCACGGGTTTACCCAAATCTCAAACGGGCAATGACACCATTTGGGTTATCGTTGACCGTCTCACCAAATCCGCTCATTTCATACCCATCCGTGAGAAAGACAAGATGGAGAAACTTGCAAGGGTGTACATCAAAGAAAATTATCTCTAGACACGGAGTGCCAGTGTCTATTATCTCTGATCGTGATGCACGGTTTACATCAATCTTCTGGGGAAAACTTCAGAAAGCTCTAGGCACTCGCCTAGATATGAGCACAGCCTATCACCCTCAAACTGATGGTCAAAGTGAAAGATGAAAGATTTGATCTGCCCAAGATACATATTAAATTGATGTGGCTAGTGTAATATGATCCAAGTCGGGTCATACCCAATAACAAGCTTGTCAAACACCAATAGATAATTTATTTGTGGATAAGATCAAACAAATAAATAATGACACCAATTTAGAAAATGGACTTCTAAATTATTGCTTATGCAAATGAACATTATTATGTGAATAATTGTTCATGAGATATTATTTGTTTTCATTATTAGTATTACTAAATAATAACAAATAAAGGGATGTTTGATTTATAAAGTTTATAAAACTAGTTATAAACTTTATAAACTTGAAATTAGTATGTGTTTTAATTGTGTTTAAGAGGTAAAATGGTGGGACCATTTTTCTTTTAAAATCACGGCAGCCCACAAGGGCATAAAGTGCCATTAAGCTTGTCTTGTAAAAAGCAAAGACACACATGCTTACTTTACCCAACACATTCCATTATTCCCTTATGCATGCAAGCATTATCTCTCTTCTCTCTAGTCTCTCTAACTCACGGATTCAAACAAGGAGAAGAAGAACAAAATTTTCAGATTCAAAAGGATTGAAGAGCTGAAAATTTTCAGCTTTCAAAAACGTTTTGATAGCTACAAGTTGGTGTCCAAGTATCCTAGCATTCAAAGGGTGTTTGAAGAGGCTTGGGGTATGCTATCTTGAGAGCTTCTACCTTGAAGTTTAGCCACAAGAACTCATCTCTTTCACCTCCTAAATCACGAATTTTTGCAGCTACAAAGGTTGTAGTTCTTTCATCTTTTATTGTATGCATTGTATATGTAGATCCATGGCTTGGGGTTATTATAAAATGGGTTTATAATCAGATCTTAACATGTTTTTAAATCTTATATTCCGCTGCGTTTTTCATATAATCAAGATATATGAAGCTTTGATAAACATGTTAAACCCCATCAATGGCATCAAGAGCCACTTATACATATGCATACATGTATTACACCTTGTGTTTCATTTTGGACAGCACCAAACCGTGAGTTTAGGGGCTGTTTTGGTGCCCCCTTTTGATGTTTTAAAGATACTATATTATGCATATTAGGATCTTTAAAACTCTAGTTTATAAGATAATTGTTTGCATGGACTAAACCCATTAGTTCTTGGTTTGTGTTGGCCAAAAACATGGGTTTAAGGGGCTGCCAAAAATCGACCACTCATGTATGTTTGAATATGTTGTTGTTGATTATGCATAACAAAGCCTAAACCATTTGGATTGAATGATTGGTTGTCATGTTATATTCATTTGGGCATGTAATAATTTATTTTGTTTCAAGTCTAGTCTTGTAATTTATTTATTCATATGGTTTGTAATAAATAGATTAGGAGTTTATCTTTACTAGAAAAATGTATTAGGATACATATCTTGTAAGGAAGCTCAAGATCAAGACTTGAAGAAAAGATGGACAAAGAGAATTCTTGAAGATATGGTTTCAAGTGGGAGTCTCTTTGGTCAACCATGTGTCATGATTCTAAACCCTTAGGATATGACCATTTGACACACTTGTTTGGCTAAACAAGTGTGATCAACTTAGTATGCTTTGTTATGCATATATGACTTGTTTTGTTTATGTTTGATTGAATGCATATGATGATGTTTGTTTTGAATATTTGGATGTGATTAACAAACCTCAACTAAAACAAACAATAAACAAGTAATTGGTTCTCAAATCATTAAGCATAAGTAGAATGGTTCTATAAAAGGAATTAATGGTTTACAAAATAAAATGGGTTTTATTTAAAAAGAACCAATAGGGTACCATATGGTTGAATGCATACAATCATATGGTACATAGACTTTTCTAAACAAGAATTGTCAAATTATAAATCCCTTTTGAAAAACAAGTTAAACACCATCCTTTTACACAACACTTAGGTTACTTGCTAACTCTTAGTGGGATAAAGGTCACCTAACCACTTTGAGGGAACTTGTAACTTGAGGTGAGAATACCATGTTTGTGGGATAAAGGTCACCTAACCACTTATATAGTAAACTCACACGTGTGTGTAAGTAGGACGACTTGATTTGTAAAATATATTGAATGGATCACCTAAAATACATTTTATAAAAGGTGTTGATGGGATAAACATGCCGTTATAAACATGAGATGTTCAAACGATCCCATACCACTAGAAGTTACAATAGGTTGTAATTGTCATTTATGACTACCTTGTTTATTTAAATAATGGGATAAAGGTCACCTAACCAATATTTAAATATAACGTTGGATTCTAAAATTTTATTTATTAATGATCTATGAGACATAAAGGGTATTGATAAATAAAATATAACTAAATCAACGATTACTAATGGAACTTTGTAAAATCTTGTAGATGGCCGACAACAACAACACTAATAATGATGTACCAAACCAAAACAACCAATCCCTAAGGGCGATCCTTCAAAGGGATCGTCTAACACCTAACAATTTCATGGATTGGTACCGCAACTTGAGAATTGTTCTCAAACAAGAAAAGCGGGCCTACATCCTTGATGACCCCATCCCCGATGAACCTGACGAGGAAGATGTGGAAGCGTATAATGATTGGGTTAGATATGTGGAAGACTCCGTCCAAGTCTCTTGCCTAATGTTAGCAAGTATGACACCCGAACTCCAAAAGGAGTATGAGCTCCATGCAGCTTATGACATGATCACTCAGTTGCGGGAAACGTTCCAGCAACAAGCTAGAGTGGAGCGCTACGAAACGGTTCAAGCGCTTAATGCATGTCGGATGGAGGAATCCCAATCAGTTTCATCTTATGTTCTTAAGATGAAAAGCCACATCGACCGCCTTGAAAGGCTGAACTGTCCCGTCTCAAAAGAGTTAGCCACGGATTTGATCCTTAATGGCCTAACTAAAAGGTTTGAGGCATTCGTCATGAACTACAACATGAACGGATGGGACAAGAGCATAAATGAACTTCATTCTATGCTCAAATCAGCTGAGGCGGGAATGGGTAAGAAGGTTTTACCCGTTCTCACCATAAGTGAAGGTGGTAAAAAGAGAAAGTCTCTACCCCCTCCTAAGGCAACTGTTGCCAAAGGAAAGGGTCAAGTTTGGGGAAAGGGGAAGAAGGCTGTTAGGGCGCAACCTCCAAAGCCTAAGGAGAAGAAGCAAAAGGTTGCCGTGAACGACCCATGCTTCAAATGTGGTGAGATAGGGCATTGGATGAGAAATTGTCCAGTCTATCTCAAAGAGTTGAGAGAAAAGAGGGATGCGGGGCAAACCTCAGGTATAATTTACATGATACATGTTGAGCTGAATGTTATTTCTTCTAACACATGGGTATTAGATACCGGATGTGGAACTCACATTTGTAATTTGTTGCAGGGGTTCAGAAGAAATGAGCATTATGATAAAGGGGAAATAAGTCTCTTCATGGGCAATGGTGCAAAGGTTCATGTGGAAGCCCAAGGAGACTACATTTGAAGCTTCCAAGTGGTTTGGAAGTTATTTTAAGTAATGTATTATATGCTCCTAGCTTGACTAGGAACATAATTTCTGTTTCCCGTTTAAGACAATATGGTTATGATTTCAAGTTTGTTGACAATGATATTCATGTTTCTTTAAATCATGTATTTTATTTTAAAGCTATACCTTGTAATGGCATTTATGATTGGTTCATGAAAACACAACATATGATAGCTCAATATACCAAGCAACCACCAAAAGACTCAAATTGGATTTGAGTGATACCTACCTTTGGCATTGTCGTCTTGGTCATATAAACAAGAAACGCATACAAACACTTCAAAAGAACGGTCTTTTAAAAACAAATGAATGTGATTCATTTGATGTATGTGAATCTTGTTTACAAGGAAAAATGACTAAGACACCCTTTAGTGGAACTAACGAAAGGGCAAAAGATTTATTAGGCATCATACATTCGGATGTATGTGGTCCATTTAAGCCAATGACTAGGAATGGTGAAAGATACTTCATTACCTTTACCGACGATTATAGTCGCTATGGGTATGTGTACTTAATAAGACACAAAGATGAAGCTTTTGAAATGTTCAAAATCTTCAAGAATGAAGTAGAAAATCAACTCAACAAATCAATTAAAGTTCTCCGTACCGATAGAGGCGGTGAATACCTAAGTGATGTTTTTCAAGATCATCTTAGGAGTTGTGGGATTGTCTCACAACTCACTCCACCTGGAACACCACAACATAATGGTGTGTCTGAGAGGAGGAATCGAACTCTATTAGATATGGTTCGATCTATGATGGCTAGAAGCACATTGCCTCTATCATTTGGGGTTTCGCTTTGCTCTCCGCGGCCCGTATTTTGAATATGGCCCCAACCAAAAAGGTGGAAAAGACACCTTTTGAGATATGGCATGGAAGAGTTCCATCCCTATCATACTTAAGGGTTTGGGGTTGTGAAGCTTATGTTAAGACTCCCACCCCAAACAAATTGGATGTCCGATCCACCAAGTGTATCTTTGTTGGATATCCTAGAGATTCTATGGGATATTATTTCTATGATCCACTGGAACAAAAGGTGTTTGTTGCCAGAAAGGGTGAGTTCTTAGAAACAAAGTTCCTTATGGAAGGAACTGGCAGTAGAACAGTGGACCTTGAGGAGGATCAAGATTCACAACCCGATGCACGTTTGGTTGAAACTAGCACTCAACATGAAGATGTTGAGAATGATCAAGGGGTTGATCAATACACACAAAGCGTTCGCAGAAGTGGTAGAACTAGTAATCCACCTGAAAGATACGGATTTTTCATGGATGGATGCTACGTGGTAGATTCAGATGAACCAACCACATATCATGATGCAGTGTCCAATTTGGATTGTGACAAATGGCTTGAAGCCATGAACGTTGAGATGCAATCCATGTATGATAATCAAGTTTGGGAACTTGTCATACCACCTCTTAGTTCCAAAGTAGTTGGAAGTAAGTGGGTTTTCAAGAAGAAAACCGATATGCATGGAAACTTGGATACTTACAAAGCTAGACTTGTAGCAAAGGTTTCACTTAAATTCAAGGGGTTGATTATGATGAAACCTTCTCACCTGTTGCAATGCTAAAGTCTATAAGGATACTGTTTGCCATAGCTGCTCATTATGATTATGAGATTGGCAAATGGATGTCAAACCGCTTTCCTAAATGGATATCTTGAGGAAGATGTCTATATGGTTCAGCCTGAAGGTTTTGTCGATCCAAAACATCCTGATAAAGTATGCAAGTTAAAGAAATCAATCTATGGATTGAAGCAAGCATCAAGAAGCTGGAATCACCGTTTTGATGAGGAGATAAAGAAATTTGGCTTCATCAAAAACGCTGATGAGGCTTGTGTGTATAAGAAGGCTAGTGGGAGTATAATAACCTTCCTAGTATTGTATGTTGATGACATACTGCTATTTGGAAACGACATCCCAACCTTGGAAGGTGTAAAAACCTGGCTTGGAAGTTGTTTTTCCATCAAGGATCTTGGTGAAGCTGCCTATATTCTGGGAATAAAGATCTATAGGGATAGATCAAGGCGGCTGATTGGTTTGAATCAAAGTGCATACATTGACAAAATCTTGAAAAGGTTCAAGATGGAAAACTCTAAGAAAGGTAGTGTACCTATTCAAAGAGGGACAATATTGAGTACGACTCAATGTCCAAGCTCAAAGGAGGAGCAAAATAGAATGAAGGCAATCCCGTATGCATCTGCTATAGGATCCATCATGTATGCAATGATATGCACTAGACCAGACGTGTCATGCGCTTTAAGCATGACAAGTAGATACCAGCAAAATCCTGGTGATAGTCATTGGATGGCTGTCAAGAACATTCTGAAGTACCTAAGGAGGACCAAGGATATGTTCTTGATCTACGGGTCTGGTGAAGAGGATCTGGTTGTAAGAGGTTACACGGATGCGAGTTTCCAAACCGATCGAGATGATTCACGATCTCAATCGGGGTACATCTTTATTCTGAATGGCGGAGCTGTTTCTTGGAAAAGCTCAAAGCAAGAAGTCGTAGCATTGTCCACTACAGAGTCTGAATACGTCGCCGCTTCAATGGCAGCACAGGAAGCTGCATGGCTGAAGAAATTCATAGCCGATCTAGGGGTAGTCCCCTCCATTCAGGATCCCCTAGAGATCTTTTGTGACAACGAGGGTGCGATTGCTCAAATCAAAGAACCTCGTGCTCATCAAAAGACTCGGCACATTGAACGTAGATTCAACTACATAAGGGATGAAGTTGAAAAAGGAAAGATATGTATTCGCAAAGTCCACACTGATAAAAACATTGCAGATCCACTCACAAAGCTTCTTGAAAGGGCAAAGCATGAAGGCCATGCTTGTGCCATGGGACTTAGATATTCAAGTGACTGGGTTTGATGTTGTATTTTGTATTTAGATATTAGAACTTATGTTATTTGACTTAATTATATGATAATTATTATCATTTGTTCTTCTATTTTAGCATGTTTAAATCCGTGAATAAATAAGTTATTCTAAACGTCCGTAGTCGATCATACTTGTGGGAACAATTATGAATGTAAGACTATAATGAAATTGGATTGGTTGATATTCATAAGGTATGAATATAAAGCAAGAGGTTGCTACCAAGGTTCATTGATATCTATGGGATATAGATATTGGACTGACCCGCTCTCAATTATTTCTGCATGGAATCTTTGTGATTAGTCATAAGAGATATGAGTAAAGGCGAATATCATTGTATCCTCAGACCTGAGATACATATTGGGTCTTGATATTCACCAAGTATTGTACTTTGACTTAGTACTTTGCTGTTCTGAAAAATTGGCAGTACATAAGGCTAAGTTCAGGTATGATATGAGGTGATTGTGAGAGACGTATGTAGTCAAGATGGAATTTGTTCCTCTTATTCGTTGAGAGTAAGATGTCTAAGGCCTATTAAAGTTAAATCATCAGAGAATGACAATTCTGTGTCTCTTGGATTTAACATGACATCTACAACAAAAGGATAGATGATTGATTCACCTAAATCATATTCAAGTAAGGTACTTGGAAGGGATGATGTTATTGAATGGCACTTAGTCATATACATTAGGGGTAGCAAACCGTTGCTAGGCGTTATTTGCTGCTTGCATCAATTTTCTATGAATCTTGTGCAAGTGGGAGATTGAAAGATTTGATCTGCCCAAGATACATATTAAATTGATGTGGCTAGTGTAATATGATCCAAGTCGGGTCATACCCAATAACAAGCTTGTCAAACACCAATAGATAATTTATTTGTGGATAAGATCAAACAAATAAATAATGACACCAATTTAGAAAATGGACTTCTAAATTATTGCTTATGCAAATGAACATTATTATGTGAATAATTGTTCATGAGATATTATTTGTTTTCATTATTAGTATTACTAAATAATAACAAATAAAGGATGTTTGATTTATAAAGTTTATAAAACTAGTTATAAACTTTATAAACTTGAAATTAGTATGTGTTTTAATTGTGTTTAAGAGGTAAAATGGTGGGACCATTTTTCTTTTAAAATCACGGCAGCCCACAAGGGCATAAAGTGCCATTAAGCTTGTCTTGTAAAAAGCAAAAGACACACATGCTTACTTTACCCAACACATTCCATTATTCCCTTATGCATGCAAGCATTATCTCTCTTCTCTCTAGTCTCTCTAACTCACGGATTCAAACAAGGAGAAGAAGAACAAAATTTTCAGATTCAAAGGATTGAAGAGCTGAAAATTTTCAGCTTTCAAAAACGTTTTTGATAGCTACAAGTTGGTGTCCAAGTATCCTAGCATTCAAAGGGTGTTTGAAGAGGCTTGGGGTATGCTATCTTGAGAGCTTCTACCTTGAAGTTTAGCCACAAGAACTCATCTCTTTCACCTCCTAAATCACGAATTTTTGCAGCTACAAAGGTTGTAGTTCTTTCATCTTTTATTGTATGCATTGTATATGTAGATCCATGGCTTGGGGTTATTATAAAATGGGTTTTATAATCAGATCTTAACATGTTTTTAAATCTTATATTCCGCTGCGTTTTTCATATAATCAAGATATATGAAGCTTTGATAAACATGTTAAACCCCATCAAAAGAACCATACAGACTTGAGGATATGCTTAGGGCTTGTGTTATTGACTTTGGAAAGAACTGGGAAGGTCATTTACCTTTGGTAGAGTTCTCATATAACAACAGCTATCATTCGAGCATCAAGGTGGCACCATTCGAGGCCTTATATGGACGTAAATGTAGATCACCGCTTTGTTGGGCAGAAGTTGGAGATAGTCAACTTACTGGTCCAGAGTTGATCTTTGAAACTCATGAGAAAATTGTCCAGATAAGAGAACGCATGGCTGCTGCCAGGGATCGCCAGAAAAGCTATGCTGATAAACGCCGCAAACCACTGGAATTTCAGGAAGGGGATAAAGTTTTGCTAAAGGTATCTCCCTGGAAGGGAGTTATACGCTTTGGGAAACGAGGGAAATTGAACCCTCGCTACGTGGGACCTTTTGAAATTGTCAGAAGGATCGGCCCAGTAGCCTATGAATTAAATCTACCTGCTGAACTTGGTGGTGTGCATAACGTGTTTCACGTATCTAATCTAAGGAAGTGTTTATCCGATGAATCACTTGTTGTGCCTTTAGAGGAACTGCAAGTAGATGAGAAACTCAGGTTTATCGAGTAACCAGTTGAAATCATGGATAAAGAAGTGAAACAACTAAAGCATAGCAAGATTCCGATTGTCAGAGTTCGGTGGAACTCCCGGCGTGGTCCTGAGTTCACTTGGGAACGAGAGGACGAAATGATGCGCAAGTATCCTAACCTGTTCAAGAATGTTGCCAGTACTTCTTAATTTTCGGGACGAAAATTCCTGTAACAGGGGGATGATGTGACAACTCGGAAAATTTTCATGGTTTATATATATGCAAATTTAGTATTTATGTGATTATACAAAAATTGTTTCTATATTTTTATTATTATTTGATAATAATATTATTAGTTATAAAAATATAACTAACAGTAATAATAATAATAATAATAATGATATTATTAAAAATAATAAAGCTAAAAATGATAATAATAATAATAATGAAAATATTATTATTATTAATAATTTACAAAATTTATTAAAATTGATTTAATAAGTCCAGGGGGTGATTTTGTAAAATTTGAAACTTGAAATTAAAACTTTAAACATAAAATGATAACAATTAAACCGCAGGGACCATTTTTGTAAATTCTGAAACCCAACCCCCGACCCCTCGGTTTTCCGGCGCCATCTCCGGCGACCTCCGGTCGATTTCCGGCGACTCCAAACGCCAAGAATTACACGGTTTTAATTAAATCAAAGGCTACCGACACCTTTGCGTGATTGATTCGAACTAGTGGGTCATTGCAATTTGAATAATCGAGTGGATTAGGTGCGATTACCACTAAACCGAATTATTTCGGCCGACCACCACTACCAAATGCACTAAAACACTTTGATAATCAAAAGTACCTACTCCATCATCTGAAAGTTTATAATCTAATAGCACTTTCAATTGCACCAAGTAACACACAGAAATCCCAATTCGATCTTTATTTCTTTCGCGACCTGCAACTCAGTCGAATTACACTTTAGGAGTTTCAAATCACACAATTAACTTAGGGCTTTCGATCATCTAAGCTATTAAAAGCTTCCTGTAAGAGGAATTCGAATATCATAATCATTTGGATAGCAATCGAGCTTCATCCCTATCGCGACTTGTTCTTGATTGTTCTCGACATCAAACCGAATCAAACAGGTAAATTGATTTCACCATTCTGTTCGGTTAATCATGGGGAACAAAAGCCCCATGAATTCATTCATTAACAACAACAATTACATGTTCAATTTGATCGAATTGTGATTAGGGTTCTTGATTTGGGGGTTAGCTTACGGGGTTGTGTTTAAAATTAATTGGGGTTGTGCTCCTTTCGATTTGGAGCCTTGGCTCACTGGTTCGGGTGTTGGGGCGATGGGGAGGAGGTCGCGGGTTCGAACCCGGCCCCTTTCATTATTTTTTTAAAGCTTTTTGAATAAATTAAAAATATATAAAAATTTCCAAAAATTATAAAAATAATTTTTAAAGACTTATTCAATTTTAAATACCCTTAATTAATTTTCTGTAATTTAATTATTCAAAAACACTTTAAATAAAATTTATAAAATATTATTTAAAAATATTATAAATAACCATTTTTATAAAATAGACTTTAAATTATGATTTAAAGTATTAATTTATTAATTGGACATCATATTATTTTTGAATAATAATAAATCATAATAATTGTAGGAATTTAATTATTTAAAAATCTTAATTATTTATGTAAATAATTATTACATATGTTATAAATTATGATCCGTATAAAAGGGATTTTTAATGATAATTTAAATCATCAAAATTATTAATGGACATTATATTATTTATGGATTTATCCTGATAATAATACAGATTAGATTTTATAAATTTAAATATTTATAAAATCTTACAAAATTAAATATAAACTTACGTGTTTAAATGACGTCTACAATTTATTTAGAATATAATGATATGTTAGAAATCATTATTAAGCTAATTAAATTTTATATAAATCATTAATTATTAACAAACATAATTAAATGATTTAATGTTTATAACAAATCCTAGAAAACCAAATCCTAGATCAATTGAACACCAGGTTCAAGATCTAACTTATTTAGGTTTTGGATTTGTATCTGTTTGCTGACGTGAAATATAATTCCTTAGCAGGAATTTACTAGGTTGTCAACACCACATAAAGACTGAGGTGAGTTCATAACTATTCCCCTTTTTAATCATTTAAATATTTTGGGGCTGGAATACATGTTGTAATTAAATTTACAAATTATTTTTGGTGTATTATGTTAAATAATAATTTGATCACATTTATGATTACATATGGTTACTATGAAAATCCTTCTCTGTATACTGGACTATAAATAAGCAGGATCTTTTGGATAGTACTATCGGGGAGTGACTTACCCCCACAAAGGTATGGACATGTGATCCATATCAGATGCACAAAGATCTTGTTGTCATTTGGGATGACTGTTTCTGTAGTGAGAAGGCAGATGTGCACTTTATATAGTTTGCATTATAGTTCCACATACAACCCATATGAGGATAAATGTAAAGGAGGATTTGCTCCCTCTGATTTGAAATTATTATGATAATATAATATACACATGAAAAGGATATTAAACTATGGTACATGGACAAATCTTATGTGAAGGACTTGTTGGGCTTGTACATAGTGGGTATGTGGGATAGCGGGTTCACCTTAATAAAAAGGGTTCCGACAGGCTATTCATATACCGGTGAGTAAATTAAACTCACACTTTTACAGTAAATCTTAATTGAGGATAATTGATGATTTATCATTATGTTTTACTTACCTATGAACTCACCAACCCTGTGTTGACACTTGATTTACATGTATTCTCAGGTATCTACTAGAAGCTTATGGACTTGCACGTAGGATCATATAAGAGCTCAAGATACCTATTGATTATTATCTGAAATATGATTAAGACATGCTGTCATGAAACAATCTTTATTATTTCCGCTACGCTTAATATTACTCTGAACATTATTGTAATGATTATCTAAAATCCATCATATAGATATTTGCATCTCATGTGTAACTACTGTGTTCGATCCTGTTTGCTCACCCCTCCGTGATAGATTCCAGACCCGGAATTTGAGGGTGTGACAGTGCGGTGGTGGTGGTACATTGAAAAAGATGAAGTCGGGTTATCAGGAGATGAATGGTATGTGACGGGACTCAAACACCGATAGTGGAGGAGTGAAACGATACGACTAGAAACTCAATAAAGAAGTCATGCATAATTGATACATTATTAAGTTGTACTATATGCTTTAGAGGTTGTAAAAACTGAATAGTAAAAAACAAATGAAGGCATCGACATTGTAAATAAAGAGGATATACGATATCTATATTGCAAATTTACAAACATGATTAAAAATTGTACATTTATATTAAGCATGATCAAATAAGAGTATATATAATATTTTACTGAAAATTTATAACAATGGATAAAAAATTGTTATATTTCAATCCTTACATCAATAATCCAGCATCTTGGTTATACAACTCATTACCCTTGTTTTTGGCTTGATGTTGGAAAGATTTTAGAAGGGGTGCATAATTTTGACCAAGGTTAACATCTATTCTAATAATCCTTAAAAAATTTTGACACATAACATTCCCACATTCAACCTCTTATTAACTCCCCCCCCCCCCCTAACTATTTATTTCATTTATAAAAGTCAAATAACTAATTTCCAAAATTTTATATTTCTCTCTATATATTATAAATTCAAGTCATTCTTGAATCAATAATTTATAAAAGATTTTTTTTTTTCATAAGATAAAAACAAAGTTTTTTAATTAAAAAATACACTTTTTCAAAAACAAAATTTCAAAAACTATGAATTTTTTCAAAAATAACAAAACTTTTCTTAAATTATGAGATATTTTAAAATAAATATTTTTTAAAATAAAGTTTTATACAAAAATTGTTTTTTTAAATCCTAGAGTTTTTAAACAACGTGATATTAATAAAAACTAAGATATTTTAAAATCAATATTTATTCAAGCCGTGTAATATAAGGGGTTATAATCTAGTTCCAAATAAATTTTTACATCTTAACTTCATGATGATTACAATTCTGAAGAAATTATTTATTAAATATAAATTTATACCAAAAAAATATGCAGTTTATGTTAAGCCCCAAATAAAGAAATTTATTTTTCTTCAACACATATCAAGAATTTATAAAAGTCGTAATGAGCAAATATATGATTGTATAATTTAACTAAAATAGGAAAAATATGTTATGGTTGTCTAAAGATTTGATTGCTAAAATCGTTTACACATGTTTAACTTGTTTATATCCGAAAAAAGGACAAAAAGATAGTTGGTAAAATAGAATAAGAAATACAATCCTAAAATAAACACCCCTTCTTTCCAAATGAATATTATATATTTTATTAAGTTTTAATTTACTTTAATTTAGTCTCTATTTAACTATTGCATAAATCTAATAAGTTTTTACTTTCTAATTTCATTTTGTCTTTGCCATAAGTATACTTTACTAGTTTTAGTAAACCCGTTTAATACACGGGTTGAAAATATGAAAACAATATAATTAAAAAATGTATAAATATTTTGTATGATTATGTTACGTATTACTATAACAATGAAAAATAAGTTACATTTATAAATTATAAATATTAAATACTTTTTTGAATAATATAATATATAATTGACTCATTTAAAATTAAAACCGGTTGTGTTAAAATCACACTAATCTAAAAAAATAAATATATAGATAAATATTTTTTTTCTTTTTAGTTTTTTTAAATTGAATCTTAATATGATTACACAATTAAGTTGATAATATAAAAAATAAATTTAAAACAAATAAATTATTATTATTAATTGAGTTTCTTAAAATAAAAAGCTTGACTAAAATAATATATTAATTTAGGCGGGAAATTTTTTTGAGGAGTAACATGAGATTGACATGTGACATCCTAGTTACTCTTTTATTATATAGTATAGATTTGTTTAATTATATGTATGGTACTATGGTAGGATTAAAAAAATAGTTATATACAAACAATAATAACAAATTAGAAGTTAGTTATCAAGTTAAGCAAACACATGCTTAACAAATAACAATAATATGCATCATATTTTATTTTTTTTTTTTGTGTAAACTAATAAATATACGCTTTAATTTAATCAAACAAACAGAAACTCACATTGTCAACTTATAAGAAAATTCTATAGTCGGTTTTCGACAATTCTTTAGTTTGTGTGGAAGACAATGAAAAATGACTTAATAGACCAATACAAACCAGAGGAGATAAAGAAGACGATCAAGACAAACACAATATAGTGTGAATATTCACATTTAGACTGGAATCTTTAATGTCATTTTAATTTCTGTATCTTATTGTGTTGTAAACCATATCATATAGCATCTTGGAGTTATTTATGTTTTTTTTCCTGTGTTCTTTTTAAAAAAGAAATGGAAGTATAGTAAAACTTCAAAAGATGTGTGTTTTAGAATTTTTCAAAGGATAAACCGAAAATCAAAAGAATTTAGAAAGAAAGTAATCAATATAGTTATTAGACTTTATCATTATCATTTTAATTTTTTTATATACTTATGATTTATGATAGACATGGGAAGGTTCCAATAAAATCCACATTATAATTGAAAATTAAGAAAACCATTTTATAGTTATTGATTTTTTAATCTATGGTTAAGATTGTTTAGTGATATTATTATAACTAAATGGGGTTTAAAGGATTTAGTTAAAAAATTGTAAGGGTATAATAAGTAAAACACATAATAAAAACCCCTTTTTAATTACTAAATCCCTAAAACCACGCATTCTCTTTTATCTTTTTCAATTTACAACAAATCTTTTTATAATCTTTCCTATTTCATTCCACTAACATTTCTTTTATAGTTTAAACATCAAATGATACTAGCTTTTTAAATTGGATGAACTGAATATAAACAGAGTACACTAACAGCGTTACATATATGTAACCGTGTTATAAAACGATAAATTTAAATATGTAACACCATGTTATGTATACGTAATAATGTATTATGTACATGAAATTTTGTGTTATATGTACATAACTCAATCAAACCTTAACTTTACCATCAAATAGAATCCTAAGAGGTTGTTTGACAAAATCTGATTGAATAAGTGCTGAATGAATAAGAGGGTCTGAACTAATAAGAGGTCTGAACTGATAAGAGGTCGGAACCAATAAGTGTGTTTGGTTACACAGTCTAAGTTATAACCCACACCACCCACTGCCCCAACCTTTTCTCTCGCAGACCTCACGCCACCGCCACCACCGTTTGACTCCACCTCCACCGCCGCCTCCACCTCCGACTCCACCTACGACTCCACCTACGACTCCACCTCCGACTCCACCGTCTGACTCCACCTCCGCCTCCACCGCCCTTCGTCATCCTCGCCCAACCCACCCACTACCTCAACCCTTCGGCATCCTCGCCCTCGCCAGAAGAACATATTTCGTTCGCCTTCATCACCACCATATGGGTCCAAGACGTCTTCACCTCCACCGCCCTTCATCACCGCCATCTCAGTTGCCAGATCCGCCCTCACCGTCGCAGACCACCACAGATCCGCTCTCCCCGCCGCTCACTCCGACTACCGCTACCCTCGCTCACTCTTCCTCCATGTCTGATCGCGGCTCAGATTTTGGTTGAGCTCTGACCGGGTAGGAGCTTTAGTCAGACCTCTTCTCCGGTAAGAGGCAAGCAACCAAACACCCCAGGTCTGACCGAGTCAGACGTTCACGTCTGACCAGGGTCAGTCAAACCCAACCAAACAACCCCTAAATCTTCTGACTATTTAAACCACATTGATAAATATTGTACATATATGTAACCGTTGTCGTTCATGTATATGTAAGTATAACACACATAGTAAAAACAAAACAAGTTATTAAACTCCCAAATTTACTCATATGTAGACATGGTTGCGTTTAAGTAAACAAATACAAGTAAAATCAGGCTACAATTAATGAAATACAAGTGAAAGATATTAAATAAACAAACATTGTTATGTATATGTAAAAGCAGTGTTACGTATATGTAAAAGCATTGTTATGTATATGTAAAAGCAGTGTTACTGTTGGGAATTCTAACCTTAGAAGAAATTGAAGATTTCAAGTTTGTTGAAGTTGAAGTTTTGAAGAACAATAGTAACAAAATATTAGTCTAGAGTTTATTTTATAATTATTGTAATCTCTAGATTAGTATATATTATAACATATGTCATCCTTGTAAAGAGTGACTAATTCACCACATGTTAGGGTGAATTAGGGTTTCTCACCAACAACAATAAATCATCATCCATCATGGATGATGAATTCAACATTATATCATCATTCTTTTTAATGATAATTTCAACAATATATCAATAACATCAAGCATTCATCATCATTGTATGTGTTCTTCACGTTCATCATCATTATTATTTATTATATTTTAGCACCTAATCATTGAATTCTTGTTATCATCAATATGAATCCTAAGATCCAAGCTCATGTTCACGTTCAAATCATGAACACACAATCGGTATCAGAGCTAGAGTTGTGGATTCATATTGATTTTGATGAGATTTCTTAGTTAGATTGCTAAAATCATTGAAGATATGAAGAAGGCTATTCAACAATCATTCAATAATACAAGATCCGATTCATACAATACAAGAAATCAAAGAAAAAGGGCTGCAAAAAGAGGCTGCCTTTGGCAGCTCTTGCGGCCGCAAAAGAGGCTGCCTTCGGCAGCTTGCAAACCAAGGTTTGCGACCAACTGTGGAGGCTGCCGAACCAAATGCAGCAGCGAATCAGGATTGCCCTAGCTAGGGTTTCTCGGCCATTCTTGATTGAAACCGAATGAATGCAACCGATTAGAGTTGGCTGCGAATGAAGGCTGCCAAAAATCGAATGGTGGCTGCCCTAATTAGGGTTTCTTGGATAAACAAGGGTTTGCAACCTTGTGTTGCAAATGGGCTTGTGAACAACTTTGAGTTTGTTTCGTGGACTTGTCATTAAAACAAGAATAGGTGGACTCAACTTAATTGTTTGGGCCACAAACATAAAAACAAGAAAAGGTGGGCTCGGATTTACTTATTTGGGCTTATAACAAAAAAAGGTGTGTCGAATTTAATTAATTGGGCCTCCTATATCAAAAACAACAATTGAACATGGGCTCAAGTGTTGAAGATTGGGCTTATGTACAACAAAACAAAATTGGGCTTCGTATTCGGGCTCTCATCAACAAAAACAATAGTGACATCAAGTTACAAAATATAGTTGTTCTAAAGCTTTGAAGACATCGCTTCCGCATCAACAACAACATTCTTAGCATTGAACAACTATCCAACAAGAACAAGATCAAGCTTCAACTCACATTGGAAATCTACAATTTAGGGGGAGTATTGTTGGGAATTCTAACCTTAGAAGAAATTAAAGATTTCAAGTTTGTTGAAGTTGAAGTTTTGAAGAACAATAGCAACAAAATATTAGTCTAGGGTTTATTTTATAATTATTATAATCTCTAGATTAGTATATATTGTAACATATGTCATCCTTGTAAAGGGTGACTAATTCACCACATGTTAGGGTGAATTAGGATTTCTCACCAACAACAATAAATCATCATCCATCATGGACGATGAATTCAACATTATATCATCATTCTTTTGAATGATGATTTCAACAATATATCAATAACATCAAGCATTCATCATCATTGTATGTGTTCTTCACGTTCATCATCATCATTATTTATTATATTTTAGCATCTAATCATTGAATTCTTGTTATCATCAATATGAATCCTAAGATCCAAGCTCATGTTCACGTTCAAATCATGAACACACAGTTACGTATATGTAACTACAGTGTTACGTATATGTAACAGTAATGTTTGTCTTTTCATTATGTTCTTTGTTTTTAAAACCACAAGCTTTGATTGTTACTTGACTCGTTATCATCTTTGATGCATTATCTTCTGTGACACATCTTCGTCTCTAATGCATTATCTTCTGTGACACATCTTCGTCTCTAATGCATTATCTTCTTTGACCCATCATCAAATTTTGATCCATCATCTATATAACTTCCTAAGTTAACATTTGAAAAAAATATTAAGGTACATATATGTAACTTATTATAGTTTTATGTTATCATGAATACCAAGTAACATTATATAGTGTGAGTACCAAACATAAGAAGGAATATAATGAATAATGAAGTTAAATGGTCCTCGGTTTCCAAAAAGAAAAAAAGAAATTTAGTAGATGATATTGTTAAAGTAATAATTCTTTTATTGGAACCCAACCCAATTTTATTTTTATCGAACATCAACAAAATAATTCAAATTTAAGAGACCAAATTTATGTAATCATATAAATGTATCTTCGGATAGTAGTAAAAAAAAAGTGAGAAACAATGTTGTGGTCTTACGGGTGTTTTTGGATGCTAACATGCTGTCTTCACCACCATACATTTCCCATTATCCTTGATTAAACACAAGAACGTCGGTGAAAAAGGATAACAAGATGGATACCCAATTACATAGAAGATAGTTTACGGTTGCACTCATTTTTTTATCTTAGATCATTCACCCAGACCCTGCTTTTGAGTGGGACTTACTGGGTATGTTATGTTATGTTGTTATCATTCACCCATTAACAAACTTTCTTTTAATCTCTTGGATTTCTTCCACATGTTAGCTTTTTGATTTTCATGAATATTGATGATGTAAAGTTCCTTGATTCTTTGATTTGTTAAAAAAAAAATAATGGTTACCTAAGAAGAAGGGATTTCACATTAAATAAGATTTCATTACCTAGAATAATGATATGACTATTTACTAGAATGTCCTTAAAATTAAATAATTATAAAAGAGATAAAAAATTATGTGATTGGTGAAAAGTGATTTTCCTTATTTTCTATTAAAATATTGATTTTCATTTGATCTCAAGTATACCATAAAATTGTAATTTTCTTTTCTTTTACTTTTATTTTTAACTCAAAAACACATAAAATCAAAACCTTTTTTTTATTTTTTCATATTTTAAAACACGAAATTACATTGTATTTTTATCTTTCCTCCCTCTCTCTATTTTAATCTCTCCTATGTCATTTCCTTTAATGTACCGTTGGTAAATCGTCTTAGAAGAAAGGAAACTAAAGAAACATGTGCCTAAATCAAGAAAATAATACATTAGTTTATTCGTTACATACAAAGACAAAAAAGCTCAAATCTTGATGAACAAATTAATAATTCTAATTTCTAATCCACAGGGAATTACGCCAGATAAGGTCCGCACTTCTGTGTTCAACGCACCAACCCTTCACTCACAGTCTTGACTCAACAGTAACCCAAATAATATCGGATACAAGAATTATTGTTTCCACAAAACGCAGATCAAAATTTCAGAATAAATACCAAGATCTTTGTGGGTAATATACCCTTTATCTTGAAGAACAAGAGATGACTTCAAGAAAATTGCAAGTGGTGTCCCCTGTTCCTGCAGATATAGACATTGCAAACTCTGTTGTTCCTCTGCACATCTCTGAGATTGCTAAAGATCTTGATCTTAAACCTGGGCACTATGATCTTTATGGCAAATACAAGGCCAAGGTGTGCTGTTTTTGCAGTTGATTTTGATTGTGTTGTTGTTTTGTTAGTGATTTAGGTTGAAAGTATTTGGTGTTGAAGTGAGTGATCTGTGATTGGTGATTTCACCATCCTCTGATTGTAAAGATGCAATCTTTTGAGTGAAATTGATTGTGGGGAAGAAGGAGGAATCCAAATAGTGTCTAATTTACTCTTGGATAGCATTAGGTTTCAAGATAGAAGTCATAACAGTAGATATTAAAGGGACTGTGTGACTGTTGTTATGATTTCAATATGTGATTGATGAGCTCAACTAATCAAATAGTCCTTTGACTCTCAAAGTTACAATTGAGTTTGGATGTCAAAGTGGTATCTTTCTTTATTAAAAATGAAATTTTAAATTGTTTTTTTGAGGAAAGCAATTGGAGTGAAGTAAATGGTATCAGTGATTCAATTCTTCATCTGGAAAGTACTAGGTTTCATTTATTATCAAAAGTCAAAGTAATGATCTTGATTGGACTGAGGTTTTGTATGACTGATTTAATCATTTGGATATGTGTAAATTCTTAAGTTTGTTGTATGTCATGATTTTTTTATTTTTTTATTTAGATTCTTTGTCTCTACTGATTTGGGTATGGGTAAATTCAAGATTTTGTTGTGTGTCATGATTCTTGTATGTGATTTCTTCAAGATTCTTTTAGTCTTTGCTGATTTGGGTATGCAAAAATTTAGGTTTTATTGTCCGTGTTCGATGAACTAAAAGATAGACAAGATGGATACTATGTTGTTGTTGGAGGTATCACTCCAACTCCTCTTGGAGAAGGCAAGTCTACTACTACTGTTGGTCTCTGTCAAGCTTTGGGAGCATTTCTTGATAAAAAGGTAAACATTTATAGTCAATTTCGACATTTTGATTTGATATGAGTTTCTATCACTGTTTGATTATGAGTTTTATTGCTTTTAGAAATGCAATTTAGTAGTTGCAAAGAGATGTGTTGATTATAGCAACAAACGCCTTAGTTTAGTGTCTTCATTTTATTAATTATCTTTTATTTGTTTTGTGTTTCTCAATATAATCATTCTTGAAGTTTTAATTATACTTCTTTAACCATAAACAAACTAGCAATAGGTTTCAATTGTTTGTTGTAAATTTCTGTAAATTGTTCTTGATTGCATTCTTAATCGTCGCATGTGTTGTTATTAGGTTGTCACCACCCTCAGACAACCATCACAAGGTCCAACATTTGGGATCAAAGGTGGTGCAGCCGGTGGTGGTTATAGTCAAGTGATCCCTATGGATGAGTTCAATCTTCATTTGACCGGTGACATCCATGCAATCACCGCTGCGAACAACCTTCTAGCTGCTGCCATTGATACCCGAATCTTCCATGAAAACACACAAAAAGATGCAGCCCTTTTTAACCGATTATGTCCACCAAACAAAGAAGGTGTTCGTGCATTCAATGACATTATGTTTAGACGCTTAAAAAAGCTCAATATCAACAAAACCAAACCCGAGGATTTGACCCCAGAAGAAGTCACCAAGTTTGCTCGACTCGACATTGACCCGGACAGCATCACTTGGAGGAGGGTTATGGATGTAAACGATCGTTTCTTGAGAAAAATCACTGTGGGACAAGGCCCGGAGGAGAAAGGAATGGTGAGAGAAACAGGTTTTGACATATCTGTTGCTAGTGAGATAATGGCAGTTTTAGCCCTCACTACATCTTTATCTGACATGAGAGAACGCCTCGGGAAGATGGTGATTGGTAACAGCAGAAGCGGTGAGCCTGTGACAGCTGATGATCTTGGACTTGGTGGTGCCTTAACCGTTCTCATGAAAGATGCCATCAACCCAACCCTGATGCAGACCCTTGAAGGCACCCCGGTTCTTGTTCATGCAGGCCCGTTTGCTAACATAGCTCACGGGAACTCGTCTATAGTAGCTGACAAGATCGCGTTAAAGCTAGTGGGGCCCGGTGGGTATGTTGTTACAGAAGCAGGATTTGGTTCTGATATAGGAACAGAGAAGTTTATGAACATTAAATGTCGATATAGTGGTTTGAAACCTCAATGTGCTATCATTGTGGCGACTATTAGGGCTCTAAAGATGCATGGTGGTGGGCCAGTGGTCACAGCTGGCAAGCCACTTGACCGCGCTTATGTCACTGAAAATGTTGACCTTGTGGAAGCAGGGTGTGTTAACCTGGCTAGACACATTGAGAACACAAAGGCGTATGGTGTGAATGTTGTTGTGGCTGTGAATAAGTTTTCTACTGATACTGATGCAGAAATTGCTGCTGTTAAGAACGCTGCACTTGCGGCTGGTGCTTTTGATGCTGTTCTTTGCACTCATCATGCCCATGGTGGAAAAGGAGCGGTTAGTGATCTTAACTTTATCGCGTGTTTGGATTATTATTAATAATCTAGATAATCAGTTTCAGAACTCACATCCAAACTGTACCTTAAGCCAAGACCATACTTTAAATGTAAAAATTACATGAAATAACAGGAAATGATGATCATTTTACAAATTTTAATGAATATACGTCTATCGCGTTGTTAACTTGCTATAAATTGTCCATTTTGTCCCCAGGTGGACCTTGGCATTGCAGTACAAAAAGCTTGTGAAAGTGCCACTCAACCTTTGAAATTCTTGTACCCTTTGGACATAAGCATCAAAGAGAAGATAGAAGCTATAGCAAGATCATATGGTGCTAGTGGTGTTGAGTACTCCGATCAGGTATAAACCAACTAATTCTACTCAAATACACGTATTCGTGTTATACTGTCAGATCTCACTCATGAGTCATCTATCAAAATATATCCCAAGAACCAAAAAATGATCACTCTAATTCATAATAGTTATTACTTCTCATTTGACTGATGAGTATCATAATTTTGAGCCTAAAGATCAAGTCTTTTTGTTGCCATATAACGGGCTATATATTATTTATTAATCTGATTACTTACTTTTATTTGTTAAAGAAAATTTATTCACTTGTGTTCGTTTATGTATTTACTTGTATTATTGTTCTTTATTGTTTTCAACGCGCATATCATACGTCAAACTAATTAAACGTGTTGTCTACTTGACAACTAGTCTACAACTACTGTAGTTTCCATCACCAGACTTGCAGAACTAAACGTTTTTCTTTTCTTTTTCTTTTTTGATCTGATAGGCGGAGAAACAGATTGAGATGTATACACAACAAGGCTTTTCAGGCTTGCCAATCTGTATGGCGAAAACACAATACTCGTTTTCTGATAACGCATCAGCGAAGGGTGCCCCGTCTGGATTCGTGTTGCCCATAAGGGACGTTAGGGGAAGCATTGGTGCTGGCTTTATATACCCGTTGGTTGGGACAATGAGCACGATGCCTGGCCTTCCTACACGACCATGCTTCTATGACATTGATCTCGACACTGAAACTGGACGGGTCAAAGGGCTTTCTTGAAACGCATGTATGAAGATCGTGATTCGGTTTATTGAAGTTTCTTTAATATTCCCACTTCTGCATTTTGAAGAAATTTGAGTTCTTGTACTTGGTTTGTTGTGTATTATGAATTTTAACTGTTTTTGTCCCTGCACATTTCCTCTGAAACAATGTAAGAAGGTAATAAATGGTTATTTGAAAATCTTATTAACATGTGTATCAGTGTATGGTTATGGCGGTATAGAGTTGAACCGGATGCGTTATGGAAGAAGGTTATAGATGCTATTCACGTGTCTAATAGGAGTTGGGAACCTATTCCTTTTAAGAAGTCTATCCCGGTGTTTGGAGCAAGATCGTTTTGTTGGGGTCCGGATAAAGCGACAAGGTAAAAGTTTTGTTAATCTTATTCGGGGTAAAGTCGGTAACGGTAAAAGGGTTCGATTCTGGATCGATCCTTGGATAGAAGATTGCAGCCTCAAGGAGTGGTTTCCTGATTTGTTTCGGTTGGAGCAAGATAATTTTGCTCGGTGGAAGATAGACTCGCTAGTGTTGGGCAGCGGCATGTGGTGCAATGGTCTTGGAGGCACTATCCTGATTCGCCTGTAGAGGTTCAACAAATGATTCAATTACACAGAAGTTTATCCGGTGTGGAAATTTCAGACAAGGAGGACGAGTGGTATTGGTCTTATGGTTCGAATCTCATTGTTTCTGTCAAGGATAATCGGCAATGGTTGAAAGAAGGCAGCAACGTTAGTAACGATTTTGAGTTCAAGTGGTGTAATTGGATCCCTAATAAGTGTAACATCTTCATGTGGAGGGCGATTAGAGATCGTATCCCGACTACTAAAGCTCTTCTTCGCAGAAATGTCAATGTGGGAGCGGACGTTTGCAAGTTATGTGGAGATAGTGAAGAATCTACGGGCCATCTCTTCTCGGGCTGTGGGCTTGCTATGGGTGTGTGGGCTGGAATTTCGTCATGGTGCAAGCTCCCTCCTATGTTCCTTTTTTCGGTTAGTGATATTATAAAATGGTCGATTATATGCAACTTTCAGGAGTCAAGAAAGATATGGTTTACGGGGTTCTTATAATTGCGTGTTGGAGGATTTGGAAGGCTAGAAATGAAAAGGCATTCACTAACATTATTCCGGACGTGGTCAAGATTGTGGCGGACGTAAAAGCTTTGGGATTTCTTTGGTACAAGAGTAGATATAAGAATGGTACGGTAGATTGGAAACGGTGGTGCAATTTTATTTTTGATGTAACTTAACTTGTTGTTTTTTGGCTTTTCTTTAGCTTAGAGATGTAGCCGTGTTTTTTGGTGTTAATGAAATTTGCCTTCCAAAAAAAAATGTGTATCAGTGTATGCATATCGAAATCAGGGAAATCGAGAAGGGTTTTGTCTTTTTATCCTTCGAAAAGACGATAAAGTAGAATTTAGCAAAAACCCATTATTGTTTAACTAACAACAAAGTCCATTTATTCATAATGATCTTTTACATCCTAAGGATATCATAGATACAGCTAATTCTTGTACAGAATCTTGAAACTGAACAAATCTATGAATTAACCACCCTGCAGTTCTTCATAATTATCTTTTACATCTTAAGGATATCATGGATATAGCTTGTTCTTGTACATAATCTTGAAATTAAACAATTCTATGAATTAACCACCCTGCAGTTCTTCCTAATCTCACCAGCAGATCCTGTGAGGGGTTGTATATTCCCCATTTTGATCATTGAATTTGCAAAATCAGTGGCGAAAACATTCGGGTTTTTGCTGTAGAGCTCAACAATACTTCGTGTAGTTGTCACAGCCTGATCACTCGAATACAGGAATTGATCAGATTCAAGAACTCCACGCCCGTTGACCAAGTTTTGGAAGTAATGGTTGTCAAAAAGGTCAGTTGAGTTCCAATCAAGAGGTGACGTTCGGCTACTATCCCCATTCACCGGGCATAGGTTCTGTAGGCCTGATAGCATATTCTGGTCAAGTAACGTACTGTCAGGAGCATTTGTTCCTGAGAAGTTGAATAATCTGTTTGAAAATGTCGCGCAGCTAGCTTGCCCGATCGTATGTGCACCTACACACAATTAAAATATAAAAATCTTTCATCCTTCAACAATTTAACTTTGAACCATTTAACAGAACACTAAAGGTACCTGAAAGGGACACAACATCAGTGAGGTTGAGTCCCACGGCTTGAAACTTGAGAGTAATGTTACCAACACTCTCAAAGGGTGCGGGTAACATTACGTTAGCCCCGGTTTGGTTAGCCACAAATCCATCTCTTCTCCCTAGTAACACCCTCCAACTTGGTCCTCCACTCTGCAAATCATTTCTGGTTATTCTTCGCGTCGGTTTTCAGTTACTTATGTCTTTGTAATGATGTTTGATACTTACCAAAAGAACTGAATCACGAGCCGCTATGGCCAGAATATCAGCACATGAAACTACTCCGCTGCATGAACTCTCCACAGCAGTTTTGATCGAATCCACCACCTCGAATCCCCTAGCCGAATTATTGTTTGGTACAGCAAACTTCTCCCCATCGGATCCATCAAGTAAAATCGACGCGTCACAACCCTGATTACTTGAAAGATTGCAAATGTTAGAGCAAACATGTTCGAATATAACTGATCACGTGGCCTTCAAGAGGTTAAGCAGAAACCAGCAAAAGCTGAATTCAAACCTAAGACCTCTGTAATAAAGAATCAAGTGGTCACAACTGCACTAGCATGTTGAAGGTTATATATGTATTTATTGATTAAAAGTTAGAACATGACTTACATTTACAAAACAATCATGGAAGTGAAGCCTAAGCAAAGAAGCAGCCATTCTTGTTTCGGTTTTGATCGCGCTCATTACTTGTTTACGTACAATGGTGAGAAGATTGGGGCATGTTTGTGAGTAGAAATTAGTTGTTAGTTGAGAATTTGCAAGCAAACACAACATTGAAATGGTTATAAACCAGGCAAAACTAATGTTGTTTGAGGTCTTCATGGGTGCAAGTGTTAAAGATGTTTTGAAGAGAAAATGGTGTGTGAAGTATAGTTGGAGATTCACTTAATATTTATAGCCAATGGCTAATGATAGTTGGAGAATATAGAATTCTTTAAATGCAGGTGTGTGTAGTTTTCTTGACCAATAATGTAATTTGCACAAGATACAACTTAGAGTTAATTATATTTTCATGAAAATATGGATATGATCCCTAATATTTTATATTATGCAAATTTTAACATATTTGTCGCTCCGTGAAAAGAAGTTACATTTTTAACGAAAAAGAAAACAAATGTGTAGGTTATATCATATGTAATATTTTGGATGATCTTTCTAAAACGTGTCATCACCTTTAGATTGAAATATTTCAAGAGTTCCTCGAGTCTCAATATATTTATTTAAAAATAATAATCAAGAACTAGTATGCATGTCTTTATTGTAATCTTGTACCTGAAATAAACCAATGATTGTGTTTTATAGGCAACTAACGGTATAACAAGGTATTGTTAAAAATAATGCTTCATTAATAAGTGTGTCAGTTTGCGGTTAAAACAATTGGAGGTTGATCGAGTCATCAGTTATTTATAGTTCCTATTCTTGGCTTTTGTCAGTAGGAACAAGGTTGTTGCTGATGGTTGGTATTTGACACGAACACGAGTTCCTACAGATCATGATGAGTTTGCTAGTTAGGCCCAGCTTATGGCTCTACCCCTAGACCGTACTAGGGTCGTGACCATTGCAACCCATTATTCGCCAAATCCATAAATCAGATTAGTCTCATACGAACATGCACTTCACACTTCCTAACTCGTATCCAAGCTACGGATTTCCCTTTGTTGTTAAATAAATTCTATTCAGCTTGTCATCACCATCAGGATAATTCTGACCTTTCATCTTTTCGCTCTCTTTTTATTTTATTATTTGTGACGGTCGGCTTAATCTTTTTCGTGGTCCAAAACTGAATCCTTAAATTTGAGCATTTTCATAATAACAATAATTATTATGCTGACAATCCTAATAATGATTTACCATCGTTATTGAATTCAACTTGAGCATAAGCCACAAACAAACTCATCGTTTCTAAATCACCATATTCGGCAATATTTGTGTTGAAATCAATAGGAATTCGCACATATGTAACAAATCAACAAAATACTTGAATTATCTTAGGTTCTTGACAAAAAATCTAGCACATGATGTTAATGACTATAGATGTATGTCTTAAAAACTAACTTTAACAAAGATTTTATGCTATGTTGTTTATCAGATTCAATGAATTTAGTTGAGCTTTGCCAAATCTAGGTTTATAACACCCGAAATACACATTATTACTCACAACCAGATAACCAATCCCCAAATTTCATAGTTCATACCATGTTTAACAAAAAGAAGCTAAGTCTGTAGTTAAACATAAAGTAAATATGCTCAAACTAAAAACTCAAGATGTAGAGTTTATCAAAGTAAAATTTGTTTAAGCTAAAAATTAATGTTCCTATAAACAACCAATCAGAAAACGTCACGTAAACTAAGCTGGCTAGGATTGCTAGATTTCAGCTAACACAAAAACAAATAAAAAATAAAAATAAAATACAATGGAGTCCATCTAAACATCAATGAAAACATCACGTAGGCTGTTGGCTAGATTTCAACTAGCAAGGCTCTATCCAGTTAGATTTCAGCTGACGATAATTCACGTGGTTTGTTTTGATTGGTTTTTTTGTGGATCCCATATGCGTTTTCCCTAGAGTCTAGACTCCTTTGTTGGCTAAGCTCGTGTGGCGTATTCTAATATGTTAGTTTTAAATATATTTATTCTTGAGTTGATTAAATTTTGATGGATATTTTGGCTTAAAAACTTATCAAGATGCATATTTTGATGATTTTCCTATTTATTATGTGCTTTGAGGTTTTTTTTCTTCTTTCAAAATTTAACTTCTGATACTCATAATCATGATTCATACATGAATATTGATTATTAAATCTATTCATAACTATATTGATTCGTTTTCATTTTCTCATTTGTGATTTTACAAAGGTAGTGGTTTCGTACTAAACTTTTATAGTATGTGTAATAGTAAATACACGTGTAAGTTTTACTTCTAGTGTAGATATATTATAATTTGTAAAACAATAAGCGGGTGAAGGTTACGGATGTGGCGGTGGGATTTTAAAAAAAAAAAAAGGGCGTACCCGGTCATGGGTTCTAGCCGTGGAAACAGCCTCTTGCACAAAATTGTGCAAGGAAAGGTTGCGTACATCAGATCGCTTCGCGATCCGGCCCCTCCCCGGACCCTGCGCAAAGCGTTTAAAATCATTCAGAAAAAAAAAGGATTAGTGGTGAAAATCTTGAACCGAAACCGAAACTTTATTAGACTAAAAAAATAAGAAAAGAATCAACCCCTCTAAAACATTAAAAAGAATATGACTTTAGAGTGTAATTGACTGAGATACTATGTAAGATAATAAAAGTCTAAATTAATATTATTATGAGTGACTATCATCTATATCTATACTACTATATAATAGAAAAATTATGACTAGATTTGTAATTTTACATTATTTTTAAGATGACATATGAAAAGTTGTAAGCTTTAGTATGTAATGTCATAAGATTTATTTCTATTATACCCCTTTTAAGCTTTAAATACTTGTATTCCATCATTTTCTAATTAAATTTAAAATATCACTATTATATTTAAGGTTATCTTAATCTATCTATATCTATACTACTATAGAATACAACTTTTTTGGACAATATTGTAATTTAGTTCCATTTTTAAGATACTTAAAAATAATTTTGTTACATTTGGTAAGTGATTATACATAAATAACTTGTTATTTATAAATTTGTTTATCCCTATAGTAATATAGATATATTTGATATCTCACATTAATCAAATAAAAAAACAAAATAAGAGTTAAAACAATAAGAGAGAGTTAGCTAAAGACAAAGTACTAAAAATATTTATACACCCACCTCACCGCGCGGGTTTCACCCATTAGTATATATATATAGGAAAACCTGACTTGGCTTGTGATCTCAATACTAGGGTTGTTCACTAGCCGTGCCAAACCAAGTGTACATTTGCTCGTGCTTGGGTTGTTCCAAACTGAACCGATCCTATCGGCTCGTTTACAACCGAGCGGAAAATCGAACAAGCATTTTTCAAGCGTTAACTTTTCGAGCGAGCGTCGAGCGAGCGTAAACAAACAGCGAACAATTTATACATCCCAACTATCTAGTGTGTCACCCGCTTTATATTGCATTGAGAGATGATAACAATGATTCTTAAGTTCTAATGAGTAAAGACTAATAAAAACCCTAATAATGCTATATGTTTTGATACACTAACTGATAAGTTAAAAAAAAGTTAAATAAATTGCTTAAGTTTTTTAAACCCTTATAAAATAACTATTAGATTTTTTCTCTGTTTCTTAACGGCAAGTATTAGATATTAGTGCATAGTGACTGACAAAGCACTTGAACTGAAACTGTAGTGGTGTGATGCAGAGCTGCATATTACAATAAACCCTGCAATCACAAGGCTGCATAAATTGCATCACTACTGGTTTTAAATTTTAATATTGTTAAAATCTATACTTAGTCAAATAACATCAGCTTAACTCTACCAAATTGTATAAAATATATAAATTTATTACCAACAAGTTCATGAACCATAGTATACTCAACCTTATCATGAAGCTGCTAACCATTGCCAACCCCTTAAAATTTTAATCTCCACTATTCATCATCCACTATCAATTTTTATGCATATTTTATGCCCAATTTGACTATTAAGTGATGGTTACCATCACTAATTGCATTCAAAAATGGTACTTGGTGTTCAAACTTTGTTTCTATTTGATACAATGTGTCAATGTCCATCTGCAAGTAGTCTACAACAGACTACATTCTGAATATGTTTATAACTCGACTTTTAAACCGTGTGTTTACATAAATTTTTTTTATTTATAATCGTTATGTTATCAGACTTACCTCGACTTAAATCTTTTTCACTCCGTCGGGCATCGACCACAGATTATAGCATGTGGTAGAGGATCATTTGAGAAAACTTTACAGACTCCAAGTTGAGTACTTTACTTATGGGTCATAACTAAAATACCTACATTACCATTTTGGTTATTCAATTTTCCATTTGAATTCACATCACACTGCATTTATCTCACAATGTGAACCTTGTGTATAATATTGTACAATATTGAATTGTAACTAGTGGGTGAAACTCGTGTTATGTTGATATGTTAGAACTTGTAAAGCTCAATATAAACGACTTGACATTAGTATTCATCCACCAAAAAATTTCACGTCAAGACATTGAGAAAAAAAAAACTGTTAAAAACGGAATATTGAAGCAGGTTCGATGACTTGTACATAATTGCGTACAACTCAGTTTTGATTAAAATTACACCGAAACATAGATACTATAAGCAAGTTGTAACACTATAATCGATTATGTGGTATCGCTATATACAATCAACTACTGTTAGATTCATTATGATAAGTACTTCAGTCCAACACATGCCCAGCCACAAAGTTGTACAATGAACTACTAGTGTGTTTCCCTAAGCATACAAACTAAAACAGTAAAGGAAAACCATCACAATTTTGGAGGAATTTTTTTTCAGGAAACAAATACAGAATGTTCATTTGTTAGCCATTTCCACTTTATTTTTTGCTGCTTTTGTCGCGTTACAATCCTTTATAATCTCGAAGAGGATACGAGCAGTCTCATGAGCTTTAGTAGGTTGTGCGCTGAAGAAATATTGTAGGAGTTAAGTAAGCACATAAGGGAGAAAGTTAATGCAAAATGCAGTCAAAACACTCCTTACATCACTTTGCATCTTAAGACACTCACCGTTCGGCCTCATGTTGCAGCGCTTGGATGTTCTTCGAGTAGTAATGTCGACAAAAGCTCTGTATTTTACGTACATCACTTGTTGTCACTCTCCCCTTCATACTACACTCGTTTTCCTGATCAAAATGAAACATGATTCTTCCTTGACAGTTTAACAAACAAATAAACAAACGTACTTCGTATAATCCTACTCTTATAAAAAACTTCTTATAAACTTAACAACATGTAATCAGTTAAGCGAATTACTCTATTATTAATTCTTCTAAACCCAATTACTTAGATATCTTATAATTAATTTCTAAAAATAAACTTGTTACTCATTAGTACAACCGTTAAACATTAACCTAATAGTTAAAAAATTACAATATAAGCTACAATAAAAAGGACGCTTAGCTCTATCTCAGATATGATTTTAAACAGTTCAATCGTTATTGTATACTTTATTGTTTACAAATTTTGTATTTTTATAACATTTAATATATAATATTTTCTACATTTCCAAAACTAGCCAACTAGTAAAGTATATAAGAAGATACAAGTGAGAGAAAGTGATGTTACAATATATATTTATAATATTTAAGAAGTACAACATTCTTATTCTTGTTTTACATTTAATTATGAAGTTTATACCGAGTTGCATCAACATTCACCAGGTTCATTAAATACATTTTCCATCCCAGCTTAAACATTTTTTAGCAAATACTAAACAATTTTATATTGTCAACAACACTTCGTGTTCCAAATATCTTTCGGTTAATTAACATACACGTAAGAAAGCACCGTTGCAGCGCACAATAAACATAGGGGCATTTACATATTTTCCCTTTTTAAACTCATTAATTGTTGAGGAATTTCTTAATAGAGCAATGACTGGATGATTCTGAAATCATGTGATTTCACTTTCAGATCAAATAATTGGAGTGCATATATCAATAATTTGACCGGATAAATCAGAATTGATTCAAGAATTCGTATGAGTTTTGAATGTTGTTTGTGATCTCATTTTTTTTTTAGTTCTATCTCTTCTCGAAAACCAAATACCCATATAAACGGGATTGAAGTTTTCCAAGATAATTGCTATTGTGATTTTGAACAAACTACACTTTTTGTCCTTCCAAGTTTAAATGATACAAGTTTAGTCAAAAACAAATTTCTAATGTATTTTCTGTGAAGGACTTCTGATCAAATAAAAAATTTTCAAACTGACCTGGTAGCTCGACCCCGCCAGGGACTGACGCCCCTTGGACCCCGCTTCTCTCAGGGGCGCTGCCCCCGAACCCCAGTTAATCCCGATGACATTCAAACAAACGTGCACTCTTGTTTGAATAACACATACAATCTCTAATTACACTAAAATATTCAACATTAATTACATATTTTCACTTTCTAAAACATATATATATTACATATTTACCCATTTTATTAAAATTTGTTATTGAATGATTCTTGTATCCATATTTTTACTATGTTATTTTTACATATTTTTCTTAAGAACATCAATCATGTATTTCATCAAGTTTGAGTCTTCTATATAAACAAAAATAATAAAATTACAACTCAAATACAAAATTTTAAAACTTCATTTCAAAACAACAGTAACCGATAATCGAAGTTATATGTCCAAATACAAAAAACAATTGTCAAAGTTTTAAACGATTATAATAACAAATAATCAATGTGTAAAAACCTCTTAGTAAAAACAAAGATGAAATGATCATTTATTAGGTTAATTTTAATAAAATAAATAAATAAATATGTATCAGAAAGAGAAAATATGTAATTGATTTTTTTTTGCGAAAATATGTAATTTATGATCTAAAAAAGAGAAAATATGTAAAAATCTCATATTAGCTTACTATTAAAAAAAATAATACCTCAACATATATTTGAGTGGCCTGTAAACTAGTTTTACTAGTTAATAGATCATTAAAAGAAACTTGAATAATTTATGCCAGATGCAGGGATAATTTAAGCACCATAACTTTAAAGAATAATTTCTAAATTAAATGATACATAGGCACTGCTGATGTTCACAGCTTAATGTACACTTACAGAATTCTAGCAAGCTAGCTACCAAAAAATGCAGAGCGTGATAAGGGCTTTGAAACAGTTGCTGCACTTTGTTACTAAATTACTACTCTTTGTTCCTAGCGGATCGATCTTTCCTATGGCCACCAAGAATACGCGATATTTGTAAACCTCTACTGAACGCTTGGTTGAAGAGCATACGCGTTTGGAATTCTGAAACAAATGGAAACCATGCAAGAAATGCAACCGGTGTGAATAGAAGTAGACCCATCACTATCTCGTATCCACGGGCAAGTGTCTTCACTGATCCCCAGAATCCAGCTGACTTCACCAACGGCCTGCATGCCTGTGCAATCTGAATATATAAAGAAAACACATTTGTAAGTCTCACTTTCATCAATTGCTTTCCGAGCACTGTTTATACTGTGAAATTGGCTAACGTAATTGGCTTCTTAAAGTTTCAGAAAGATAACTTTGAGAATTGACATGAAATGTATAGCGAAGAATTAATGAGGTACTCACCAGTAGTAAACCCCAGCCAGTTGGCATGAAGGCAAGAATGCACACAAAGATGTCTTGCAGGGTCATATGGGGGAGTGCAATTAGGATCACGAGAATCGACACAAACATGATGAAGATCGCCCCTTTGATTAGACGGAAAACGAGTTGAAATTTTGCACTGAATTTCATCCGTCCAAATGATATAGCCTGGAAGAGTGCAACGACTAACTTTAATATTTTGTGATAATCTTTGACGATATGACGGTTATGATATGTCTGATCTTAGCATTAATATCAAGATGACTTGTAACTAGCATTTGCAAAGCTTCAGAAACTAGTTTTTAGTTTCCAGAATGCAAACTGTTACAACCAATATCTATCTGGTATACGTGTCCAAAAACGGAACATGAGAACCAAATTCAAGAGTCTCGCCAATTGACCACCAAATGTGTCTATGCTTAAATTAAAGTTACTAAATTTATTAGCTTGTAATAGGCAAGTAATTCCTCACCTTCACCACCAACAAAATGGCAAAAATGACAACCCATGATATGCCGTAAACCTGTCAACCATACAGAAAAAGCACTTAGCAACATCACTCTAAATTCACAGAGTCGAGAGCCATTGGACAGGACACATACCAGGACACTCTTCTGATGCTTTGTCATACTTAAATGATAGACAAGCCCATACTGATAAATGAAAAACCTTAACGATAACAATATCTCTACTACAACACCACGCTTTCCAGAATAATGTAGATGTTCTTGTTCTTCTTCCCACCAAGATTCCCAACTCTTCTCAGGAGGAACCCCAATACCACCCTGGTTGCTAATCCACTTGTTCCAATCAGACCAGTCATCAACAATTTTTTGCCACTCAAAACCCGAAGGATTGAAAAGAAATGGAGCAAATAGCCACGTGCCAACCATAAACCATATTGAGATAGTGATCAAAAGGTAAGCAATTGTTCCTCTATATGATTCACCAAATATTTGATAGACAAGAAGCAATATCATAAGCTCGATTCCCTTGACAAAATGACTTCGGGAATAAAGACGGTAGTTTTCTGCAAACTTTGCATGAAACACAACAAACCCACGACCTGTTGCTCTGTACTTTGCACCACCATGAAGCAATGTTCTACCATAGTAATGAGTCTTTGTTCCCAGTGAAAATGTAAAGAAGACAGGGGCAAGTTGTAATTGCATAAGAATGAATTCACTTAATGCTGTTCGGAAACCTCGTTCAAGACCTATTTCCATCATCATAGGCAATGCCATTAAGAATCCAATTTGAACAAACGATTGTGAAGCAAGAGCCACTTGAAGTGGTTTATTGTGTCGAATGGCAGGTTGGGTACTTAGCCCCTGCTCAAGTCCACTAAGAACAAGATAAAGCCGCCCATAGAGGAACACGTACACAGTCCATACAGTTATCTGCACCAAAAAAAATCCATTAGCTGAAGTTTAAAAAAGTAACCATATTACCTAGAGCCTAGAGGTGACACTTTTGGCCCATTTGCTAGTGAACTGATACAGATTCCAGTGGGTCAAACTGGGTTGGGTCAGACCCGGTCCATCTGGAATGGCGGAAAAAAAGGTGCAGGTCCTGGAGGTGGGGGATGATCCTGATTTTCAGGCTTAGTGGGTAGAACTAGTGGGTAGTTATTAGCTTCATTAGTCTGTATAATTCTGTTCTTTTGTTCTAGTTTAGGTAGAGAGAAATTAGTATTTGGATTCCTGTTTTATGTTTAGAGATCAGTCCATATCGAAGGGGACTTCTGATGCAGGAGCATCCTTTGTACCCGACCCGAAGCCTAGCGCGGAACTCGACCCGAAAACCCTTATCCGGACCTACCAAAGGCGTGGAAGAATTGCTTAGGCAAGAAGTTAAAGGAGCTTATCATATTGGAGTTATTTTTATTTTAAAATTGTGCTTTATCTTGTTAATTTTTTGAGAGATTCTAGTTTGTTACATATTCCTTTTTGGGTGGATTGTTTCTTTTTGTTCGGCTGGACAAGAGTTCCAGAGGGAGTTTTGTTTTTTTGGGGATTGAAATTACTATTCTCTTTCTTCCTTGGGAGAGAGTTCTTTGATTACTTGAATTCTGGCCATTTGATTGCACTCTAATTGCATCAACTTCCCTATCTGTATTTTCTTTGTTTAATTAGTAATCTATAGCCGACTAGTTCGGTTCTTATCAATTGGTTCCGTTGCGGGGAAATCAAAATGGTGCAGACTTGAAATAGTTCCGGAGACAGCAGCGGTAACACACCTGATCTGATTACTACCCAATTGGCAACGATCGCTGCTAAGCTGGAATCCTAGGAGTCCTTGAAGACCGATGTTGCAGCCCTCAAATCACGAGATAATTCGAAGGGAAAATTCAGTGAGGGGGAATCTTCCTGGCACTACAATAATCAGTCTCGACCCCACACCAAAATCGTGTTCCCAGCTTTCAATGGTGGCGACCCTCGCGGTTGGAACTTGAAGGCCGAGAAATATTTCCGGTATTATCAAATACCAGATGATGAGAAGGTCGATGTAGCATCAATGCATCTCGAAGGAGATGCTCTGGACCTGTATTCCTGGCTGTCAACAGATCAACCCGTCACTTTTTGAGAGGAATTAATCCATGCCTTACAGAAGCACTTCGGCCCTGATGAGTTCCAGAATCCAGATGAATACCTATGCAACATCAAAAAAACAGGGACTGTTCAGGAGTACCGACAAGAGTTTGCCAAGAGATCCGCTCGTGTTTCCAATTGGCCTGATCACTGCCTGCTCAGGGTGTTTCTAAACGGGTTGAAAGAAGAATTGAAGGCTGATGTACGGATCCACAAGCCCAGAACTGCTTACAATGCAATGAGTTTGGCATTAGAAAATTTAATCGAAGATGGGTACTAGATCAGAGCAGCAGTAGAAAGCTTCCGCAGTCACCAAGCCAACCAATTCAGCACACTCAGCAATTCAATCCACTGTAGATCCTTCGCCAGCCCCACCTCTGAACCTTTCTGATTCAGAAAAACACTCCCGGTTTGTTAAAGGAGAATACTACCGATGTGGGGAAAAATATGGTCCCGGACATCGTTGTAAAAAAGGGAACTTTAAGCTTTTAGAAGCTACTGGAAATGAGGACGACCGGATCACTCTTCTGGGTGATGACCAGTCAAATTTTTACCGCACAACTTCATCTCGACTTGAGGACAAGTCGGTTCTTCGAGCAGCCAGCAGTGATATGGTTCCAGTGGGTCAAACTGCGTCGAGTCAGACCCAGTCCATCTGGAATGGAGGGAAAAAAAGGTGCAGGTCCTGGAGGTGGGGGATGACCCTGATTTTCAGGCTTAGTGGGTAGTTATTAGCTTAATTAGTCTATATAATTCTGTTCTTTTGTTCTAGTTTAGGTAGAGAGAAATTAGTATTTGGATTCCTGTTTTATGTTTGGAGATCAGTCCATCTCGAAGAGGACTTCCGACTTCCCAATCTGCATTTCCTCTGTTTGATTAGTAATCTATAGCCGACTGGTTCGGTTCTTATCATGAACCTAGTCCATTCAAGTTACAATTAAAAAGATTTAAAAAAATGTCTCAAGAAGGAAATGGTTGGAAATAAAAAAATTTGGACTAAGTGCCTCAGGTCTACCCAACTTAACTCATACGAAAGTTCTTGTTATGACTAGTTACCCATTTTTCCCTCTTGTATAATATATGAAGAGAATGCTTGGAGAAGTCTCTTACCAAAGTACTAAAGTAGAAACCAATTGTAGTGAAGTAACATGATAACATCCTGAAAAAGTCAAAACGATGCCCAAGCCTGTATAGGTCGCGGCTAAGCGTTTGCTCCCCATTTCCATTAGCAATTTTAGCCTCAAACAGTGATATTTGATTTAAACCGACATCCCTCCCTTTACCAACTTGTATATATTCATGATGTGTGACATTGCCTTCACGGAGTGTAGAATTAAAACCTGTACACAAAGAAACAAATGGTTACATGATCCAAAACAGTCAGCATGACACAAGAGAAAACGGAGTTTAAAAATACCAGCAAATATGTCCTCGCTTAAATTTATGATCTTGGAAGCTTTGCTCACACCCCCTCTTGTAAGATGAAAAAGCCTATCAAAGACATCCGGATGACCATAGTGGAATCGAACCCTACAAGAATCAAGAAGTGTAATCGACTATTAATAGGCATGCATACATGCAACTCTGGTAAGAATGGGACCAACAGAATGATTTAGATCTTACTTCAAAGGGTTGGCTAGTAATCTCTGACCAATTGTTACAAAGCTTGTTTCTTGATTAGACATAAACCATGCAAGAGAGGAAACACTGCAGCAAGAAAGTACCATGATGAGCTTAATGAAAAAAAATTATATTAACAACTTGTGCCATACCTTCCCGTGAAAATATGCTCCCTGAGTCCCAATATTGTAGGATGCCTCACATCATCATGTTTTTTAAGAAATTCTTGAAGCAGGTTCCTCATTTTTAAGGCCTCTTCCATGTAATTGTCCTACAAATTTTTAATTAAAGTTAAGGACTTAAGTGCCATATACCAAAAATAAAAGCAGACTGTTGGACAACATACCTGATTCATGTCTATAGTCTGCAAGCCCTCTCCACGTGTGAAGATGATAGCATGATTCTGATTCTCAGGCTTTCCTTCTCCCAGTATTGCAGGCCCAGGTAATTTGATCTTATAAATAACCTGCACATTGAAATCACATATATTGCTACCAAACCAGCTAAAGTTGCATTATTGCTTTCTCATAATTTTGAGACATGATACTTCCATGACAATAGCATTTCTAGGATGTCGACCGACAAAAGTAAACAGATGGTTGAGCCATTATAGTGAAATCACATTAAGAACTTCTCACTCATGCAAGTGGAATAAGAAAACCTAAAACCTTTTAAGCAATAGGTTGCTTATAGTAATTGTCAGAAGAAACATTTTCATTATAACAAAACTCCAGGTTATTACCTGATCCAAGTTTTGCCCCGTCTCGGAAGCATTGGAATTTGGCATAGCTTTGACTAGAGCAGAGTAATAAACTTTATTGTTAATCTTTTTAGTTGCATCTTTGTTAGGCTCCTCAACCTCATCAATGTAAGCAACACGAAGAGATGGGTATTCAGTCATTAGCCTCAGAACATTTTGTGCACGAGGATCCCCAGACCGCTTTTGAATGCCATATTGTTGGCATGAAACCACATATGTAAATTTCATATCAGCTACTGCTTGGCATTGGGCCCACAATGACCTTTCACCCTTCATCTGATCCTCATTCAATTCAATCGCCTTATACCCTTCCATCAGATCTGCTCAAGCACATAACAAACAAAAATACCAGATCATCTACTGTTTATGTGAACTTGAACTTCATTTATAATCACAAAATGGGTATGTACCTTCGTCTTTAGCCATATCAAGGAAAGCCTGAAGTTCCAATGCTTTACGGTAATACATCATTCCCCTAACTGGCATAAATTAAAGAGAATTAGTCCCATCTACATCCAAAAGATGTAAAGGTCCATTGACTGAGTTGACTTAGGTCAAAATTTACCAGTTTTGGTTAATGTTTGTCCTCTATATGAAGCCCAAAGTCGAAGTTGATCTTCTAATTCATCGTTTCCTTTTAAGTCATCTTCATTGAGGCAGTTCATTCTCTCAAGGAAGTTGTTCCACTCATCTGTGGGTCATCCACCACCAGTCAGTAATCTATGCATACGCTGGTGCCATGTAAATGTAAGCACCTGTGAATATACATACCTGGGAAAATCTTTTGCAAATAGAAGAGGATTGATACCCCGTCCTCATTTGGGACTTCCAAATCGTGCAATGAAAAGAGAACCTCCTCCGTGTAATACGGGGTGAGTACACTGCCAAGAAAAACATATTATGCACAAAACAAGGTATAGTGGTCTAGCATATGAGCAAGTTAGCAACTATTGTATTTAAAATACACAACTGTACAACAGGAATCAAAAAAATGACTTAACACAAAAGAGTCATCGAACTTGTATGCGACAAGTCTGTGAAATCAACTTTCATGACTACAAAATAAAGAGATGTTTTTATAGAGAAGATTTAATTGGCCATGTTAGGCTCTTACAGCATGGTCTAGAAGACAAGTTAAACAAATCTATAGACAGACCGTCCCAATATAAGTGCTAGAAATAATTAAGAAATAAAAAAAACTTACGAAAAGGAAAGCATATTGCGAACTTTGGGGGCAGAAGGCATGTCCATAAACAATGAATTGGTGAAGAAGGAAATTCGTCTTCTAGCTTCCAAGTTTGAAGGCACATCCATAGCCGATTCCTTCACTGTAAGCAATAAGTACAACCTATTGATCTGGCAAAAGACATCATATAACTTTGTAAGAAGAATATACTAAATTTGAGATTAAAACTCGACATGTTTATAAGTGTTTGTTAAAATTACTTTCTCCTTCCAAGCTTCTGATTCTGGAGTCGGGAATAAGATTGCTCCCGCAGGTTGAAATAACTGGATTTGTTCATCAACCTCGTCTCCTTGCCCGTCCAAACTAATTAAGAAAGAAACAACACACAAATGTAAGAACTAATATTAAGTGAAATAGAAAAGTAAAGGGAAAGGATTTACTTTTGTTCTTCCATTATGTCTCTTGTCACAACTTCATGCATGTCCTGGAAAAGAATTACGACTTGATCCCTGTCCTCCGGCTTATTTGTTAACTGCGAATAGTGAACACCACATTGTGTTGGCTTAATTTTATACACTTAAAGATTTTCAAAGAGCTACAGAACTACGTACCAAATATTTGATAAGCTTGACAACATGATCGTAAAGGATAGGTAGAGCGCTCATTTTGAAATCTCTCACTAGGTCGCCGTTTTCAATATGTTTGTCAACTTCAGCAAATATATCATTAATAACCCTGAAAAGAAAGACCAAGTTGTAAATCACTTGTTTCATGATAAGAACTTGTCAAATAATATTTGTACATCTTTAAACTATAGAGGACTCACTTCTTCTCACGACTGCCACGAACCAAAAACTTAATAATATTGCGAAACGAAGCGTAGCATTCACGAACAGCACAAGACATATAATTGTCATTCTCAATTCTCTTTTTCAGCTCACGGTCCTTTCCATTGCTGTCTTTCGCCATATCCAATGCAATAGGAATCTATCCATCAATTGAAAAACAATAAATTCATTTTCATAAGCTTCTAAAAGTACCAATTCTCATAATTCCCTGTAATACAGGCAATACCATGCTAGCAAGCAGAAATGGAGGCCACTGAATTAAGTCCAAGTCTCGGTCAGCCCAATATGGAACAAGCAAGAGATTCATTTCCCTATAGCCACAATAAGTTTTCATAAAAAAAAAATTGGCAATAAAATTTTAAATTCAATCTCTCCAAAACAACATATTTATTGTTACCTGTTATTAATAAGATCTTCCTCTCGGAAACTCGTGATAATTTTGTTCCATAACTGAGCAAATCTTGCAGCTTCCTTCCCTTTATGGAAAGAGATCTGCAGCAATAATGAAACATAGCCTCAATATACAAACAAACACCATCCATTAAAATATCGATGGAGAAATTGGATTTAACTACATTTATTAGAAAATCTCTCTTGAGCGGTCAGTCCTCCACTACTTCATGGTGTGCATGGTGCTAAATATTAAGTTCCAATAGATACATTTATAGAAATTTTTTTCTAAATTCGTCTTAGGAAATCATAAACTTACTGCATCGTAGTTACGAGACAAGGTAGCTTTAAGCCCTTTCTTTTTCACTGGATCACTTTTCTCAGGTGGAATCAAGCAACCATTAAATGCTCCAGGTAATGACTCAAAACGGGACCGCAACATTCCTAGGGTTCGAATCTGCATAAATCATAATTGTTAGATCACATTCATATCAGTAAGACGTCAATTTTCAAACAGAAGCACAAACCTCTCCAAGACGACGGAATGCCCCATAAACACCTCCAAATAACGTAGAGAAAATAGCATACCAGATTTGGGTGTCCATAAAATAAACCTGTAATGCATAACAGATGTAAACGGATATACAAAAAAGAGCTTAAATGGAATATACATCCAGAGAGAAGATGTGTAATCCTACAAGAATAATTGGAGCCCAAAGTGAAATCACCACACCAATATTCTTCCTTGCTGCAAAGCCGCATATTCCAATTTTAAAAAACAAATGTAAGGGTATTTGAATTTTCATATTCATTTAATATCATAAATTTACCCTGAGGAAAGAACTCATGCCAAGCATAAGTATTGATATGAACACTCATGATAGCTTTTGTAGGACCCACAAGTGGCTTTATCTGCAATAATTGTTTTTAATTGTCAATGTTTACAAGATATAAACCGACCTTCAATATTGTACCGAGATCATAAAAGACTACACATGCATAAATTTTAAGTTCAATCAGACCATATTTAGAAATAAAAGTGAGCACAGAACCTCCAGATAGTAACTGAAAGCCAGCTTAGTAATAATGAGCAGAATCCAGAAGGTTGTATACCTGAAATTTTTAAAGCCTTAGTGATCATAAATCCGACAACATATCTCTCAACTAATTACATATAAATTCTTCTTTTTAATCTTACTTGAAAAGAGAAAATGTGCTTTCGTGCATTCCCCTCCCAACATAAAGCCGAGGCTGTCATGTTTCATCATATATATAAAGGTGAGCCAAAAGGCATAGATCTCAAAACAGATGAAAACAAATACAAAAAATCATACCTGAGACCACCACATCATGAGCATCATAATTTTGTAGTCTGAACTCTCAAGGTAACGGCGTATGAAGGGGAATAGAAACAACACAGCAGCCAGCATGTTCGGTGACAGGTATATGACAACCGCCATAATGAACAACGATGGGGAACCTTGGCTATTCCCAAACCAACCCTTAATTGTTTGAGCAAACCCAGCTGGATTTTTTGATGTGTAAGCATATGTAACAGGTAGGATAACTACCCATACTGCAGCTGATGCAACCTTCAAAAGATATCTTAGTTTGACATAAAAGGGCATGCATTGTCTTGCCTTCCAATTCAGTACCACATCCAAAACAGCTACAAAACAAATAATACTTCTTTAGCTTTAAATGCAGTTACTTGATACAAAATGTAGACACATTGAACAATAAGTGCTCAACATACCTTGACCAAGCTTTAATATTGAAGCAGTTATAAAGACACTCAGTACTTTCTTAAAAACATCAGGATAAAAGATTGAGGTCGGGTTTCCATCACCATTCCATGCAACAATAATCATAGCCTAAATGAAACAAATTGTTAGCAATCAAGTCCCATCAGGTGATGAGAATTGACATGGTAACCATGATAATTTGTAATTATGAACATTATTTGTTGCAATATCCGCTATCAAATACAATGCATGTTACCTGTAAGCATAATATAAAGAAACTCCACATTCTGTCAAAGCTTCTAAATACATGCCAATATGATCGTATCTCAACAAAATTGACTTTAGCCACTTGTCGATGTTTACCAAAGGGTTTGCCATCCTGAATAATGGGACAAATGAACAATGTTATGAATTATGAAAGAAGGAGATGAGGCGTTAATGCTATAGCTTACCCCATTTTTTTCAAACTCACGTGACTTCTCAGGGTCAATAAAAAAATCAGCATCAGCACGCATTGGCCAACCTAACCGGAAACAATCTACAGACCTGAAATGCTAAAGATAATCTTAGCAGTAATATTACATAATACCAATATCTTAAGATTAAGTCCATAATAAATTATACCAGAAATACTCATTTAGATCATCATAGTTTCTCCATTGGGAATGTTTTGATCTCCCTACTTTGCTCCAGGCAGCTTCCTATGAAACAGTGACCATTTATGAGTTACCTTACATTGCAAGCAAACATAACATCTAAATCAAGGTGAGCTGACAGTTTTCATATACCCTTGCTATCACTTTATAGATGGGAGTAACCACTTTTGTCAAAAATGCTTCCTCTTCTCCTCCATAAGCTGGTTTTACATTCTCACCAGTCATTAGACTGACATTGCCAGCTAGCATACCATACAGCTCAAAAGCCATCTAAAAAATATAGCATATTGTCATTAATAGCATCAATCCAAGAGGAATGTCCATAGAACAAACAAAATCTCCCAACGGAATTTAATCAGATGAGGATGATAAATCAAAAAATATATATATGGTCTTTCATCTATAAGATTTACAACCCTGTGCAAAGGGTAATTATACTTGCTAGGAAACAACGGAAAGTTATTCTCATCTAGAGCTGCAACATTCGTTCCCAAGGTAATACTTACATTCACATGAATTGGAACATAAAAAATGCAAATATATGCACGGTAGTGTCGTAGTGAAGATGGTACTTAATTACCAATGTGAAATAAATCAAACATTCACAATAACAAATGTAATTCTAACTAGGTAGGGTTGAAATAAAACATATACACATCATAATACAAAAAGCATACATGATGATAGATGTAGCAGAGGCACTCAGGCATAAATCTCAAGTTAGCAGCCTCCCCCCAAATGAGAAGATAAAGGCCCATATACAACAGTTTACGCTGTTGAACTTCTTGCTGTATTGTTGGCAACCTGTGGTTCGCACAGGAGAAACTAGATGAGTACAACAACATGACACCACCAATAAAAATAAGCTTGTAGCCTTTTTCACGTAAAAACAAATTTCATTTTAGTAAGTTTCTGCAATTAGCAAGTTAAAAAATTCATGCTTGCTAGCTGATACATAGCTTCCTATTGTCCAGATCATTAAGGCTAAAAAAGTGCATGTGTAGTCTCACCAAAGACTGCTTTTTCGGTCCAAGTATTTGCACCATTTTTTGTAGTTCTTGAAAAGTTTCTTCATCACTTCATTCAATGCACGCTCATCCAGCTAGAGTGTTAAACAAACAATGCACAAAGAAATATTAGACAGAATAAAGCATAAAATAAACTACTAGCGTACAACTGATGTGCTCTTTTGAGCATTGCACGCGTGATTTTAGGAGCATGATATCATAATGTATCTACACACAAGTGCTATTTTGAGTATTGTTTCTATCATGTTGTGACAGTATATGTTCTAAGCCAGCCGTCGAGTAACTCTAATCATATATGGCCAAAAACTGACAGGTGATAAGTAATCATTTAGTGGATCCTCTCATATAGGCATGAGTAACTGGCACTAACTTCACAGTGACTTGATGCGTAACTGACCTTGGGCTGTTGATCAGGTTTAGGAATCTGACGAATATGAACATTTGCAAGCAACAAAATCAGATGCTCCCGTTGATTTGCCACATTATCTTTCTGCAAATGAAAGATTAAAGTAAGACTGAAAATACTAAAACAAAACTCCTATTAGTGTGCAACAGTGCAACAGTGCAACGGTGATTTGTTATTCAAATCTTTCTGTGTAGACATCATGAAACATAATATGTTGTTACACTATAGTCACGCATGCATTACCAACACCCGCCCCACCAAAACAGCTTGGAAACAAAGAAAAAGGTGACTGCCAGTGATATACTATATCACTGGAGAAAGGTGGGGATGTCGTCACATCTGCATAGATACCATCATGGCAAAATATGTTACCTGAAACCCAAACATAGCTTGAAGCCAGTCTAAAATGTCTTCTTCATTTTTCTTCTTGTATTCCCTCGGCCATGGAAGACCCCTCGTGTTACGAAGAGCAACAACCGCAGCTTGAATCTGCAAACCAAGTAAGCAGGCTTTAAGGAAAAAGTAAAAACATATATAAAAAAGCAAGAGTAGATGGAATGTTTGAGCATACCTCCGGGTATCTCATAATGGCCTGATTGGCACTATCAGGATCTAGAGGTAGGATATTGTATGGGAGATAGATCTCAGTCTTTTGTGCAACTTTATCATGCGTCTCCAGAATCTGTGACAGTTATTTAACAGTTAATAAAGTTTGAGTCATGAAAAACCAATATAATTGTGTAGAATAAGATAATAATGTAGAATTATTCTATACAAAACAAACAGGAAATTTTCTTTTGTACCAACCTCCCGATCAACTTCCACTGCTTGTGTTTGATTAACAGCCTTTAAAACCTCAAAGAGAACATTAGCAGTTTGATATGCTTTGGTAAGCTGTGCACTGAACATATATAGTAAGTTAAGTACGGAATAAAGAAGAAAAAACAAGATGCAAAACACAGCATGGACAGTGCTTAGAACCATTTTGCATCTTAAAACACTCACCGGTCTGCCTTGTCAGCTGCACTTTGCAAAGCTTGAATGTACTTTGCATAGTAGTGTCGATAGAAGCTCTGCATTTCACGTGCATCGCTTTTTTTCATCCTTCCAATCAGGGTTGGATCATTTTCCTGAATAAATGTGAGCATGAGTATTTATTGATTGACAGCCTAGATGCAAAAAGAGAAGGTGGGGTGGAATGTGTGAAGTGACTAGTGACCGACACGCCACATCATAACATATTAACATTTAGAGAGAACTCACTCTTTCAAGCCGTTGAAGAAGTGCGGTTTTGAATTGACGAACACCACGCCCACTAGAAGTGGGATCCAACCTATGGGCTTTCTCAAATGCATAAAACCGACCTGCAGGAAACCACCATCAAAGAAATAGAACATGAAAAATAAAATATGCAATATTGTGCATACGCTAACGAGCACGAGCCTGAAAAATAAACAAGATAAATTTGGATGCTTTTACCCACAAGTAATGGGGAAACCATGTGCCCTAAGCATAACAAACCTTTTATAACATAAGTAAACGATGTCCCAAATGAACGAAGTTCATGAGTTACAACCCGGATCCTACAAATAGAATCAATATAGTTTCTCAAAGGTTTAATATAAATAAAAAGAGGTCCCCGATGCAGCTTTTTTGTAGTTCAAATAAGATATAAACTACTCAATTTCCTGTTCAGGTTATTAACTAGTTTCACCTACTAGCTTTTTTTCCTCTAATACATTGCCAGCTTAAGACCTAAATAGTATGCCACCTAGCAACATATCATTTCTGATACAAATTCCAAGAGCCTATACTTAACACTACCTTCAAACTTAACTGCAGTCAAGAATAACTGGACAAAGCTTGTAAATCTCACACCATATTATAATGTACGAATCATTCATACATTGGGCTGATATACAGTTTGCTATTCAGAAAAGTTAGGTGATCCTAATGTAAAATATAGATATTTAAGGGTGAATAACAACTTGATATTAGCATTTCCACTAAATTGAAATACTACGGTCCTACTTATGCACGACTTCTCATTGATTCTACAACCTAAGCTCCTCGGCAACCGTCTATCTGTTCAAAACAAATCTTAGAGGAAAATGTTCCACTTTAAAAACTTAACTAAAAACCAACATCAACTGGAATTATGGAATCTATCAAATATCACATGACAATCCTCTTCAAGCCTAGAAAGAAACGTTGTGTGCCGAATGGATCGGTAGTAACCCACCGTATATAATATTTCAAACACTCCGTATATTCGAATCACTTGCTGGTAGTTTTCCGGCAACGTTTCTTCTTCTTCCTTATAGCCTTACTAACGGCGATATACACATACCCACCTCCACCAACTCCGCCACCCAACGCCACCGTTCACCTCCCCACCACCCAACCACAAGAACCGCTTCCCGTTGCACCTACAACCCGCATTCGAATCCACCCTCCACCTCCGCCGCCCCGTGGCGGACCTCGTAGCGTCACCAAGGGGAAACTGCGCAGCGGAGGGGGAGGCGGCGCGGCGGAGGGGAGGCGACCAAGGGGAAACTGCGCAGCGGAGGGTGAGGTGGCGTGGCGGAGGAAGAGGCGGTGCAACGGAGGAGGTGGCGGCACGGCGGAGAAGGTGGTGGCGCGACGGAGGGGCTGCCGGAGGGGGCTGCCGGAGGGGCTGCCGGAGGGGGCTGCCGGAGGGGGCTGCCGGAGGAGAGGGTGGCTGGTGGTTTGGGACTTTGGGGGTTGTTTGAGATGAAAGATAAATGTGTTTCAAGGATTAAAAAGTATTAAAGGAGAAGAGGTTGGAAGAGGTGGAGAATTAGTAAGTTCATGTCTTATGAATCTTCATACAGACCTCATGAAACGTCTTAAAAAAAAGAAGCTGACTACGTCTGAGTGGCGCAAATAAACAGATGGGGAAGAGGTTATGGTAAAAAATAAACACCACCATTTAATGGTTAAACATCACCCACATTCACATAAAAAAATACTTCCAGTGGCACATTGTTCAGATAACCACTAAATCAGGCATAAAACCCTCAAGACCTAGACAAAACTTAACGATCAAACCGAAAATAAAATTAAAAAACTATAGCATTGTTAGAATGTTCATCGCATTCATGCCTAGACCAGAAAACTTACAAAGATAAGCAACCCTGGGGTTACTAGCCTCAACTTCATTAGCCACACGAAGAATCGGAGCAATCTCCACCAACGACGACGGCACCACCTCACTATCAAATATCGACTCTCCGAGATTCCCCGCCGTCTGCGTCCGCATGATCCGCCGCTGCTGCGGCGGCGTCGGCGTCGGCGTCGGCGTCGGTTGATCCGCCGAACCACCACCTCCGCCGCGTGACGTCATCCTTCCTTCACCTTCAAATCACCACCTCTAACACACCAACTGTCACTTCAACATCAACCTTCAAAGTTCAAACCTACTCAAAATCAACAACAAACAAACAGTGATAATCAACTTTTAAAAGGCTTCTTACACATTTAATCACATATTCACACAACAACAAAAACGAATAATGCAAAAGTACTAACGAATCAATGCTAATGTGGAGTTGATTTATTGATTGGAGTAAACCCTAGGAGAGATAAAATAGACAAAATGTGAGATTTGAAGGAGGTGATGGTAATATGGTATGGGGGTTTGCACTGCAACTTTAAGCTACTTTGAATGAAAGAAAACACAGTTCATGAGAGAGAAATGGAGCCAATAAAAAATATTAATAAAAAAAGTAAATGTTTAAAATTGAAATTTTGGAGTTTACTGTTGGTGAGAAGTAAGATTGGGCTTGGTTTTTGGATAATTTACGAACTTGCCATGTATGTTATACTCGATGGTTCCACTTGATCTGATGTTTATTCGAGTTTAATGGTTATCAAGGTGTTTGTATAAGATTGTGACTTTATTTTCTCTAGTTAATTTATTTATGTAACAGATTTCGTTTCTATATTTAGTTTATATTTGTACTTTAGTCATGAATCGTTCATTTAATAACGAATTATAAATGATTATTAAATTATTAAATTGTGTTTTATTTTTTCATTATTTATTTGTAACCTTTTTGAAATATTGGATTGTTACGTTTAAAATCTTTAAAGGTTATTTTATTTAGGGTGTTAATCGTGTTCGGTTGACGTGTTAACGGGTTATGGGTTGGTGGCTTGGAATATTAAACCTGAACACAACCTAAACTTATATTCATGTTAAAAAAATTTAAACTAACTTAAATTTATAAAAAAAATCATACAATCTGAAACTGACTCGTTTGAATCATTGTTCTCAAGAGATCATATAATTAATGCTAATATAATATCTAAATTTTACTTTCAAAATGCATACAGCATATACAATAATCTGTTTGTTTTAAAAAGGGTTGTGTTAACTAAAATATGTTTTTCGGATTTGTATTGGAAATTGTCACCTCTAGTGTAATCATGTTTTTTAAATTATTTAAGTTTTATTTAGTTTAATATCATTAAACAAACACATTTGCTCATTGTTGAGTTAATTCAAGTCGCCCTCCTTTCCCGTTTGTACAAGCCAGTCACTAGGCGTCGTCATTGTCATCGTGAATCAGACCTCACGTAGCACAACCATTGTGATCTCCACCCCATCCCCCTCAAGTCGTTGCCTACTTGCCCTCTCTTCGTTCGAAGGCTTTTCACACTTTTTTTCATTTTCCTATTGTGTTGAAATATATGAATAATTCAATTCAAAACAACATGTTTATGTGATATTATTTCTAATGTGTGATCTTGTTTATTTTGGGTCCATGTAAAATATGGTTGATTGGGTTTAATGGAGCATCATGGATACATTATGGGCTTAGGGGACACTATGGGCCAGACATATTTCTAATACGAGTATATAAGTAACTGGAAAAATGGAACAACCTGTTTTTGGGTTCATATTATCTGCGCATCATATAAAAAGAAGAGCGTGGAGAAAGAGTTACGATATACAACTCTTCTGATCATCATTTTTCATCATCATTTTTCATCTTCTTCATCTAGGGTTTAACCCTCATGATAGTCCGTTTGTTTTCTTGTGCATCTTTAGCTCAACCTTTGTGTATTAGTTCTATCATGTTGATGACCTAAGGCTAGTTCTTATTCTATTGATAGTATTTTTTTTTGTTTTTATTCAAATTTTTATTCAAATTGTTATTGTTTTTCGTCTGATTCATAGGTATAAGCATATTTGATTTGAGTTTAGGTTTAATACAAGTTGAAATTCAGGTTTCTTGACATATTAAATTGTTTATTTCTATAAATCAACCCTTTAGTGTTATTAAATTTTTTTTTAATATTAAAGGTTGGTCCCATAAAGCATAAACTAAGAAAAAGACATAACATGATCATATTTATGGCCCGTAATATGTTCGAGGACTTGGTGCCATTTTGGGATGTGTAGCTACAAAAGTACTAAAAAAGCCCTTGAGTTAGTTTATACATTCTTAGACTACACACTATGCTTTTTAAAAAATACTTTACTTTTCATTATAGCCCTCTATTATAAAACAAAAACAACCCAATTGGTGGATCCGATGATGAATTTATTATACATAAATAAGTTTAACTTGACCAAAGGGTTTTTACTCTAAGTGTAAAAAAAACGTTTCTACATCAGGTAGGAAGATATTTAATTATTATCATAAACAGAAGGTGTAGTTTTATGAATAAGATTATAGGGTTTTCTAATTGATCATTTTATTTTAATAATATATATATAATGTGTGTATGTAAATTGGTACTTATATTGTTTATTTTTAAAATTTTATTAAGATATAAACAAAGATGGTTTGGACTCCCATCAAGGATACCAAACCCATAAATCTTTAGAAAGTTAAGACGATAAACATATGGTAATCACCTCAGTTTGCGTAATGTAACAATAGCTATGCAAATTATTCAACTTATGAATGTTCTAACACGGATACACGAACCATAAATTTACGCATTATATATAGTTACACATAACAAAGTTAGGAGATATTCATAACAAACACTATAGTTTTCACAAACACGTGTATAAGAATGCACATTTGTTTAACTTTACTAAATATTCAACCCTCATTCATTATTTCTTGTCAAATGCTATAGACTGCATACTAGGTTATGCATATCTATCAAATACTTATGGCCTTGTGGGATTACTCGAAATCAATCACATATCTATTTAATTTACTTATTTATTTATTTATTTTTTGTAAAAATTGAAGTTTATATCAAATACTTACAATAAACAGACAGGTAAACGGATAACAAGTTGCGCCGGAACCTCTTTTTGAATAGCGAAACTTAGCCTACTAAAAACAAAACCTTAGCCCTTAGGGGTCGAAACATTGCTATGGATGACCCGTTGAACCCGATTCAGGAAGTTCACGACCTCCAGGGCTAGGAAACCAAATGTATCAAAGGCCAATGGAATAAAAACATATTGATTTTCAAGATAAGCTTTCTCATGTGCAGCGACCTTGCATGATTCCGCCTTCAACGCCGCATGTCCCGCAACAAACCCATTATCCCTGAGTCCAACCAAAGGAGATACCCCGGTAAGATCCACACAAGCGTGTTTCCGTTGTGCCCACCTAAATACAAGAACGTCAGCTGACGCAGAGTAGACCTCCCCTCTCGCGGATCCGTAAGAAAGTTCACGGGAGCCTCCTTTTTAGCTGAAATTCATGCCCGCTTAAGGACATCGCAAAGGACATCCTAACCAAATCATGCTTGTATTTAAAGCCAGGCAGCTCCATGCAATAAACCGCATGGTCACCAAAAACATCCAAACAAACTTTGTGACAAACTGGATAAGGCTTATCAATCGGAAACAAGTGAATCATTAACTAATACTTAAAGATAGCTCGATACTCTAAAGACGACATATGCTGCTCCAATCCTTCAATGGGGATGACAGTTAAAAAATCCTGAGCCCAAGCAGCCCGTAAGCACGCAAACACCGCTTTTTGACGGGGTGACAAATCAAACCTCACTTCCAAATTTTGAATTATCCTACCAAAAAGTGCACTTGCCAAAACATGTTGGGCTTTAGAGGGGGCGGTGTCCTTTTTAGAGAACCCGCTAATATCAAAAACAGGAAGAGATTTATCCACACGGTCCAACGCACACCCATAATCAAAATCTAACCCGTTCAAGCTACATCCCTGAAGAATATGGTCCTGTAAAACCCACGATTGTGCCCTAGAGGCCACAAAAGCACATGTCGATACATTTTCAGCGGAGCAAAAACCAGGCAGTTCATAGCAAGTGTATTTATTATTATACTAAAGCTATCTACTATTTACTTTAATTGTTAGATTATCAATTTGTCAAGGTCAAGGGGGAATGAATCAAGGATATAAGCCAATAATTATCCTTTATGATCATAAGCTTATAGCCAAAAATGATTTCAAATAAACCAATGACTCTCTTATCATCATCTTCTTCTCATATTCATTGCCTTATTCATGGTTTTGTTATATTTCTAACTTGCACCGCTATCTTAGCTTCATTTGGTAGCGAAAATGAAACTGATCATCAGGCTTTGCTCAAGATCAAGTCGATGATCACTCAAGATCCATATAAAGCTTTGGCCTCATGGAACAATTCCCTTCATTTCTGTAAGTGGGCAGGTATTGTATGTGGGAAGTGGTATAGAAGAGTGACTCGTGTAGTACTAGAGAAGCAAGATCTAGAAGGCTTTTTGTCTCCTTACATAGGGAACCTTAGTTTCCTTCAAGGGCTTTATCTCTCAAATAACAACCTTCAAGGAACTATCCCTCATGAACTTGGTCGTCTTTCCAGGTTACGTGTGCTTAGTCTTGGTATTAACAAGTTTAAGGGGATCATTCCAGCTAATATGTCTCGTTGTTCTAAACTTGAAGTGCTTGCTCTTTCCCGTAATAAGCTGGTTGGAAACATACCTAATGAGATTAGTGTCCTCACTAAACTTACTTTTCTTTCACTTGGTGATAATAAGTTCACAGGTGGGATCCCACCATTCTTGGGAAATATTACATCAATAGAGGTGTTCTCTACTGTTAGAAATCCATTAGGTGGGAGAATTCCACATACTTTAGGCCATTGGAAAAGTATAAAATTATTTTATTATGGTGGTAATTTATCTGGAACAATCCCTAATTCCTTTTATAACCTTTCACTACTAACTAATTTTAGCTTGAATGATAATCAACTGAGTGGCAGTCTTCCTACATCCATAATGCTCCCTAATCTTGTTTTCCTTCAGTTATGGGGCAACCATTTGACCGGACCTCTTCCACCATCTATTTCTAATTGTTCGAGATTAAGAGGTGTTGAAATGAATATAAACAAGTTTCATGGGAAGTTAGCTATTGATTTTGCAAAACTTAAAGATATATATGTAATACGGCTAGGCAATAACCATTTTGGAAGCAATGAAGCCAATGAAATGAGGTTTATTGATTCTTTGCAAAACTGTAGCAAATTAGAGGAGTTGGGTCTTAATGAATGCATGTTTCAAGGAGTGCTCCCGAAATCAATCGGTAATCTTTCTCATCAACTATACTATCTAACCTTAGCAGGAAACAAATTACAAGGAAAGATTCCTGCATCAATAGGTAATCTAGTTGGATTGATGGCTTTGTTTTTAGGAGGTAACCAATTTACAGGAAACAACCCTCAACCATTGGTAACCTTCCAAGACTAGAAGTCATTTACTTATATGAAAATCAACTTTCTGGACCGATTCCAGATGCAATGGGAAACTTATCATCATTGCTCACACTTTCTTTATTTTCAAACATGTTAGAATTTCCATCAAGCCTAGGAAATTGTCAACAACTACTAGAGTTGTACCTTGATAACAATAACCTTAATGGGAAAATACCCATACAACTTCTTCAACTTTCATCTCTATCTAAAATATTAGATATTTCTCAAAATAACTTGTTTGACTCTCTTCCAATAGAGGTTGGAGGCCTCAAAGTGTTGAGTAATTCGAATATATCTCATAATAATTTATCAGGTCAAATTCCTAGTAGCCTTGGTGCTTGTGCTAGCCTTTCAAGCTTGTCCCTCGAAGGAAATTCATTTCAAGGTTTGATACCATCAATGTTAATCTCATTGAAAGCGTTGGTAGAACTTGATATTTCTCATAATAATATATCAGGCCAAATTCCTCGGTTTTTTGAAAAGTTAGAATACTTAGACCTATCATATAATGATTTTGAGGGTGAAGTATCAATGAAAGGAGTGTTCACTAATGCAAGTGCATTCTCTATATTGGGGAATAATAGGCTTTGTGGTGGCGTTATGGAACTTGGGTTACCCAAATGTAAAAAGACTAATATACATAAAAAGAAATTTCCTCTATTTGTAATAGTTATTCTGGTTGTATCCGCACTTCTCTTCACATCATGTTCAACGTATGCTTGGTGTAATAATAAAAAAAGTCAACCTTCTCTATCTTCAAGAAGAAAACAATTCATAAGAGTTTCATACAAACAACTTCTCAAAGCTACTGATGGATTCTCTGAGGCTAATTTGATTGGAAACGGGGGGTTCAGTTCAGTTTATAAAGGAACCCTTGATGAACATGATAAAAAACTTGTTGCAATCAAATTTCTACACCTTCAGAACCGATGAGCTCAAAAAGCTTTACGAGAGAGTGTGAAGCATGGCAGAACATTCGGCACCGGAATTTGTTGAAGATAATAACTTCATGTTCAAGTGTTGACTTTCAAGGAAATGATTTTAAAGCTTTGGTATATGAGTTCATGCCTAATGAAGTTTACATGATTGGTTGCATTCGGGTGAAACTACATCAATGCTCAATCTTCTTCAAAGAATAAGTATTCTTAAGGATGTAGCATGTGCACTTGATTATATTCACAATCATTGCATACCAGTTATTATTCATGGTGACTTGAAGCCTAAGAACATTCTACTCGATGATGATATGGTTGCTCACGTTGGAGACTTTGGTTTAGCCCGATTTCTTGGAACAACTTCATACCAAAATAGCTCAAGTGACATCAAAGGAACAATTGGTTATGCTACTCCAGGTAAAAAAAACCTTTCATATTTACTTACCTACAACATTAATTTTTCTAAAATTATTATTAATAAGTCGCAGAGTATGGTATGGGGAGTGAGATAACATGTACTGGGGATGTCTACAGTTTCGGAATACTAATCTTAGAGGTAATGACCGGGAAAAATCCTGTTGACGACATCTTTAATGAAGGCCTTAGCCTTCATAAATTTGTTTCCATGGCCTTGCAAGACAATGTGAACGATGTCATAGATGTCAACATTCTAAACATGTACCAAGAGGAAGACATTGTCATACAAAATATGGAAGCAACAAATAAAATACAAGAATGTATTGCTTTGACACTCAAGATCGGAGTATCGTGCTCTGTGGATTTCCCGTCATGACGGATGGATATAAAACAAGTTGTACATGAATTGCACCATATTTCGGATACACTTCAAAATATTTGAGGTATGTGTTCATTACTTTAAATGAATATAACATTATGACTATGTTTTTGAATGGTATTCAGGTCTAACACCTAGCTTTTATGTGGGAGTTCGAAAGAAATTTCATAATGTATGTTATATACGTTACTTTGCCAATACATGTTTGTTATTCCCTTAATTGTTGACATAACAATATTATATTATATAGGGGGTGCCCGCGCGCGTTGCGGCGCAAATATCATGTTAAATGACTGAAAAGTATGTTGTAACAATGAACAGCCCTGAAGACATTTAAATGATGATGCGGGGTTGAGAATAAAGGTGGGGTCATACATAGGTAGCCGATCACATTATTTTTATTAAACATAGAAGGTCATATGTAAACTTAAAAATGAGAAAATAAGTCATCATAGTTTGAAATTGGTTTTTAAACGACCACATCTTTAAAACATGTTTGAACCAAAAGGTGGCATTTGAACCAAAATGTCATAGTACACATCGAACCAAAATTGCTATATAAACTTATGAATAAGTTTTACAATGTGAGAAAATATATCTAAAAGTAAATAGCAAAGAAAATAGTTACGTTATTTGGCATGGCAGAAGGTATTCTAACATCTACCAAAGCATTTAATAATCTATCTTTTACTAAATTCACATGAAAATTAATTTATTAAACGAACAAGCAGCCTTACGGGTGTACTCTTAAGCATCTAATTATGCTTCAACATGTAAGACAGTAGGAGATACAATGTCAATCTAAATTATTGAGTGTTAAAAAAAGTGTTGTGAAGATTTGATTCATACCTGAAGTTAAAAGAAATTTGGTATAACCCTATTCCAAAAATATAATGTTTTCTACATCAAAATGTGTGAATGTTTGGTGCATACAGCGGATGTGCTCCGAGCATGAATTAAAGGAGAACATTTTTCTTTTTTTTACTCAACTTAGGCATGGTGTAGAAAACTCCAATTTAATTAGATAATAAGTACTAAAAAATAAACAAAAAATGAGTTATCTATTGAAGCCACACAGTCATAATAGAAGCAACCTTTAATATGATCAAAATTCATTTCAATACTCATAACTGATAACGGGTGACGGACTGATGTAATTCGATCTGTCAGATGATGAAAGCTTGTTTGTCAAGATCAAGCCTTTATGTAACAGGTCCCAACCTGATTATTTAATGGAAGTAACAAGATGTCTTAACAAATGTAAGGTCATAAATGTTACCTTTTAATTATAACATAGTTAAGGGTTTAACAATGATAACATGTTAAATCATTCCATGCAAGTAGTAACCACATGTTAGATCCTTGTGTGCAAGTATTAACCCGGCTCAAACTCAATGAAAAAAGCTACAAACAACAATATATAACATAATAATAACAATGACGAAGAACCACAATAAACCACCAAAACATAGTGACAGTTAGAATCAGAATTAGAATAACTAAGATACTGAACAAAGTTTCCGTCCATGGGCTAATGTCTAGAGAAATAAGAGAACCTTTGTGCCATTTTACGAAACCTAAATTTCATGGATTAGTCTTGCAACACTGAAGGTTAGTTTTCGAAATAATGGATATATGTGTATTCTAAGATGCATCCCAATTGCAAGGTAAAGAGAGCTTAAATATCAAAGAGGAAATCCATAGTTAGAGTTTAATTCTACCAACTACAAGTGATTACAAAGGTGAAACCGTCATAGGGTGTCAAAAAATGATAAATCTTTAGCTTTATTCCACCTAAATCAAGATCATTTACAAGAAAAATTAAAACAATAACCAAATTAAAGAAGCCAGCCTGATTACAAATTGATGAGAACAATACAAGAGCAAAAACTAAACTGAATATGAAGATGAACTTGACCCAGATTCATCTAAATAGCGATGAGGAATAAAACTTTATTAGAAGATGAAGACGTTAAACAAACCAACTTCCTTGACTAAAGATAAGAACATCTAGGAACAGATGAACACGTTAAAACTCTAGATAGACAAATATGAGAACAATCTGACCAGGATAAAAACTTTGTTTGTCGTATTGATTACGAACAGATGTTGATGAAGACAAGTTATATAAAGTGTTCAATAACTAAGACCGATGACCAGACAAAGGGTTCTAAAACCCTAGATTATGGAGAGAAGATTATGTCTAAATTGATTCCAATTCATACCTTGTCAGTGTACCATTTCCTCCTTTAATCCCATAGTATGTAACCGTTGGAAAACCCAATAGAAAAGCCAATGTAAGAATCTTTAGCACAACCGCATCAATCCAACTATAAAACAAAGCCCGCTAGATAAGATACCTTAGCCGATCATAACTCTAATGTAACATCACAGATTTAACCCAAACATTAAGTTACATGCAAAACAAACAAAAAACTATTAGAACAAAATATTATAAGATAATATGTTTGTTATGAATTGAATATTATATATTTCAACGTAAGGAAAATGAGTATCCAATCCTTTCCTAGTAACTTGAGTTTTAACGAGGTTTAAATCTAAAACACGTATTTATGGAAATTATGTATAAGACATTCAACAGATTAGAAACATCTCACATGATGATTGGAACATGTTAGTTCAGTTTTATTAAGTGTGCATTTGACATTTAGTATCTTAGAAACATCTCATATGAATACCATGTTGAAATTAAGCATATAAATGATTTTAGATACACTAACAGAATTGGTCATAAGGTCACTTTGTTGTAGTTATGCTCCAAGAAGCACATTTTGATAACTTTGAATGAACTATAGGTGCTCAAGCTAAATTAGCAAAGGTTGGTGATTTAGGAGCTATTCATGATTATCAAGCAGAGTATGATAGAGTTGTCATAAACATTGTATATATCAAAGTTATCAATTTAAGAATAAATATGTTTTGTTTGTCTAGTTCTTAAATTTACATAAAATTAGCCTCTGTGGTAATTTTATTGTATAATCAACATTATATTCTTATCTTAAGTGTGTGATGTTCTAATTCTAGTTCCTCATGCAAGATATTATGTTATTCTTTAATTGAATATTAAATAAATTTCAAGTTAAGAGAATTTGAGCCTCATCGGCTTATCGACTTGCTATCTGCCAAAAACAAAATGCCATCACCACCCCTAAAACAATATTACGTAAGACTTTATAAAACTATTTAGGCCTTTAAGAATACATACCAGAAGCATCAATTTTTGGACATTCTTGCAAGTGTGTCTATAATGGATGATATGACATCAACTCCTCTAATAGAACAATAGACGTTTCATTATTGAAAACAAAATAAAATTCCATTTCATAAACATTTAAAGAAAGCACCTGATGTCATTCTCTTAGATTGCAGTTAGAAGACATATATAGTAGATGTAGAATTGCAAATAAAAACTAATTTATTCAAATAAATGGGATCTCTCCAAATGATTGAACTAAATTTACCACTTAAAAATAAGAAAATAAGTCATCATAGTTTGACATTGGTTCTTAAATAACCACAACTTTAAAACATGTTTGAACCAGAAGGTGGCATATCCCAGCTACTCTCTTAATTAGAACCTCTTTCCACTATCATTTCCAAGATGATTGCAACAACCATGCCATGTCACAGTACACAGGGAACCAAAATTGCTATATAAACAATAAAGTTATAAATAAGTTTTACGGTGTAAGAACATATATCTAATAGTAAACAACAAGGAAAATATTTATGTTATTTGGCATCGCGGAAGGTATTCTAACAACTACCAAAGCATTTAGTACTCTATCTTTTACTAAATTCACATGATAATTAATTATTTAATTCATTAAACAAAAAAGCAACCTTACGGGTGTACTCTTAAGCATATAGATTATGCTTCAACATGTAAGGCATTAGGAGATAAAGGCATTAGGAGATAACATGTGAATCTAATTTATCTAATGTAAGAAAAAGTTGTAAAGATTTGATTCATACCTTAAAGGGACCCACTGGGGCCTGCAAGTTGGTTAACTTGATAGTTTCCAGGATCTGCTAGAGAGTTACCAAAAGAGCCATAACCGAAAGGAACAGCTGCAGATTGAGGCAAACTGCTGACTGAAACACTATTCTTGTGCTGAGGAAGAATGGCTGCTAGTTGTTGATGATGGGTGCTATTACCAGCAAATGCTTGCTGAAAGCTAGATGGCATGTATGTATAACTTTGAAGTAAAAATGCGTAGCTAATCATGTATTCAAAAGGGCCCAACGGTAAAGCAAGTTGAGAGTAAGGGTGCATCGCTAGTTGGTGTGGAGGAGCAGCCCCGATAGGAATGGTATTGCCTGGTGGAGTCAGTTGTGCTGGTTGAGATTATGAGAAAACACCAATCTTTAAGGCCTGGATAAACAATATGGTGAATTATTGTTGTATGGCTAATTAAGATAATTGATAACCACATTATGCAAAAAGAATAAAGATATATACAACAAAACACACACACACACACACAATTCTACGTAGAAGCTTAAATTCTACATAGAAGATCTAATATACCAGAATCGATGAAGATGAATGAAGGCAATTAAATTCATCGCAATACCTCTGTTATAGAAAAAGTTAAACCACTGGTTGAAGATGTCGAGTTAGCATATTTAGTAGCCATTGATTGACTAATATGAAAAGGTGAATATGACAGATCAGATTCTTTGACAGGATGACCGTTTGTTGCTAAAGTGTTTGGTAATGAGCTTGTAAATGTGGCCATTTACAGAGAACAGAAAAAGATCAAGTTTGAATAACTTTAGTGTTAAACTAATAACAATCGGTGGACATGCCATTTTTGTAAATAAGACAATGTTGTTGGTTTTATAACTTGCACCGCAATAAAAATCTGTTTCATTAAATACTTAGGGGGTGTTTGTATGTGCATTCTGAAGGCCAAACTTGAGTTGTAATATCAATTCTTGATCAATTATTACTACATCATCTGATGTTATTTTTGTAAAGCTTGATTTTTAATAGCACTATTTCTTCCTGATTCCCACATGATCCCCTTCTGCGTACCTAAACTACTACTGAATGCATAGTCCATTTTTGCATACACAATCGGAAGTTCTCTATCGCCACCATTTCTGCTTTTCTACTACCAGCAAATCTCCCAATCAGCAGCGAATGACCCGCATGATGCAACAACTAATAATGGAAACAACATCAAATGGAATCAGAGATTTGATAATATTTCGAAATACCTTTACAGACCCGAATAAAAGGCTCATATCTCACCCCTTGTTTGTAGCTTCCCTCACATCCTTTAGAAATCCTTTAACTGATTGTGATTCAATTTGACAGAAGATAATAAATTTATGCTACCACTAACGAGCTTGGTTGGACAGAAAATCAATTGGATAGAAGAAATAACGTTTCAATACCTACCACTATTGAGACTGGCTGGATCACTTTGCTACACATCTACAAGGCATAAGTAGAAAAAAAACTTTAATACACACCAACAAACAAGAAGATAATAATGATACGTTTGCATTTCTCCAAACTATGGCCTGCATACTGGCTCCCACATTGAATCACTGCAATTACCATGTTAACTAACCTGCATTAGATACTGCAAACTGTTGCCTCTATATACTTATTTTTGTTTATTCATAATGGATAATATTTTCATAAGGGTCAACATGTGTTTACTCATTAGATGACACGTAGGCACAGTAGGGATTCCTTAGAGAGCAATATCAAGCATACACATATAGTATAACTAAAGATTGAATTGTGAAATGCAAGGTTAATCTTTTTAAAAATAATTAATCTTGGTCGAACTACTAAGCGATGAAAATGCAATCAGTGGTACCAAAAGCAATATAATACTTAAGAGCGTAACTCAGGTAGGTAATGCATAAAAATATAAAATGCTCTTACACTATTAAGTTAAATTCCTCGTTATGTTTATAGAACAAACTGGACTTAGACATCATGTCCAGCTAAAAGTTCCTCTTCATATGGAGACATAAGAAGAAATGAAACAGAAAGCAATGTGAGAAGTATAATCTCCAGGTTAAGAATCCCGCCACTAAAAAATTTTCAATTTTTTAAGCCGTCACTGGATCGAAGTCTAGATTTGTTTATTCAACCAGAACTCAAACAAACGTATGCAGATACAAATTAAAGTTCAAAACGCAGCTGCTTTTCATGTGAAACCTGAGGACATGGTTTAACTTAATGAGAAAACCAGATGAATGCTGATCAAATAGTGTACAGATGTAATTAGGTTTTCAGCTCTTGAGTCCAAACACCAATACTTAAGTTCAAAATTTTAACAAAGAATCGATGTGTGACCTAAAAATTAACCTAGTGTACCCACAAAGTCAACAAATTGGAAGCTACTATGGCTACACATTGAAGAAATTCGGTGTAAGAGTACCTGTGAAGCAGGGATTCAATAAACCAAGAAGAAAACAGGCGACAACAAGAACAGCAGGCGAAACACAGCTTCAAGACCTGAATTGGATGTAGTAATCACTGACTCTGCAAACAAACTACACAAATTGGAAGCTATTATGGGTAGAAATTGAAGAAATTGGAGGAAAAAGTACATGTGAAGAAGCGACCCGAGGAGGAAGATATGGTTGTGCTTACCTGGTTTGGGGGAAACATAGCACACTTTAACCGAAGAACAAAACATAAACATGAATAGAAACCGGAAATGAGACCCTTACCGTAATTCGAAGGCCAGTCTGCAGGAGCATCGAACGAGAAGGCGATTTGGGGAATGCGGTGATATGTGAACACAAGAATACAACAAACCACTCGAAGGGGCAGGTCATTGAAGTGGGGCTGCGGAAAGGCGCTGGTAACGGATGGACATTGGTTGTGGGAGCTGAGACGGGCATACGGCGAGGGAGGCAGCCGACGACCGAAAGTGGGTAGAAGGAGGGCAAGAGGCGCGTCTTAGGGAGACATGGAAATTACAGTTGTACCCATTCAACATGTATTATATAGTAGTTAAAGATAAAGATTATCTTGTTGTAAAAACATTAAGTGGTTGTAATGGTTTAATCCTGAGTGCCATTAAGTCATGTAAGAGGTCAAATGAATCAAGAGGCAACATATAATCATAAAACTAAAAGATAACATGCCCATCAGCACAAAGTGAATGAATATAAAGTGTTAAAACATGAAACTGTGCATTGTGAATAACAAAATCACATGGTCGACTTAACCTTTTTTTGTGGCTCTCCATCGACGCAGGCCGTCGTTTGCCACCGAGAGCTTAAAACAGGACGGTTTTCAACCAGCTGTAGATCTAAACCGCTTTATCACCACGGATTTAAAAAGTAATGCCAAACATCCACAATTCATGTTGTTACATGTAATAATAAACAACCCCATTCCTTAAAACAAACCCACTTTTCGAATGAACCCCCGAAACCCACATGGCCACATGCCACTATTGTTTTTGTTTGGTTGTCGTGAGTCGGGCAATCAGGGACGTCTCCGAGAATCATCGAATTTTTAGGCCCTGTGAGAATAAAAAAATGGCATCCTATAATATAAAGTCAATAAATCACATATGAAATTTTAGTCTTGGGTGAGTAGTAAAAACGAGATCGTAGTTTGATCAGTCGATCGTTATGATCTCTTGTGTTCTGATCTTTCTTTTACCGCTCCCACCCTTAATCACAAGGTATTATTTTTTGTGTTTTAAAGTAGGTTTAAATTTTAGTAATTGGTAAATAGTAATAGGCCAATATATTTAAAATATGAATGAATGTAATAAAAAAATAATTATAACGTTGATAGGTTTGTTGATGGTCTAATAAGTTTAAGGATTTAACAACATATATATGCTTTTAAAAAGAACATATATGTAAATACATAACATATTTTTTTACATATTTTTGGGGGATCCGAAGAGGTTGGGCCTTAAGCGGTCACCCGCCCCGCCTCAGGGCTGACCATTCTAAGATTGTTCATGACTGCATAAAATCATCGACAAAGGTTTTTTTTTACCTAGGGTGATGGTGAGTGAGGGGCATCTTAATCTGTTTGGGGGCCTAAATCAAGTTTTATGTTTAAAGGCACGTTTCGGTTTTTGTTTTCTGTTTTATTTTTAGCTCTTAGGTTTGATACTGTAATAATAAACTTAGGTAGCGTTTAGTAAGCATGATTGAGAGACAGAATGAAATGAACCATAGAAAGTTAATGAAAAAAATATGTTTGATTGGTGAATAGAATAGAATGAACAATTACATAAATAGTCATATTCCTTCTAATACAATCTATCCATTCCCCCTTCTTTTTTTTATTCCGTTGCTTCTTCCATCCTTAGTCACCACAACCACCCACCCACCCACCACAACAAACACCATCGAGCACCACCACAACCGAGCACCACCCCACCACCACTAAGCACCACCGACCATTACCACCACACCCAGCCACCAAGATCGGTCGTAACCGGCCACCACCACCACCCACCACCACAACCAACCACCACCCACCAACACCATAACCACCACCACCGGCAACCACCACCTCCGACAATCACCACCACCGGCCACCACCACCACCGGTCGCCGCCACCATCGGCCACCACTATTACCACCACCGAACACCACCATAATCACCACTGACGACCACCACAAATCATAATTGGCCACCACCCACCACCACAAATCAACACCAACAAACACCACCACCACCGTCCACCACCACCACCACTGGCCACCACTGGCCACCACTATCACCATCACCAGCCACCACTATCACCACCACCGGCAACCACCGCCCACCACGACCACCGACCATCACCACCACTCCCGGCCACCAAACTTGGTCGTTATCGACAACCACCACCACCAACACCAACACCACAGCTGCCACTACAGCAACTACCACCACCATAACTCCATAACTACCACCACCGACCGCCGCCACCACCAACCGGCATCACCACCATCATCGCCAACCACCACCACTAATCACCAACGACCACCACTACTAATTACTAGTAATCACCACCGGCTACCATCACCACTAGCAACCACCACTAGTACCACAGGAACCATCACCAGCAGCCACCACCACCACCATTCACCACCATCAGGAATCTAATCACCACCGACCACCACCACCTATTGTCACCACCATAATCACTTTTCTATCTTATTTCTTCATATTTCCATACTTAACAAACAACATAAAGTATTGATTAATTCATTCTCATATAGTAACCAAACAGAATAATAGAATGTAATGATTTATTTCATTCCTTTATCAATTTATTCTGTCATTCATTTAATTCATTTGCTCATTTTATTACCTCATACAAAACAAATCCTAAAAGGCTCATCGTAGACTTTATTTAATCTTATATTGATATGAAACACATACTTAAATCTGCTAGTAAAAGCAGTTTAATTGATGTTATTAAATATTAGATTAGACACTCGTATGTTATACAAGTTGAAGTAAAAGTATTATATAATAGATTATATATACGTATAATCTGATATATGTTATAAATAACATATGAACGAATTTATTATATATTATATATAACAAACATATTTAAGTTATAAAAATAATATAGAAAAAAGATCATTATTATTAATAAATATCTATAAATCTTTTCATATATCTTTCTTTCAAATATTTTAATTTTAACACTGATTAGCTAGAAATTAATTTACATTTTCAATAAATTAAGTCTCTTTTTTATTGTTAACAAAATGATTTATTTATTTATAGAAAGAATGTAATTGATTAATCTCACTACTCTAATAAAAGGGTAACTATGGTTGCCACATGTCACTTTTTAAAATCATCTAATGCCACGTGTCAGCACTACATTAATTTTAATCAATTTTTTCCCGCTTCTCTCTCCTATTAAATAATCATATTAATTACTAATAATATTATCTATTTATTTTATATTATAATTAGTATTTCATAAATTAAGAAAGATAAATTTTATTAATGTTATTTCTATAGAGATAGTTTTTTCTAAAAAATAAAATTATTTTTATGTAATATTTTAAAATTGGTTTTTAAAGTAATTTTTAATAAAACAAAAATAATTAAAATAGAGATTTATTGTAAGGAAATTTTTTAAAAAAATTTAATGTTGTTTTAAAACAAAATGCCTAATTTATCTTTGAAAAAATAAAAAAAATAAAAAAAATTAAAAAGATCATTTTATTGTTTTATTACTTATAACTATTACTTATATATAATTTCAATCATATCATGTTTTAGTCTATCATTTTATAAATAATAATTTTTATTTAATTTAATATTTTATTTATTCAACCCGTGTATTACACGGGTTTAGTAAAGCTAGTATAGTAGTAAATGAGTATCTATTAAGGAAATTTTTTGAAAATAAAACTTTTGTTTACTGTAAGTTTTATTATGCTAAGAATATGTGAATATTTTAGGTGGAAACGGCATGAACAAACTAGAAAATAGACATGTGGCTATAGTCATTTATTTTAGTAGTATATATTTTGTTGGATATAAATAATATTCTCCCCAAGCAACAATAAAATTTTCAATGTAAAAAACTAATCATAATAATGAATAGCAATGTTTTCAGAACCGGATCGGACGTCGAACCGGACGCCTTACTGGTTTGACGGTCGGACCGGTTGGACCGGATTTAACTATATTTTAATTATATTTATATATGTAATTAAATATAAGTAATTTATATATGATTTATATATATATTTTATAGTTATATATAAAACTTAACTATATTTGTATATCCGACGTACTAATTTATGGTTAACACCTCGTTTTTACCCACTAAAGTAAAAAAAAATAATAATAATAATTGAAAACCGGTCTGTACCGGCCCGGTTCGCCGGTCCAACCAGCGGTTCGGGTACGACAGGCCGGTTCAACCTTCCAAAAACGAATCACCCCAGACCGCACAGGACCAGGCACCGAATCCTGGTCAAACCGGTCGGATCGGTCGGTCCGATCCGGTCTCAACAACAATGATGAACAGTATTTAAGAAAAAACCCACGTTACCAATGTTAGTAGAGTTGATAAAAAGCCTATAGATGATCCCATTATTAACATTCCATAAATTGCAAATATAAAAAGAGATTACGATAAAGTTACATTGTCAAGTAGCAAACACATGCTTCTTTACCTAAAATGTTTGCATCTTTGTTCAAAATGTTCGGTCTGTAAAAACTGATATAATTGTTACCCTCATAAATGCTAAAACACCTATATCAGCATTAAGCTTGTGATCAAAAAAACCAAAACAACTAATGCAATAAACTTAATAATCAACACCGGTGAAGAATAAAAGAATTAATTTAAGCAGAAGACTTAAGCCAATAAACTTGTGTATATTAAACAAACAAACAAACATACCCAGTAAGTCTCACTCAAGAGCAGGGTCTAGGAGGGGTAGGTGGCGGCGAGTCTTTCCTCTATCATAGGAGATAGAGAGACTGCTTCCTAAGAGACCCCCGGCTCGGTAACGAAAACCAAATTTGAGGCTTGTGTATAGAGCAATGGCGGAGGATAGTGAGGGCGGGGGGGGGGGGGGGGGGGCGCCGCCCCCCCTATTTTTTCGTCGGTAGTGTTAAATTTAGCCCTTTAGTGTAAATTTTTGGCCCGGTAGTGTAAATTTTTATATAAATCTCGAGTTCGCCCCCCTAAACAAAATTAGTTTTGCCCCCGCCCCCCTACGAGGATGTTCAAGCTCCGCGCTGGTATAGAGAGACTTGTGTATATTAAAATAGTTAAAAATTTGAGGCCATATTCAAACGAGGCCGAGAGTCCTTGCTTGACTTGTCACTTGAATGACTTTTAGGCCGGCCCTGATTAGGACGAGCTCAAATATAAAAGATTATGGTTAAGTGGGCCAATTGTCAAATCATAAGAAAACTTAAATTTTTAAAAACACCAAAAACCTTCTTATAATAACAAGACTAAAAAACCTTGAAGAAACATCATCAAACCCATCACTATCTTTTAACTAACCTAACCCATGCCCCCGTTCGTGGCCCACCTTCCTTCCACTATTGGTGCTCATTCACAATATGGAGACTGAAAAACACCCAAAAACATAACTAGTAAATTTTCACATTACATAAATTATCATTCTATATTTCAAAACACAAAAACCTTCCCGAATAAAAGACTTATAACTGAAGAAAAACATTATTATCTAACCAATAAGGAGCCCCACACCATGGCCCCACTTTCCTTCCGTTCTTGGCGCTCATGGTGAAGAACACATGCCCAAAATGAGGATATCACAATGGTGCCGAACAAGACGAACGTTCCTCTTTGCCCAAAACAACTCAAAAATGGCACATTAGGGATGGTTCTATATCTTTCATGGTTTCTTTGGACGATGATAAAACGCATTTTTCAAATGTCATAAAAGAATATCAGCAATCATCCTTTTTTTCTAAGACTATAAGTGTCTTAACAAAGGGTAATTCATTTCAGAGATAATACGTATAACTCCTCGGTGAACAGTAAGACCAAACTCTATTTCTTAAATCCATGGATCAAACTCATAACCTGTAACATCATATGGACTATTCGTGTAATTCTTGTGTCCGCCTGTTATTTCCAAAAATATTTTTAAACCCCAAAACTATATATGTTCATTATAATAATATTGCAAAATTCTGGTGTTAAATCAGTCTACTTTTTGTCCAAAATACCAACAACTTTATATCTGAAATTTAGTGGATATTTCATGCAGATTAAGAATTCTGGTTCAGTGGTTCCCATCTTTACTAATGGTCTGTTGTTGGATGACACGATAGGTCCCACACTAGCCAAACGTGTGGGACTTCGAAGCGTTGAAAAATATAGGTACATACAGGATAAAATTAATATACAAATATTATTATTACTATATATAACTAATGTTTATATATTCGTATATTAGTTTCTTGTGATTTAATTTTATTACCCTTAAACGGCCGGTGATGTTTTATTTTGTTGTAATTTATGTGCTTGTAATTGTTAGAAATGGACATTTAAGATTACTTTTGTTATATAAATTATAAAATGAACATTAGGAACCCATTATGTAGATACTAGATAACTTATTTTAGTGTGTGTATGTACGTGTATGATTCAAAACGAGGACTCAAAGAAACCAAAATTCGAACATGATCATATCGATGTATAAATTCGAATTTGGTTTTCTAAGTTCAAATCGAGTTAGCGTCCAAAATGAATTCTGAATTCGTTTTTCGATTTAATCTCAATTGTTTGATTTTCAAACTATATTCAACTCGAACACTCGAATTCGAATAATTTTTTATAAAAGAAAACGTGCATTTATTTATTTTTTCTCTAATTGATTTATTCAAATCAAACCAAATTTATTTATTTTTTAATTTGACTTCGTTTCAAAATATCAAAACTTGAAGAACTCGAATAAGCCGAAACTGATTCAATAGATTAGAGTCTGCTTGGATTGTTAGAGTGGGCACTCACTCGTAATATTTTGTTATTAAACACACTTTGTGTAACATAAATGTAAGAACAAATGCGTTGGTTTAGTTTATTCTTATAACATATTTAAAAACTGACATGATATGACGTTACAGTCAAACAAAACTAAGGACACATCATTAGAAATGCATTCAAGTTGAAAAAGGTCCCTTTATTTAGCCCTTTAATTTTAATCAACATCCCTGTAACTATACGTCGCGTATGGGTCCATACGCGGCGTATAGGGTACATGTTGATTTAACGTTTTATACCCTATACGCTGCGTATGGGTCCATACGCGGCGTATAGGGTATGTTGTTGATTTGACGTTTTATACCCTATACTCGGCGTATGGGACCATACGCGGCGTATAGAGTTTGACATTTTATACCCATACGTGACTTATGACCCATACGTGGAAGAGCTATACGCCGCGTATGGGAACCATACGCGGCGTATAGCTTATATATTTATTTTTTTTTAATTTTTTGAGTTTTTATTTAATATATACATAATTTGAATTAAAATTATTTAAACAGTACAATACGAATACAAAAATAAAATTAAAATTAAAATATATAATTCGCAAATTACAAATTATAAATAAAATAAATTTATATAAGCCGGGGGTTCTCGGTATTCTCTTATTGCGTTGTATTCCGAGATACGAATCCTATACATAATCTCCCATTCTGCAGCACGTACGCTTCGGTAAGAATCCAAAGATTACTTAATGTTGGCATCGGATAATCTCCTTCTAACTTAACGTGGACGAAATGATTGTTTTGACATGAACAATCGACACGACATGATGAGGCATGACAGTTTTCGGATCAGCCCATAATGGGAAAAATGTTTGACAACCATTATTGCTTAGTAAATGAAGAATAACCCCAAACTTTTGAGCAACCACTAATCCCGTATACGGCATATCATCCAATGTTCTTCTGGTGCAGGTTCCACACTTTGCCAATCGATGGTGTGACGTAATTCGTTATACTGTCGGGTACAAAGTATCGAAAACTTCTCTGTACTCCAATTCATGTCTGTCCAACTCTTCTAAAAGCTGTGTCCGCACATACATCCACTTATTTTCGTCAAATCCTAAGCCTAAAGCTATTGATCGAAAACCACAATTCACATCGGGTCGGACATCTCGTATACGTGAAATATATGATGAAAGATTGACGGAATCCAATTTTTTAACCTGTTATATTGTTTAATTGGTGATCTCCGACAATCGAAGAAAAACTCATTAGTACCCGTGATACTTTAGATGACGTTGAACGACTACGTTGCATGGCAGGCTTCTGGGGCTTTACAGCTGAACTTGTTCTTCCGGAAATGTGAGACGCAATAAACGAGCTATGTCTCGGCATGTCGCACGTACTTTGTTGAGTGTCGTACTTTTGTTGTTGAACCTTTAACGTTGGACGACCGCGAATATCTGTTTGAACAACAGGCGCTTTTTTATTATTTTTCCATGGATACACAATTTTTTATTTTTTCCACCAAACTAAATTTTACAGCTGCGGGTTGTGTCATTATTGGTGTTTCACCCGTTCCATTTCTTCTTCAACATCAACTTTTTCATCCACCGTATATGATGGCTTAATGTTATCAAGCTTCGTCCAAAATACGTCAATTGCATCTAATGGAATTTTAGTGCCTGCATTATAAAGTATAAATTAATACATAATTTGTCACTTTAATAGAAAATGATGATGATGGAGCGACTATTACCAGAATATTCATATTTTTCCAGCCGACAAGCACAAGGCAAGCCACAACTAGTGAAAAGATGACAACCACATGTTGCATTTGCAGAGCGCATCACATGCAATTTAGTGTGTTTCGGCAACTAATAAATCAAGAGCTATGTGTGAAACCTTGCCTCTTAAGTAATCAAATAGCGGAAGTTTATGATGATTCATGGTTTTAATTTTGCTTGTCTCAAAGCTTTCTTTTAAATTTACCTCTTGTGCGTTCACCAATTGATCTAAAACTCCACAAGTCTATCCAGTGAGCTATTTGTTGATTTAAGATATCTTTTTAAATTTGCATGTTGACTCTCCACCCTATTTGTTGTGCGTTGGCCAAAATTGCGGTTCGAGTTAGTCCAGGCTGATACAAACATTTCTTTGTAACTCTCTAACCAGTTTCTGTTTATATATGACAATACCTCTGAAAATATAATAAAACATAATTAAATTATATATTGAAAAATAATAAAACATAATTAAAATATAATAAAAAACTTACTTTCTCGATTCGCTTCAACTAATCGTTCGTAAAGAAGGTTATAGTTATACTCGTAAATCTCCGCCGTGGAGACTCACACAAACGTGCCCATGCATATTTAAACTTTCTCCAGTCATCTTTTGTAAAACTTGCTTTACAGTGTTTCGCGATATTTCATCAATATGCCACCTGCATAAACACTTTGAAGCATTCGGAAACACCTTAACACATGCGTTCATTAAAGCGAGATCTCTGTCTTATTATGACGCGCGACTCCATACACTTTCTTAACGTATCTTTCAATCTATTAAGCACCCATTCAAATTATCTTCCCGTTCTTTGCTAATAAACGCATGAGTAACACAAAATGTCTTGTGTGTGGAGGTCACACCAACAATCTGAACAAACGGAAGCTTGTACATGTTTGTTTTATATGTAGCGTCTATCATCAGCACGTGCGGAAATGCACGCCAAGTGTCGTATGATTTAGGATGACAAAAAAATATATCTTCTACGACATTAGTATCGGGATCTTCTCGGGTGTAATAAACGTACCTTTTAATATATAAAGGAAGGAAAATTGATGTTGTTAAGTGAGGATACAAATACAAGTTAGGCTTCATTTTAATTAAGTCTATTGAAAAAAAACCTCGGGTGTAATAAACGTACCTTTTAATAGATAAAAGGTTTTCTAAGACTTGCATTGGTGTTTCACCGACTTTTCTTTCACTTCTTATCTTATATGAGCGTTGTATACGTCTCTGGTTATTGATGCGTTATTAGGATTTTGCTTTTTAATAGCTGATAAGATGCTACGAGGCTCCATGTTCTGATCAGTAAGCTGCTCCACCAAATTGTATTCGTTTTGAGAAAACCTTCTTACAAAAGGATACCCCTCCATATGTTGAGCAGGATCATGGTTATGTTCGTCACTTCGCACCTCTAATTTCCACGAACGACGTTTGTTGTCGTATATCCCTACTAATTTAAAAGGACATCCGATTTTTTTGCTACCAGATCGTCTAACTGTTGCTTTACTTTTGTGTTCGCCCGCACGATCACAGATAAGCCATACCTTTACGACCTGACCTTCTTTTTTCTTTGATCTTCGTGTAATAATAACGTAACCATTATCACGTCCTCTATTAACAGCCCAATAGACTAGCTCATCGAGAGATAAAAAAATTTGAGATGTTTCAAACGAATACTTTTGTCGTTTGTTTTTCATCACTCGAGAGTATATTATTTTGTTGCGTGTCGTAAGTTGACTCTCGGCAAAACTCAACTTCATCATCGGGAATACGATTGGTTTAAATCTGGCAGTCCTGTCTCGTAAGCAGATTGAACGTACGCATCATCTTGATTACTATCCACCATGAACGAATATTCATTTGAATATTCATTTGAATATTCACCAAACAAATAGTTACCGTCCCAAAACGACATGCCGAACGAATAAAAAGTGTGATATTTTGAGAGAGAAATACGTTTGGGATTTACAGGAATCGAAAGCATATCGAAAGTGTTATCGAAATCGTTGTTATATAGGTGAAAACGAATCTTGGGTCACGTCATATCGAAATAATTATACGTGGCGTATGGGCCCATACGCCACGTATAGGCTGGCGTATGGCCCCTATACGCGTCGTATGGGACTATACGCTACGTATAGGCTTGCCACGTCTTCCACGTATGGCACCTATACGCTGCGTATATTCGTACATAGTACAAAAACGCTTTATAGGACGTCTGACAACTATACGTAGCGTATGGGTCTATACGCTACGTATAGTTGCCTATACGCAGCGTATGGTTCTATACTCTACGTATAGTCTTGCCACGTTTGCCCCGTATGAGCCATACGTTGCTTGTAATCGTACATGGTACAAAAAGTACATCTGACACCACCTATACGTGGCGTATGGAACCATACGCCACGTATAGTGCAAAAGAATTGGGCGCATGAACACTATACGTGGTCACATGAGCACTGTACGTGGAGGAGCTATACGCTGCGTATGGGTCTATACGCGGCGTATAGTTTATATATATATATATATATATATATATATTTTTAATTTTTTGAGTTAATATATATATAATTTGAAATAAAATTATTTATGTATGTATGTATGTATGTGTGTATGTATATCTGTATGTATGTATGTATGTCTGTATGTCTGTATGTCTGTATGTATGTATGTATGTATGTATGTATGTATGTATGTATGTATGTATGTATGTATGTCTGTATGTCTGTATGTATGTATGATGTATGTATGTATGTATGTATGTATGCATGTATGTATGTATGTATGTATGTATGTATGTCTGTATGTCTGTATGTATGTATGTATGTATGTCTGTATGTCTGTATGTCTGTATGTCTGTATGTATGTATGTATGTATGTATGTGTGTCTGTATGTATGTCTGTATGTCTGTATGTATGTATGTGTGTATGTCTGTATGTATGTGTGTATGTATGTATGTGCGTATGTATGTATGTCTGTATGTATGTCTGTATGTCTGTATGTATGTATGTGTGTATGTCTGTATGTATGTGTGTATGTATGTATGTATGTCTGTATGTCTGTATGTATGTATGTGTGTATGTCTGTATATATGTGTGTATGTATGTATGGTGTATGTATGTATGTATGTATGTATGTATGTATGTATGTATGTATGTATGTATGTATGTATGTCTGTATGTCTGTATGTCTGTCTGTATGTATGTATGTATGTGTATGTATGTATGTATGTATGTATGTATGTATGTGTGTCTGTATGTATGTATGTATGTATGTATGTATGTATGTATGTATATACTTACAAAGATAAACATAAACTGATAATAAACATAAAAGATAAACATAAACTGATAATATATTTACAAAGTTTTTAAATTACATAACAAAATAAAAATTACAATGCAAAACTACGGGGAGTCAGGGTAATCTCGAGGCGGTGGCAACGGCGGAGGATCAGTACCAGAACGCGCGCAATCTCTGACTGAACCTGCCACTCCATCAGATCCTCAACGCGATCGAGC